>CM055117.1:344643850-344984232 GCA_029206835.1 Rana muscosa | reverse complement strand
CAGGGAAGGACAGTGAGGGAAATTCTCCTTGTGCTATAGTGTGCTTAAAAAAACATTTTTTCTAGGGACAGAAAACTATAGGTAGGAAGAGTGTCAGTTTCTTTCACTGTGATAATCCTTGTTTCTAGGGGACAGGGAAGGACAGTGAGGGAAATTCTCCTTGTGCTATAGTGTGCTTTAAAAAAACATTTTTTCTAGGGACAGAAAACTATAGGTAGGAAGAGTGTCAGTTTCTTTCACTGTGATAATCCTTGTTTCTAGGGACAGGGAAGGACAGTGAGGGAAATTCTCCTTGTGCTATAGTGTGCTTTAAAAAAACATTTTTTCTAGGGACAGAAAACTATAGGTAGGAAGAGTGTCAGTTTCTTTCACTGTGATAATCCTTGTTTCTAGGGACAGGGAAGGACAGTGAGGGAAATTCTCCTTGTGCTATAGTGTGCTTTAAAAAAACATTTTTTCTAGGGACAGAAAACTATAGGTAGGAAGAGTGTCAGTTTCTTTCACTGTGATAATCCTTGTTTCTAGGGACAGGGAAGGACAGTGAGGGAAATTCTCCTTGTGCTATAGTGTGCTTTAAAAAAACATTTTTTCTAGGGACAGAAAACTATAGGTAGGAAGAGTGTCAGTTTCTTTCACTGTGATAATCCTTGTTTCTAGGGACAGGGAAGGACAGTGAGGGAAATTCTCCTTGTGCTATAGTGTGCTTTAAAAAAACATTTTTTCTAGGGACAGAAAACTATAGGTAGGAAGAGTGTCAGTTTCTTTCACTGTGATAATCCTTGTTTCTAGGGACAGGGAAGGACAGTGAGGGAAATCTCCTTGTGCTATAGTGTGCTTTAAAAAAACATTTTTTCTAGGGACAGAAAACTATAGGTAGGAAGAGTGTCAGTTTCTTTCACTGTGATAATCCTTGTTTCTAGGGACAGGGAAGGACAGTGAGGGAAATTCTCCTTGTGCTATAGTGTGCTTTAAAAAAACATTTTTTCTAGGGACAGAAAACTATAGGTAGGAAGAGTGTCAGTTTCTTTCACTGTGATAATCCTTGTTTCTAGGGACAGGGAAGGACAGTGAGGGAAATTCTCCTTGTGCTATAGTGTGCTTTAAAAAAACATTTTTTCTAGGGACAGAAAACTATAGGTAGGAAGAGTGTCAGTTTCTTTCACTGTGATAATCCTTGTTTCTAGGGACAGGGAAGGACAGTGAGGGAAATTTCTCCTTGTGCTATAGTGTGCTTTAAAAAAACATTTTTTCTAGGGACAGAAAACTATAGGTAGGAAGAGTGTCAGTTTATTTCACTGTGATAATCCTTGTTTCTAGGGACAGGGAAGGACAGTGAGGGAAATTCTCCTTGTGCTATAGTGTGCTTTAAAAAAACATTTTTTCTAGGGACAGAAAACTATAGGTAGGAAGAGTGTCAGTTTCTTTCACTGTGATAATCCTTGTTTCTAGGGACAGGGAAGGACAGTGAGGGAAATTCTCCTTGTGCTATAGTGTGCTTTAAAAAAACATTTTTTCTAGGGACAGAAAACTATAGGTAGGAAGAGTGTCAGTTTCTTTCACTGTGATAATCCTTGTTTCTAGGGACAGGGAAGGACAGTGAGGGAAATTCTCCTTGTGCTATAGTGTGCTTTAAAAAAACATTTTTTCTAGGGACAGAAAACTATAGGTAGGAAGAGTGTCAGTTTCTTTCACTGTGATAATCCTTGTTTCTAGGGACAGGGAAGGACAGTGAGGGAAATTCTCCTTGTGCTATAGTGTGCTTTAAAAAAACATTTTTTCTAGGGACAGAAAACTATAGGTAGGAAGAGTGTCAGTTTCTTTCACTGTGATAATCCTTGTTTCTAGGGACAGGGAAGGATAGTGAGGGAAATTCTCCTTGTGCTATAGTGTGCTTTAAAAAAAACATTTTTTTCTAGGGACAGAAAACTATAGGTAGGAAGAGTGTCAGTTTCTTTCACTGTGATAATCCTTGTTTCTAGGGGACAGGGAAGGACAGTGAGGGAAATTCTCCTTGTGCTATAGTGTGCTTTAAAAAAACATTTTTTCTAGGGACAGAAAACTATAGGTAGGAAGAGTGTCAGTTTCTTTCACTGTGATAATCCTTGTTTCTAGGGACAGGGAAGGACAGTGAGGGAAATTCTCCTTGTGCTATAGTGTGCTTTAAAAAAACATTTTTTCTAGGGACAGAAAACTATAGGTACGGAGAGTGTCAGTGTGTTTTACTGTGCGAATCCTTGTTTCTAGGGACAGGGAAGGACAGTGAGGGAAATTCTCCTCGTGCTATAGTGTGCTTTAAAAAAACATTTTTTATAGGGACAGAAAACTATAGGTAGGGAGAGTGTCAGTGTGTTTTACTGTGCGAATCCTTGTTTCTAGGGACAGGGAAGGACAGTGAGGGAAATTCTCCTTGTGCTATAGTGTGCTTTAAAAAAACATTTTTTCTAGGGACAGAAAACTATAGGTAGGGAGAGTGTCAGTGTGTTTTACTGTGAGAATCCTTGTTTCTAGGGACAGGGAAGGACAGTGAGGGAAATTCTCCTTGTGCTATAGTGTGCTTTAAAAAAACATTTTTTCTAGGGACAGAAAACTATAGGTAGGAAGAGTGTCAGTTTCTTTCACTGTGATAATCCTTGTTTCTAGGGACAGGGAAGGACAGTGAGGGAAATTCTCCTTGTGCTATAGTGTGCTTTAAAAAAACATTTTTTCTAGGGACAGAAAACTATAGGTAGGAAGAGTGTCAGTTTCTTTCACTGTGATAATCCTTGTTTCTAGGGACAGGGAAGGACAGTGAGGGAAATTCTCCTTGTGCTATAGTGTGCTTTAAAAAAAACATTTTTTCTAGGGACAGAAAACTATAGGTAGGAAGAGTGTCAGTTTCTTTCACTGTGATAATCCTTGTTTCTAGGGACAGGGAAGGACAGTGAGGGAAATTCTCCTTGTGCTATAGTGTGCTTTAAAAAACATTTTTTCTAGGGACAGAAAACTATAGGTAGGAGAGTGTCAGTTGTTTTACTGTGCGAATCCTTGTTTCTAGGGACAGGGAAGGACAGTGAGGGAAATTCTCCTTGTGCTATAGTGTGCTTTAAAAAAACATTTTTTCTAGGGACAGAAAACTATAGGTAGGAAGAGTGTCAGTTTCTTTCACTGTGAGAATCCTTGTTTCTAGGGACAGGGAAGGACAGTGAGGGAAATTCTCCTTGTGCTATAGTGTGCTTTAAAAAAACATTTTTTCTAGGGACAGAAAACTATAGGTAGGAAGAGTGTCAGTTTCTTTCACTGTGATAATCCTTGTTTCTAGGGACAGGGAAGGACAGTGAGGGAAATTCTCCTTGTGCTATAGTGTGCTTTAAAAAAACATTTTTTCTAGGGACAGAAAACTATAGGTAGGAAGAGTGTCAGTTTCTTTCACTGTGATAATCCTTGTTTCTAGGGACAGGGAAGGACAGTGAGGGAAATTCTCCTTGTGCTATAGTGTGCTTTAAAAAAACATTTTTCTAGGGACAGAAAACTATAGGTAGGAAGAGTGTCAGTTTCTTTCACTGTGATAATCCTTGTTTCTAGGGACAGGGAAGGACAGTGAGGGAAATTCTCCTTGTGCTATAGTGTGCTTTAAAAAAACATTTTTTCTAGGGACAGAAAACTATAGGTAGGAAGAGTGTCAGTTTCTTTCACTGTGATAATCCTTGTTTCTAGGGACAGGGAAGGACAGTGAGGGAAATTCTCCTTGTGCTATAGTGTGCTTTAAAAAAACATTTTTTCTAGGGACAGAAAACTATAGGTAGGAAGAGTGTCAGTTTCTTTCACTGTGATAATCCTTGTTTCTAGGGACAGGGAAGGACAGTGAGGGAAATTCTCCTTGTGCTATAGTGTGCTTTAAAAAAACATTTTTTCTAGGGACAGAAAACTATAGGTAGGAAGAGTGTCAGTTTCTTACACTGTGATAATCCTTGTTTCTAGGGACAGGGAAGGACAGTGAGGGAAATTCTCCTTGTGCTATAGTGTGCTTTAAAAAAACATTTTTTCTAGGGACAGAAAACTATAGGTAGGAAGAGTGTCAGTTTCTTTCACTGTGATAATCCTTGTTTCTAGGGACAGGGAAGGACAGTGAGGGAAATTCTCCTTGTGCTATAGTGTGCTTTAAAAAAACATTTTTCTAGGGACAGAAAACTATAGGTAGGAAGAGTGTCAGTTTCTTTCACTGTGATAATCCTTGTTTCTAGGGACAGGGAAGGACAGTGAGGGAAATTCTCCTTGTGCTATAGTGTGCTTTAAAAAAACATTTTTTCTAGGGACAGAAAACTATAGGTAGGAAGAGTGTCAGTTTCTTTCACTGTGATAATCCTTGTTTCTTGGGACAGGGAAGGACAGTGAGGGAAATTCTCCTTGTGCTATAGTGTGCTTAAAAAAACATTTTTTCTAGGGACAGAAAACTATAGGTAGGAAGAGTGTCAGTTTCTTTCACTGTGATAATCCTTGTTTCTAGGACAGGGAAGGACAGTGAGGGAAATTCTCCTTGTGCTATAGTGTGCTTTAAAAAAACATTTTTTCTAGGGACAGAAAACTATAGGTAGGGAGAGTGTCAGTGTGTTTTACTGTGCGAATCCTTGTTTCTAGGGACAGGGAAGGACAGTGAGGGAAATTCTCCTCGTGCTATAGTGTGCTTTAAAAAAACATTTTTTCTAGGGACAGAAAACTATAGGTAGGGAGAGTGTCAGTGTGTTTTACTGTGCGAATCCTTGTTTCTAGGGACAGGGAAGGACAGTGAGGGAAATTCTCCTTGTGCTATAGTGTGCTTTAAAAAAACATTTTTTCTAGGGACAGAAAACTATAGGTAGGGAGAGTGTCAGTGTGTTTTACTGTGCGAATCCTTGTTTCTAGGGACAGGAAGGACAGTGAGGGAAATTCTCCTTGTGCTATAGTGTGCTTTAAAAAAACATTTTTTCTAGGGACAGAAAACTATAGGTAGGAAGAGTGTCAGTTTCTTTCACTGTGATAATCCTTGTTTCTAGGGACAGGGAAGGACAGTGAGGGAAATTCTCCTTGTGCTATAGTGTGCTTTAAAAAAACATTTTTTCTAGGGACAGAAAACTATAGGTAGGAAGAGTGTCAGTTTCTTTCACTGTGATAATCCTTGTTTCTAGGGACAGGGAAGGACAGTGAGGGAAATTCTCCTTGTGCTATAGTGTGCTTTAAAAAAACATTTTTTCTAGGGACAGAAAACTATAGGTAGGAAGAGTGTCAGTTTCTTTCACTGTGATAATCCTTGTTTCTAGGGACAGGGAAGGACAGTGAGGGAAATTCTCCTTGTGCTATAGTGTGCTTTAAAAAAACATTTTTTCTAGGGACAGAAAACTATAGGTAGGAAGAGTGTCAGTTTCTTTCACTGTGATAATCCTTGTTTCTAGGGACAGGGAAGGACAGTGAGGGAAATTCTCCTTGTGCTATAGTGTGCTTTAAAAAAACATTTTTTCTAGGGACAGAAAACTATAGGTAGGAAGAGTGTCAGTTTCTTTCACTGTGATAATCCTTGTTTCTAGGGACAGGGAAGGACAGTGAGGGAAATTCTCCTTGTGCTATAGTGTGCTTTAAAAAAACATTTTTTCTAGGGACAGAAAACTATAGGTAGGGAGAGTGTCAGTGTGTTTTACTGTGCGAATCCTTGTTTCTAGGGACAGGGAAGGACAGTGAGGGAAATTCTCCTCGTGCTATAGTGTGCTTTAAAAAAACATTTTTTCTAGGGACAGAAAACTATAGGTAGGGAGAGTGTCAGTGTGTTTTACTGTGCGAATCCTTGTTTCTAGGGACAGGGAAGGACAGTGAGGGAAATTCTCCTTGTGCTATAGTGTGCTTTAAAAAAACATTTTTTCTAGGGACAGAAAACTATAGGTAGGGAGAGTGTCAGTGTGTTTTACTGTGCGAATCCTTGTTTCTAGGGATAGGGAAGGACAGTGAGGGAAATTCTCCTTGTGCTATAGTGTGCTTTAAAAAAACATTTTTTCTAGGGACAGAAAACTATAGGTAGGGAGAGTGTCAGTGTGTTTTACTGTGCGAATCCTTGTTTCTAGGGACAGGGAAGGACAGTGAGGGAAATTCTCCTTGTGCTATAGTGTGCTTTAAAAAAACATTTTTTATAGGGACAGAAAACTATAGGTAGGAAGAGTGTCAGTTTCTTTCACTGTGATAATCCTTGTTTCTAGGGACAGGGAAGGACAGTGAGGGAAATTCTCCTTGTGCTATAGTGTGCTTTAAAAAAACATTTTTTCTAGGGACAGAAAACTATAGGTAGGAAGAGTGTCAGTTTCTTTCACTGTGATAATCCTTGTTTCTAGGGACAGGGAAGGACAGTGAGGGAAATTCTCCTTGTGCTATAGTGTGCTTTAAAAAAACATTTTTTCTAGGGACAGAAAACTATAGGTAGGAAGAGTGTCAGTTTCTTTCACTGTGATAATCCTTGTTTCTAGGGACAGGGAAGGACAGTGAGGGAAATTCTCCTTGTGCTATAGTGTGCTTTAAAAAAACATTTTTTCTAGGGACAGAAAACTATAGGTAGGAAGAGTGTCAGTTTCTTTCACTGTGATAATCCTTGTTTCTAGGGACAGGGAAGGACAGTGAGGGAAATTCTCCTTGTGCTATAGTGTGCTTTAAAAAAAAAAAATTCTAGGGACAGAAAACTATAGGTAGGAAGAGTGTCAGTTTCTTTCACTGTGATAATCCTTGTTTCTAGGGACAGGGAAGGATAGTGAGGGAAATTCTCCTTGTGCTATAGTGTGCTTTAAAAAAACATTTTTTCTAGGGACAGAAAACTATAGGTAGGAAGAGTGTCAGTTTCTTTCACTGTGATAATCCTTGTTTCTAGGGACAGGGAAGGACAGTGAGGGAAATTCTCCTTGTGCTATAGTGTGCTTTAAAAAAACATTTTTTCTAGGGACAGAAAACTATAGGTAGGAAGAGTGTCAGTTTCTTTCACTGTGATAATCCTTGTTTCTAGGGACAGGGAAGGACAGTGAGGGAAATTCTCCTTGTGCTATAGTGTGCTTTAAAAAAACATTTTTTCTAGGGACAGAAAACTATAGGTAGGAAGAGTGTCAGTTTCTTTCACTGTGATAATCCTTGTTTCTAGGGACAGGGAAGGACAGTGAGGGAAATTCTCCTTGTGCTATAGTGTGCTTTAAAAAAACATTTTTTCTAGGGACAGAAAACTATAGGTAGGAAGAGTGTCAGTGTGTTTTACTGTGATAATCCTTGTTTCTAGGGACAGGGAAGGACAGTGAGGGAAATTCTCCTCGTGCTATAGTGTGCTTTAAAAAAACATTTTTTCTAGGGACAGAAAACTATAGGTAGGAAGAGTGTCAGTTTCTTTCACTGTGATAATCCTTGTTTCTAGGGACAGGGAAGGACAGTGAGGGAAATTCTCCTTGTGCTATAGTGTGCTTTAAAAAAACATTTTTTCTAGGGACAGAAAACTATAGGTAGGGAGAGTGTCAGTGTGTTTTACTGTGCGAATCCTTGTTTCTAGGGACAGGGAAGGACAGTGAGGGAAATTCTCCTCGTGCTATAGTGTGCTTTAAAAAAACATTTTTTCTAGGGACAGAAAACTATAGGTAGGGAGAGTGTCAGTGTGTTTTACTGTGCGAATCCTTGTTTCTAGGGACAGGGAAGGACAGTGAGGGAAATTCTCCTTGTGCTATAGTGTGCTTTAAAAAAACATTTTTTCTAGGGACAGAAAACTATAGGTAGGGAGAGTGTCAGTGTGTTTTACTGTGCGAATCCTTGTTTCTAGGGACAGGGAAGGACAGTGAGGGAAATTCTCCTTGTGCTATAGTGTGCTTTAAAAAAACATTTTTTCTAGGGACAGAAAACTATAGGTAGGAAGAGTGTCAGTTTCTTTCACTGTGATAATCCTTGTTTCTAGGGACAGGGAAGGACAGTGAGGGAAATTCTCCTTGTGCTATAGTGTGCTTTAAAAAAACATTTTTTCTAGGGACAGAAAACTATAGGTAGGAAGAGTGTCAGTTTCTTTCACTGTGATAATCCTTGTTTCTAGGGACAGGGAAGGACAGTGAGGGAAATTCTCCTTGTGCTATAGTGTGCTTTAAAAAAACATTTTTTCTAGGGACAGAAAACTATAGGTAGGAAGAGTGTCAGTTTCTTTCACTGTGATAATCCTTGTTTCTAGGGACAGGGAAGGACAGTGAGGGAAATTCTCCTTGTGCTATAGTGTGCTTTAAAAAAACATTTTTTCTAGGGACAGAAAACTATAGGTAGGAAGAGTGTCAGTTTCTTTCACTGTGATAATCCTTGTTTCTAGGGACAGGGAAGGACAGTGAGGGAAATTCTCCTTGTGCTATAGTGTGCTTTAAAAAAACATTTTTTCTAGGGACAGAAAACTATAGGTAGGAAGAGTGTCAGTTTCTTTCACTGTGATAATCCTTGTTTCTAGGGACAGGGAAGGACAGTGAGGGAAATTCTCCTTGTGCTATAGTGTGCTTTAAAAAAACATTTTTTCTAGGGACAGAAAACTATAGGTAGGGAGAGTGTCAGTGTGTTTTACTGTGCGAATCCTTGTTTCTAGGGACAGGGAAGGACAGTGAGGGAAATTCTCCTCGTGCTATAGTGTGCTTTAAAAAAACATTTTTTCTAGGGACAGAAAACTATAGGTAGGGAGAGTGTCAGTGTGTTTTACTGTGCGAATCCTTGTTTCTAGGGACAGGGAAGGACAGTGAGGGAAATTCTCCTTGTGCTATAGTGTGCTTTAAAAAAACATTTTTTCTAGGGACAGAAAACTATAGGTAGGGAGAGTGTCAGTGTGTTTTACTGTGCGAATCCTTGTTTCTAGGGACAGGGAAGGACAGTGAGGGAAATTCTCCTTGTGCTATAGTGTGCTTTAAAAAAACATTTTTTCTAGGGACAGAAAACTATAGGTAGGAAGAGTGTCAGTTTCTTTCACTGTGATAATCCTTGTTTCTAGGGACAGGGAAGGACAGTGAGGGAAATTCTCCTTGTGCTATAGTGTGCTTTAAAAAAACATTTTTTCTAGGGACAGAAAACTATAGGTAGGAAGAGTGTCAGTTTCTTTCACTGTGATAATCCTTGTTTCTAGGGACAGGGAAGGACAGTGAGGGAAATTCTCCTTGTGCTATAGTGTGCTTTAAAAAAACATTTTTTCTAGGGACAGAAAACTATAGGTAGGAAGAGTGTCAGTTTCTTTCACTGTGATAATCCTTGTTTCTAGGGACAGGGAAGGACAGTGAGGGAAATTCTCCTTGTGCTATAGTGTGCTTTAAAAAAACATTTTTTCTAGGGACAGAAAACTATAGGTAGGAAGAGTGTCAGTTTCTTTCACTGTGATAATCCTTGTTTCTAGGGACAGGGAAGGACAGTGAGGGAAATTCTCCTTGTGCTATAGTGTGCTTTAAAAAAACATTTTTTCTAGGGACAGAAAACTATAGGTAGGAAGAGTGTCAGTTTCTTTCACTGTGATAATCCTTGTTTCTAGGGACAGGGAAGGACAGTGAGGGAAATTCTCCTTGTGCTATAGTGTGCTTTAAAAAAAAAAAATTCTAGGGACAGAAAACTATAGGTAGGAAGAGTGTCAGTTTCTTTCACTGTGATAATCCTTGTTTCTAGGGACAGGGAAGGATAGTGAGGGAAATTCTCCTTGTGCTATAGTGTGCTTTAAAAAAACATTTTTTCTAGGGACAGAAAACTATAGGTAGGAAGAGTGTCAGTTTCTTTCACTGTGATAATCCTTGTTTCTAGGGACAGGGAAGGACAGTGAGGGAAATTCTCCTTGTGCTATAGTGTGCTTTAAAAAAACATTTTTTCTAGGGACAGAAAACTATAGGTAGGAAGAGTGTCAGTTTCTTTCACTGTGATAATCCTTGTTTCTAGGGACAGGGAAGGACAGTGAGGGAAATTCTCCTTGTGCTATAGTGTGCTTTAAAAAAACATTTTTTCTAGGGACAGAAAACTATAGGTAGGAAGAGTGTCAGTTTCTTTCACTGTGATAATCCTTGTTTCTAGGGACAGGGAAGGACAGTGAGGGAAATTCTCCTTGTGCTATAGTGTGCTTTAAAAAAACATTTTTTCTAGGGACAGAAAACTATAGGTAGGGAGAGTGTCAGTGTGTTTTACTGTGCGAATCCTTGTTTCTAGGGACAGGGAAGGACAGTGAGGGAAATTCTCCTCGTGCTATAGTGTGCTTTAAAAAAACATTTTTTCTAGGGACAGAAAACTATAGGTAGGGAGAGTGTCAGTGTGTTTTACTGTGCGAATCCTTGTTTCTAGGGACAGGGAAGGACAGTGAGGGAAATTCTCCTTGTGCTATAGTGTGCTTTAAAAAAACATTTTTTCTAGGGACAGAAAACTATAGGTAGGGAGAGTGTCAGTGTGTTTTACTGTGCGAATCCTTGTTTCTAGGGACAGGGAAGGACAGTGAGGGAAATTCTCCTTGTGCTATAGTGTGCTTTAAAAAAACATTTTTTCTAGGGACAGAAAACTATAGGTAGGAAGAGTGTCAGTTTCTTTCACTGTGATAATCCTTGTTTCTAGGGACAGGGAAGGACAGTGAGGGAAATTCTCCTTGTGCTATAGTGTGCTTTAAAAAAACATTTTTTCTAGGGACAGAAAACTATAGGTAGGAAGAGTGTCAGTTTCTTTCACTGTGATAATCCTTGTTTCTAGGGACAGGGAAGGACAGTGAGGGAAATTCTCCTTGTGCTATAGTGTGCTTTAAAAAAACATTTTTTCTAGGGACAGAAAACTATAGGTAGGAAGAGTGTCAGTTTCTTTCACTGTGATAATCCTTGTTTCTAGGGACAGGGAAGGACAGTGAGGGAAATTCTCCTTGTGCTATAGTGTGCTTTAAAAAAACATTTTTTCTAGGGACAGAAAACTATAGGTAGGAAGAGTGTCAGTTTCTTTCACTGTGATAATCCTTGTTTCTAGGGACAGGGAAGGACAGTGAGGGAAATTCTCCTTGTACTATAGTGTGCTTTAAAAAAACATTTTTTCTAGGGACAGAAAACTATAGGTAGGAAGAGTGTCAGTTTCTTTCACTGTGATAATCCTTGTTTCTAGGGACAGGGAAGGACAGTGAGGGAAATTCTCCTTGTGCTATAGTGTGCTTTAAAAAAACATTTTTTCTAGGGACAGAAAACTATAGGTAGGGAGAGTGTCAGTGTGTTTTACTGTGCGAATCCTTGTTTCTAGGGATAGGGAAGGACAGTGAGGGAAATTCTCCTTGTGCTATAGTGTGCTTTAAAAAAACATTTTTTCTAGGGACAGAAAACTATAGGTAGGGAGAGTGTCAGTGTGTTTTACTGTGCGAATCCTTGTTTCTAGGGACAGGGAAGGACAGTGAGGGAAATTCTCCTTGTGCTATAGTGTGCTTTAAAAAAACATTTTTTCTAGGGACAGAAAACTATAGGTAGGAAGAGTGTCAGTTTCTTTCACTGTGATAATCCTTGTTTCTAGGGACAGGGAAGGACAGTGAGGGAAATTCTCCTTGTGCTATAGTGTGCTTTAAAAAAACATTTTTTCTAGGGACAGAAAACTATAGGTAGGAAGAGTGTCAGTTTCTTTCACTGTGATAATCCTTGTTTCTAGGGACAGGGAAGGACAGTGAGGGAAATTCTCCTTGTGCTATAGTGTGCTTTAAAAAAACATTTTTTCTAGGGACAGAAAACTATAGGTAGGAAGAGTGTCAGTTTCTTTCACTGTGATAATCCTTGTTTCTAGGGACAGGGAAGGACAGTGAGGGAAATTCTCCTTGTGCTATAGTGTGCTTTAAAAAAACATTTTTTCTAGGGACAGAAAACTATAGGTAGGAAGAGTGTCAGTTTCTTTCACTGTGATAATCCTTGTTTCTAGGGACAGGGAAGGACAGTGAGGGAAATTCTCCTTGTGCTATAGTGTGCTTTAAAAAAACATTTTTTCTAGGGACAGAAAACTATAGGTAGGAAGAGTGTCAGTTTCTTTCACTGTGATAATCCTTGTTTCTAGGGACAGGGAAGGACAGTGAGGGAAATTCTCCTTGTGCTATAGTGTGCTTTAAAAAAACATTTTTTCTAGGGACAGAAAACTATAGGTAGGAAGAGTGTCAGTTTCTTACACTGTGATAATCCTTGTTTCTAGGGACAGGGAAGGACAGTGAGGGAAATTCTCCTTGTGCTATAGTGTGCTTTAAAAAAACATTTTTTCTAGGGACAGAAAACTATAGGTAGGAAGAGTGTCAGTTTCTTTCACTGTGATAATCCTTGTTTCTAGGGACAGGGAAGGACAGTGAGGGAAATTCTCCTTGTGCTATAGTGTGCTTTAAAAAAACATTTTTTCTAGGGACAGAAAACTATAGGTAGGAAGAGTGTCAGTTTCTTTCACTGTGATAATCCTTGTTTCTAGGGACAGGGAAGGACAGTGAGGGAAATTCTCCTTGTGCTATAGTGTGCTTTAAAAAAACATTTTTTTCTAGGGACAGAAAACTATAGGTAGGAAGAGTGTCAGTTTCTTTCACTGTGATAATCCTTGTTTCTAGGGACAGGGAAGGACAGTGAGGGAAATTCTCCTTGTGCTATAGTGTGCTTTAAAAAAACATTTTTTCTAGGGACAGAAAACTATAGGTAGGAAGAGTGTCAGTTTCTTTCACTGTGATAATCCTTGTTTCTAGGGACAGGGAAGGACAGTGAGGGAAATTCTCCTTGTGCTATAGTGTGCTTTAAAAAAAACATTTTTTCTAGGGACAGAAAACTATAGGTAGGAAGAGTGTCAGTTTCTTTCACTGTGATAATCCTTGTTTCTAGGGACAGGGAAGGACAGTGAGGGAAATTCTCCTTGTGCTATAGTGTGCTTTAAAAAAACATTTTTTCTAGGGACAGAAAACTATAGGTAGGAAGAGTGTCAGTTTCTTTCACTGTGATAATCCTTGTTTCTAGGGACAGGGAAGGACAGTGAGGGAAATTCTCCTTGTGCTATAGTGTGCTTTAAAAAAACATTTTTTCTAGGGACAGAAAACTATAGGTAGGGAGAGTGTCAGTGTGTTTTACTGTGCGAATCCTTGTTTCTAGGGACAGGGAAGGACAGTGAGGGAAATTCTCCTCGTGCTATAGTGTGCTTTAAAAAAACATTTTTTCTAGGGACAGAAAACTATAGGTAGGGAGAGTGTCAGTGTGTTTTACTGTGCGAATCCTTGTTTCTAGGGACAGGGAAGGACAGTGAGGGAAATTCTCCTTGTGCTATAGTGTGCTTTAAAAAAACATTTTTTCTAGGGACAGAAAACTATAGGTAGGGAGAGTGTCAGTGTGTTTTACTGTGCGAATCCTTGTTTCTAGGGACAGGGAAGGACAGTGAGGGAAATTCTCCTTGTGCTATAGTGTGCTTTAAAAAAACATTTTTTCTAGGGACAGAAAACTATAGGTAGGAAGAGTGTCAGTTTCTTTCACTGTGATAATCCTTGTTTCTAGGGACAGGGAAGGACAGTGAGGGAAATTCTCCTTGTGCTATAGTGTGCTTTAAAAAAACATTTTTTCTAGGGACAGAAAACTATAGGTAGGAAGAGTGTCAGTTTCTTTCACTGTGATAATCCTTGTTTCTAGGGACAGGGAAGGACAGTGAGGGAAATTCTCCTTGTGCTATAGTGTGCTTTAAAAAAACATTTTTTCTAGGGACAGAAAACTATAGGTAGTGTGACAGCAGGAAGGTAAAGTCACCTGGTTGCATCCAGGGGGGTAGATATATTTCTCCCAGATTCAGGCTTTATGCTGACTTATACAACTAGGGTGGAGAGTTGTATAAGCCCAGCTGAGGCTAGTAGGCTCATGGATGACTCATACCTCTAGGGAGAGTGTGGGGCGTCGTGCAGACAGAGATGAGACCAGCTGAACCTTGTCAGCTCATTTAGGCCTCTATAAGGAACTCCCAGATTCATTAGATGTTAGCTCATGCCTGGAACCAGACCTGTGTGGACTGTCTAGGGAGAGTGAACCCCTGTGCGGTGAGGCAAAGCCTGTGTGGCTATTTGTTTGGACTTTTACTAAACCAGGGACTTAGGGACTAGGACAGCACCAGGCTGATCCCAGTTGTTAGTTTAGGAAACCTGCATGTTTAGTCAGAGGTCAAACTGACCAGGATTTATTTTGTTTGTTTCTTTTTGGCTTTGCTGTGTTTTTGTCACTGTACATAGAGAAATAAACCGCACCTTTTGATTTTGAAAACCACAACCTCCGTCTGCTGGCCCTGTTTTTGTGTGGGGAGCCCAACCAGGGGGTCACACACACCCGCTACCGAGTTAACCCCCTCACAGTTGGTGGAGAACCAGTGGCAGTTTTTTTTAAGCCAGCATGGAGGAGATACTGAAACAGCTGGCTCTAGCAAATGCCAATCAACAGCAGACAAATGCAGGTTTGCAAAGGAGCCTTGCAGCCCAGCAGCAAGCTCATCAACAAGCCCAGCAGCAATCTGAGGCCCGCTTCATAGACCTGTTACAGAAGCAAGAGCAGAGACTACAACAAATGGAAGCAGTAATGCAGCAACGTCCGCAGACCAGTGAGGAAAGCCGTCCCACTAATACCGCGTCCTTTGGGGTGAGTCGTTTATTGACAGAAATACTTGGCTACAGAGAACCTGACGGCCTCTTCCAGAGACACTCGGACTTTCCACCCTAAGACCAGACCATCCCCAGGGGCGGATAAGAGGATTCCAAGGGGTGAGGGTGGAGAGAGTGAGAGGGTGGGAGCTCTACCCCAAGTTTGGCGAGAACAGCCTGGGAAATCAGCGGCTCAAGAGGCCGCAAGAAGGATCGTTTGCTACCGCTGCCGGCAAGCGGGACATATTGCAGCCAATTGCCCGGTTGTGGAGGAACCCATGCAGTGTGACTTTCTGACGGACAGACATCAGTCGCTGTGTGCGACAGTCGCATGCACTGCCATTCGGGGAACTGAGAAACATTTATGCAAAATGTGTATTAATGGTAGAAATGTTGTGGTATTGCTGGATTCAGGTAGCCTTGTGACCCTGATAAAGGCTGAATTAGTTAAAACAGAGGTCTCTGGGAATAGCAAGGTAGCTGTTATTTGTGTGCATGGGGACACCCGAGAGTATCCAGTGACTACAGTGTGTTTCGAGACCCCCAAAGGTACCCTCTCTCATCCAGTGGGGTTAGTATCTCAATTACCGCATGATGCCATTGTGGGAAGGGATTTTCCGAAGTTCTGGGAACTGTGGGATGATCCTGAGCCCCCCACTGGTGCCCCTATGTACCAGGAATGTGATAGCCAGAACTCCTCTGAGAGTGGGGAGGACTCTCCAGAATTTCCCTTGTCAGTATTGGCAGGGGAGACTCAAGAAACTGGAGAGGAGCCCACCTCCTCAGACGAAAACCTACCGTCTGTGGAGTTTTCTGATCTGGAGGTTCACAGGGAAAATTTTGCCACAGAACAGTTAAAAGACCCCGCCCTAATAAAGGCACGGGAAAACGTAGTGGAAATAGATGGCGAGTTAGTGAACCCAGATAATACCTGCACTTACCCATACTTCAGCGTAGAGAAGGACCTACTGTATCGGGTGGCAAAAAGGGCAGAAGAAACCGTTGAGCAGCTGGTGGTGCCCAAACCTTACCGGAAGTTGGTGTTGGAGTTGGCCCATGGGCACATTCTTGGAGGTCATCTGGGGACAGAGAAAACCCGAGAGAGGGTATTACAGAGATTCTATTGGCCTGGGGTGATGAAGGACATAGAAAATTATTGTTCCTCCTGCCCTGTGTGTCAGAGGTCGGCCCCGATGCCACATTTCCGTAGCCCGCTGGTCCCTCTACCCATCATTGAGGTCCCGTTTGAGAGAATCGCAATGGATTTGGTAGGTCCTATAATCAAGTCCGCTAGGGGGCACCAGTACATATTGGTTATAATGGACTATGCCACCCGTTATCCAGAAGCGATCCCTCTCAGAAATACCTCGGCCAAAACCATAGCCAAAGAGCTATCTCTTGTTTTTAGCCGGGTGGGTATTTGTAAAGAACTGCTTACGGACCAAGGTACACCCTTTATGTCCCGGGTTATGAAAGAGCTGTGTAAATTGTTCAAAGTGACGCAATTGCGTACATCTGTGTATCACCCCCAAACCGATGGGCTGGTTGAAAGATTCAACAAAACCCTAAAACAAATGTTGAAGAAAGTGGTGGATAGAGATGGAAAGGATTGGGACTGTCTACTTCCTTATTTGATGTTTGCTATTAGGGAGGTGCCCCAATCCTCTACGGGATTCTCCCCCTTTGAGTTACTGTATGGGAGACACCCAAGAGGGCTGTTGGATATTGCCAAGGAAACTTGGGAAAGTGAGAGTTCTCCCCACAGGAGTGTGATTGAGCATGTCGCCCTGATGCAAGATCGAATTGCACAGGTAATGCCCATCGTGAAGGAACATTTGGCCCAAGCGCAGTTGGCACAGCAGAGAGTGTACAACCGTGGAGCAAAGACCCGTACCTTTTCCCCGGGGGATAGGATATTGGTACTTGTC
Organism: Rana muscosa; assembly: GCA_029206835.1. Taxonomy (NCBI): domain Eukaryota; kingdom Metazoa; phylum Chordata; class Amphibia; order Anura; family Ranidae; genus Rana; species Rana muscosa. The sequence goes on along the minus strand of CM055117.1, from coordinate 344,967,726 downwards.
CCTACGGTTGAAAGTAAATTCCTTGCCAAATGGCAAGGCCCCTACGAGATAATGGAAAAAGTGAGCGAAGTGAATTACAAGGTCAGACAACCAGGAAGGCGAAAGCCCGAACAGATATATCACGTTAATCTGTTGAAAGCCTGGAGGGATAGAGAGTCCCTAGTCGCAGAAACTTGGTCACCAGCTCAAACTGGTTGCGTGATTCCGGAGGTTGGAATAGCAGCCACCTTGTCACAACCCCAACAACAGGAGGTTAAGGAGTTTGTGCTTCGCAACAAGGAGGTGTTCTCTGAGCTGCCGGGACAAACATCTGGGGTAGAGCATGATATTATTACCCCGCCCGGTGAAAGGGTGAAGTTAAAACCCTATCGGATCCCAGAGGCCCGACGGGAGGCAATACGGGAGGAAGTACAGAAAATGCTGAACTTAGGGGTGATAGAGGAGTCCCAAAGTGATTGGTCTAGTCCCATTGTGTTGGTGCCTAAACCGGATGGGAGCTGGCGATTTTGTAACGATTTTCGTCAGTTGAACAAAGTTACAAAATTTGACACCTACCCCATGCCACGTATAGATGAGTTGATCGACCGGCTGGGAACAGCCCGATACATGACGACTCTTGACCTCACAAAAGGGTATTGGCAAATTCCCCTGGCCAAGTCGGCCAAAGAGAAAACCGCATTTGTAACCCCAGACGGGGCGTTCCAATATAAGAGAATGCCGTTCGGGTTACAGAATGCGCCGGCCACATTCCAGCGGAAAATGGACCAGATACTGAGGCCCCATCGGAAGTATGCTGCGGCTTACCTGGATGACGTAATTGTCCATAGCACAGATTGGGCCTCACATCTGCCAAAAGTGCAAGCAGTCCTAGACTCTATCCGGGAAGCGGGGTTTACGGCTAACCCCAAGAAGTGTACCATTGGGCAGGAGGAGGCCAAATATCTTGGGTACACCATTGGCAGGGGAGTGATAAAACCCCAACTCAACAAAGTCGAGGCCATCCAGAGTTGGCCACGTCCCAACAGCAAGAAGCAGGTACGGGCCTTTCTGGGAATCGCGGGTTATTATCGGCGCTTCATTCCCCACTTTGCTTCTAAGGCTGTGCCCCTAACCAACCTGACGAAAGGGAAAGGGTCGGTCATGATTAAATGGACCCCCGAGGCTGAGGCAGCATTCCAATTCTTGAAACAAGCCTTATGTAGCCAGCCAGTGTTGTACTCACCCGACTTCTCTAAAGACTTTGTCGTACAAAGTGATGCGTCAGATGTGGGGTTAGGAGCAGTATTGTCCCAGGTCTGGAACGGGGAAGAGCACCCAGTCATTTACCTCAGCAGGAAGTTGAAGTCCCATGAGGTAAATTACGCCACGGTTGAAAAGGAGTGTTTAGCGGTGAAGTGGGCTCTAGATTCCCTTCGGTACTATCTGCTAGGTAGGCACTTTGACATGGTTACGGATCACGCTCCGTTAAAGTGGATGGCTCAAAACAAGGAGACAAATAGAAGAGTGAATAGGTGGTTCCTGGCCCTACAGGAATTCAACTTCACAGTAAAGCATCGCCCTGGCGTTCAAATGGGGAATGTGGATGCTTTGTCTCGAGTACATGAATGCCTGATTGCTGGTGTTCCAACCCCAAGGTTAAAACAAGAGGGGGGGGTATGTGACAGCAGGAAGGTAAAGTCACCTGGTTGCATCCAGGGGGGTAGATATATTTCTCCCAGATTCAGGCTTTATGCTGACTTATACAACTAGGGTGGAGAGTTGTATAAGCCCAGCTGAGGCTAGTAGGCTCATGGATGACTCATACCTCTAGGGAGAGTGTGGGGCGTCGTGCAGACAGAGATGAGACCAGCTGAACCTTGTCAGCTCATTTAGGCCTCTATAAGGAACTCCCAGATTCATTAGATGTTAGCTCATGCCTGGAACCAGACCTGTGTGGACTGTCTAGGGAGAGTGAACCCCTGTGCGGTGAGGCAAAGCCTGTGTGGCTATTTGTTTGGACTTTTACTAAACCAGGGACTTAGGGACTAGGACAGCACCAGGCTGATCCCAGTTGTTAGTTTAGGAAACCTGCATGTTTAGTCAGAGGTCAAACTGACCAGGATTTATTTTGTTTGTTTCTTTTTGGCTTTGCTGTGTTTTTGTCACTGTACATAGAGAAATAAACCGCACCTTTTGATTTTGAAAACCACAACCTCCGTCTGCTGGCCCTGTTTTTGTGTGGGGAGCCCAACCAGGGGGTCACACACACCCGCTACCGAGTTAACCCCCTCACAGTAGGAAGAGTGTCAGTTTCTTTCACTGTGATAATCCTTGTTTCTAGGGACAGGGAAGGACAGTGAGGGAAATTCTCCTTGTGCTATAGTGTGCTTTAAAAAAACATTTTTTCTAGGGACAGAAAACTATAGGTAGGGAGAGTGTCAGTGTGTTTTACTGTGCGAATCCTTGTTTCTAGGGACAGGGAAGGACAGTGAGGGAAATTCTCCTCGTGCTATAGTGTGCTTTAAAAAAACATTTTTTCTAGGGACAGAAAACTATAGGTAGGGAGAGTGTCAGTGTGTTTTACTGTGCGAATCCTTGTTTCTAGGGACAGGGAAGGACAGTGAGGGAAATTCTCCTTGTGCTATAGTGTGCTTTAAAAAAACATTTTTTCTAGGGACAGAAAACTATAGGTAGTGTGAGGGGGTTAGCTCGGCAGCGGGTGTGTGTGACCCCCGGGATGGGCTCCCCAGACAAAAACAGGCCCAGCAAACGGAGGTTGTGGTTTTCAAAATCAAAAAGGTGCGGTTTATTTTCTATTTACAGTGACAAAACACAGCAAAGCAAAAGAAACATAAATAAAATAAATCCTGGTCAACTTGACCTCTGACTAAACATACAGGTTTCCTAACTAACAACTGGGATCAGCCTAGTGCTGTCCTAGTCCCTAAGTCCCTGGTTTTAAATGTCCAAGCAAATAGCCACACAGGCTTTGTCTCACCGCACAGGGGTTCACTCTCCCTAGACAGTCCACACAGGTCTGGTTCCAGGCATGAGCTAACATCTAATGAAGCTGGGAGTTCTTATAGAGGCCTAAATGAGCTGACGAGTGTCATGGATATGCATTAATGTCTGTCTGCCATCTTACCTTCCTCCTCATGTGTTCATCTAGAGACCAGACCTCCTTCACCTGGCTTCCTTTATAATCTCCTCCCAGCCTGACTCCACCCCAGGCCCTATCACTGAACACTATATTAACCTGTGCACTGCAAGCCTGCTTTGCTGATCAACGTGTTTGTTAGGCATTGTGTGTTTGGGTTCCTGCCTGCCGTGTGCTACGTCTGTCTCTCTGTTACGTTATTGGCTTGTCCCCGACCATCCCTGTCTGCTCGTGACCCTTGACCTTCGGCTCGTTCTTCGTTATCCTTGTCTGCTTGTGGCCCCTGACCTTCGGCTTGTTATTCGGTTCTCTCTATCGTGTGCTGCTGCTTCCCCTTATCCTACGGGGCGTGAGCTAGGAAACTCCAGGGGCCGCGACCTGGTCCCAGCCTGCAGCGTAATATCCTCACCACTAGAGGCCCTGGAGAAGACCAGCTGGGTCTTAGACTCCGCGCCCTGGGGAATCTTGGCTCTCGCTTCCGTTGGGATCCCGGTTGTGCTCCTCTGGTCCCGCTTTCCACAACCACCCAGTTTCCTATCCACAGAAGCCAGCCATAGGGTTCACTACCTCGCGGTGCACTCCTGTCCCCCTACGGTGTGCATCTGTCACCTGGCCACAGGTGATCCTGACAGTTTGATCAGCCATGAACCCGGCTGACATCCCGCTTCCCGCGGATGATCCATTGCAGGGCATAGTTCGCAGACTTGAGACCCAGGAATCAAATCAGACCCAGGTGATGCGATTCCTCCAGGATCTGGCTTCTCGATTCGAGCAGCTTCAGGTCTCCTTGGGAACCCCGAATCCGCAACCCCAAGTACAACCAGCGGCTGTACCTATCGCACCAGTCGCAGCCTCACACTCACTAAGATTGCCAGCTCCGTTCCGTTTCTCTGGGGACTCCAAGGCCTGCAGGGGGTTTCTCAGCCAATGCACTATTCATTTTGAGCTTCAGCCTCAAAGCTTCCTATCTGACCGGGCTAAGGTAGCCTATATCATTTCCCTCCTCTCCGGTGAAGCTTTGGCCTGGGCTGCCCCCCTGTGGGAGAGGAACGATCCGGTGGTTTCCAGTCTGTCCGAATTCTTGAAGCTCTTTCGTAATATCTTCGAAGAGCCGGCTCGGGCTTCTTCAGCGGCTAGTGCTGTCTTACGTCTTCGCCAAGAATCTAGTTCAGTGGGGCAATATGCTCTTCAGTTCCGTATCCACACAGCTGAATTGAGCTGGAATAATGAGGCCCTGGTCGCTACCTTTTTACATGGCCTCTCTGACCGAGTGAAAGACGAATTAGCGGGAAGAGCCATTCCCGTCGGTCTGGACGATGTAATTTCATTATGCAACCAGATCGACATTCGTTTTCAAGAGAGGTCCTTAGAAAAAAGACGCCAGCACTCTCTGGGTCCTAGCCAGTCTGAGCTCCCCTCCCTTCATTCCGTGGAGCATCCTCTACCTGCTGAAGAACCTATGCAGCTGGGCCGGACCAGACTAACCCCCGAAGAACGTGCTAGGCGCAGAACTCTGGGCTTGTGCCTCTATTGTGGGGGCAAGGGTCATTTTCGTGACTCCTGCTCGCTTCGTCCGGGAAACGCTCGGGTCTAATACATTTGGAAGGTGGAGTATTGGACCCAGAAACATCACCTTCTCGCCTGCTCTTGCCGGTGTCCCTTCATGTAGGCACTTCTCCTCAGTCAACCCTTGCATACCTGGATTCCGGGGCTGCCGGCAATTTCATGGATTGGAGAACTGCTTCTTCTATGAAGCTTACCCTTTCACCTCTCACTACCCCATTGGTAGTCTCGGCAATTGATGGCACTGTTCTCCCAGGGGGCCCTATTCGCTTCCAGACGCTACCCATTAGGATGTCGGTAGGGATTCTCCACCAGGAGTGGATATCCTTTCTTATTCTACCCAAGGCCTCTACCCCAGTTGTATTGGGCCTCCCTTGGCTACAGCTCCACTCTCCACATGTGGACTGGGTCTCTGGGCAGATCCTGGCCTGGGGTTCCTCATGTTTCTCGTCGTGTCTTCTCAAGGTGACCCCCAAGGAGAGTCTTCCGGTTGCTGCCACTTCTGTTTCTTCTGATCTTCCCGCCGCATACAGCGATTACCGGGATGTGTTCTGTAAAAAATCAGCTGAGGTGCTTCCTCCCCACAGGTCTTTTGACTGTGCTATTGATCTTGTCCCCGGAGCAACTCTACCCAGGGGTCGTACCTACCCTCTGTCCATCCCAGAGACCCAGGCCATGTCGGAGTATGTAGCAGAGAATCTGGAGAGAGGGTTCATCCGGAAATCCTCATCGCCTGCAGGGGCAGGGTTCTTTTTTGTTGCCAAAAAGGATGGTACCTTAAGACCCTGCATCGATTATCGGGGTTTAAATGCGGTTACTATTAAAAATCGATACCCCTTACCCTTAATATCTGAGCTATTCGATAGGTTGAAGGGTGCCTCCATTTTCACCAAGTTGGATCTCAGAGGCGCGTACAATCTCATTCGAATACGGGAGGGTGACGAATGGAAGACTGCATTTAACACTAGAGACGGGCATTACGAATATCTGGTGATGCCTTTTGGTCTGTGTAATGCTCCAGCCGTGTTTCAAAACTTTGTCAATGAAATCTTCAGAGATCTGCTGTACCAGTTTGTTGTCATTAGGGATGAGCTTCGTGTTCGAGTCGAACATACGTTCGACTCGAACATTGGCTGTTCGATCGTTCGACGAAGATCGAACGATTTGGGCCGTTCGCGCCAAATTCGAGTGACGCGAACGGCCCACAATGCACTACGCCATCGCAGTGTCATCCAGGCGCTGTGATTGGCCAAGCATGCACTGTGACCCCGCATGCTTGGCCAATCACAGCGCCGGCAGCGAGGAGAGCAATGATTGGCCACAGGCAGGATGCCTGTGGCCAATTATTGCTGAGGGTGTTTAGTACACGCCCCACACTATAAAAGGCCGCCAGCACGGCGGCCTAGTGTAGTGTGTTCCGGAGCAGGGATAGAGTAGCATAGGCAGGGACAGTGACTGTTATTTCTTTCTTGCTTAACCTGGATTCCTTTAGTTTAGGGAAAGAGAAGGATAGGTAGGGAGAGTGTCAGTGTGTTTTGTGCTTCTGCTATAGTGTGCTTAAAAAAAAACATTTATTCTAGGGACAGAAAACTCTAGGTAGGGACAGTGTCAGTTTCTTTCACTCTGCAAGTCCTTGTTTCCAGGGACCTGGAAGGACAGTGAGTGAATTGTCCTTTTGCTATATTGTGATTAAAAAAAACATTTATTCTAGGGACAGAAAACTCTAGGTAGGGACAGTGTCAGTTTCTTTCACTCTGCAAGTCCTTGTTTCCAGGGACCTGGAAGGACAGTGAGTGAATTGTCCTTTTGCTATATTGTGATTAAAAAAAACATTTATTCTAGGGACAGAAAACTCTAGGTAGGGACAGTGTCAGTTTCTTTCACTCTGCAAGTCCTTGTTTCCAGGGACCTGGAAGGACAGTGAGTGAATTGTCCTTTTGCTATATTGTGATTAAAAAAAACATTTATTCTAGGGACAGAAAACTCTAGGTAGGGACAGTGTCAGTTTCTTTCACTCTGCAAGTCCTTGTTTCCAGGGACCTGGAAGGACAGTGAGTGAATTGTCCTTTTGCTATATTGTGATTAAAAAAAACATTTTTTTCTAGGGACAGAAAACTGTAGGTAGGGAGAGTATTTTTTTTCTTTCACTCTGCAAGTCCTTGTTTCCAGGGACCTGTAAGGACAGTGAGTTAATTGTCCTTGTGCTATATTGTGCTGAAAAAAACATTTATTCCAGGGACAGAAAACTCTAGGTAGGGACAGTGTCAGTTTCTTTCACTCTGCAAGTCCTTGTTTCCAGGGACCTGGAAGGACAGTGAGTGAATTGTCCTTTTGCTATATTGTGATTAAAAAAAACATTTTTTTCTAGGGACAGAAAACTGTAGGTAGGGAGAGTGTTTTTTTTCTTTCACTCTGCAAGTCCTTGTTTCCAGGGACCTGTAAGGACAGTGAGTTAATTTTCCTTGTGCTATATTGTGATTAAAAAAAACATTTATTCTAGGGACAGAAAACTCTAGGTAGGGACAGTGTCAGTTTCTTTCACTCTGCAAGTCCTTGTTTCCAGGGACCTGGAAGGACAGTGAGTGAATTGTCCTTTTGCTATATTGTGATTAAAAAAAACATTTATTCTAGGGACAGAAAACTCTAGGTAGGGACAGTGTCAGTTTCTTTCACTCTGCAAGTCCTTGTTTCCAGGGACCTGGAAGGACAGTGAGTGAATTGTCCTTTTGCTATATTGTGATTAAAAAAAACATTTATTCTAGGGACAGAAAACTCTAGGTAGGGACAGTGTCAGTTTCTTTCACTCTGCAAGTCCTTGTTTCCAGGGACCTGGAAGGACAGTGAGTGAATTGTCCTTTTGCTATATTGTGATTAAAAAAAACATTTATTCTAGGGACAGAAAACTCTAGGTAGGGACAGTGTCAGTTTCTTTCACTCTGCAAGTCCTTGTTTCCAGGGACCTGGAAGGACAGTGAGTGAATTGTCCTTTTGCTATATTGTGATTAAAAAAAACATTTATTCTAGGGACAGAAAACTCTAGGTAGGGACAGTGTCAGTTTCTTTCACTCTGCAAGTCCTTGTTTCCAGGGACCTGGAAGGACAGTGAGTGAATTGTCCTTTTGCTATATTGTGATTAAAAAAAACATTTTTTTCTAGGGACAGAAAACTGTAGGTAGGGAGAGTATTTTTTTTCTTTCACTCTGCAAGTCCTTGTTTCCAGGGACCTGTAAGGACAGTGAGTTAATTGTCCTTGTGCTATATTGTGCTGAAAAAAACATTTATTCCAGGGACAGAAAACTCTAGGTAGGGACAGTGTCAGTTTCTTTCACTCTGCAAGTCCTTGTTTCCAGGGACCTGGAAGGACAGTGAGTGAATTGTCCTTTTGCTATATTGTGATTAAAAAAAACATTTTTTTCTAGGGACAGAAAACTGTAGGTAGGGAGAGTATTTTTTTTCTTTCACTCTGCAAGTCCTTGTTTCCAGGGACCTGTAAGGACAGTGAGTTAATTGTCCTTGTGCTATATTGTGCTGAAAAAAACATTTATTCCAGGGACTGAAAACTCTAGGTAGGGACAGTGTCAGTTTCTTTCACTCTGCAAGTCCTTGTTTCCAGGGACCTGGAAGGACAGTGAGTGAATTGTCCTTTTGCTATATTGTGATTAAAAAAAACATTTTTTTCTAGGGACAGAAAACTGTAGGTAGGGAGAGTATTTTTTTTCTTTCACTCTGCAAGTCCTTGTTTCCAGGGACCTGTAAGGACAGTGAGTTAATTGTCCTTGTGCTATATTGTGCTGAAAAAAACATTTATTCCAGGGACAGAAAACTCTAGGTAGGGACAGTGTCAGTTTCTTTCACTCTGCAAGTCCTTGTTTCCAGGGACCTGGAAGGACAGTGAGTGAATTGTCCTTTTGCTATATTGTGATTAAAAAAAACATTTTTTTCTAGGGACAGAAAACTGTAGGTAGGGAGAGTGTTTTTTTTCTTTCACTCTGCAAGTCCTTGTTTCCAGGGACCTGTAAGGACAGTGAGTTAATTTTCCTTGTGCTATATTGTGATTAAAAAAAACATTTATTCTAGGGACAGAAAACTCTAGGTAGGGACAGTGTCAGTTTCTTTCACTCTGCAAGTCCTTGTTTCCAGGGACCTGGAAGGACAGTGAGTGAATTGTCCTTTTGCTATATTGTGATTAAAAAAAACATTTTTTTCTAGGGACAGAAAACTGTAGGTAGGGAGAGTGTTTTTTTTCTTTCACTCTGCAAGTCCTTGTTTCCAGGGACCTGGAAGGACAGTGAGTGAATTGTCCTTTTGCTATATTGTGATTAAAAAAAACATTTTTTTCTAGGGACAGAAAACTGTAGGTAGGGAGAGTGTTTTTTTTCTTTCACTCTGCAAGTCCTTGTTTCCAGGGACCTGTAAGGACAGTGAGTTAATTTTCCTTGTGCTATATTGTGATTAAAAAAAACATTTATTCTAGGGACAGAAAACTCTAGGTAGGGACAGTGTCAGTTTCTTTCACTCTGCAAGTCCTTGTTTCCAGGGACCTGGAAGGACAGTGAGTGAATTGTCCTTTTGCTATATTGTGATTAAAAAAAACATTTATTCTAGGGACAGAAAACTCTAGGTAGGGACAGTGTCAGTTTCTTTCACTCTGCAAGTCCTTGTTTCCAGGGACCTGGAAGGACAGTGAGTGAATTGTCCTTTTGCTATATTGTGATTAAAAAAAACATTTATTCTAGGGACAGAAAACTCTAGGTAGGGACAGTGTCAGTTTCTTTCACTCTGCAAGTCCTTGTTTCCAGGGACCTGGAAGGACAGTGAGTGAATTGTCCTTTTGCTATATTGTGATTTAAAAAAACATTTATTCTAGGGACAGAAAACTCTAGGTAGGGACAGTGTCAGTTTCTTTCACTCTGCAAGTCCTTGTTTCCAGGGACCTGGAAGGACAGTGAGTGAATTGTCCTTTTGCTATATTGTGATTAAAAAAAACATTTATTCTAGGGACAGAAAACTCTAGGTAGGGACAGTGTCAGTTTCTTTCACTCTGCAAGTCCTTGTTTCCAGGGACCTGGAAGGACAGTGAGTGAATTGTCCTTTTGCTATATTGTGATTAAAAAAAACATTTTTTTCTAGGGACAGAAAACTGTAGGTAGGGAGAGTATTTTTTTTCTTTCACTCTGCAAGTCCTTGTTTCCAGGGACCTGTAAGGACAGTGAGTTAATTGTCCTTGTGCTATATTGTGCTGAAAAAAACATTTATTCCAGGGACAGAAAACTCTAGGTAGGGACAGTGTCAGTTTCTTTCACTCTGCAAGTCCTTGTTTCCAGGGACCTGGAAGGACAGTGAGTGAATTGTCCTTTTGCTATATTGTGATTAAAAAAAACATTTTTTTCTAGGGACAGAAAACTGTAGGTAGGGAGAGTATTTTTTTTCTTTCACTCTGCAAGTCCTTGTTTCCAGGGACCTGTAAGGACAGTGAGTTAATTGTCCTTGTGCTATATTGTGCTGAAAAAAACATTTATTCCAGGGACAGAAAACTCTAGGTAGGGACAGTGTCAGTTTCTTTCACTCTGCAAGTCCTTGTTTCCAGGGACCTGGAAGGACAGTGAGTGAATTGTCCTTTTGCTATATTGTGATTAAAAAAAACATTTTTTTCTAGGGACAGAAAACTGTAGGTAGGGAGAGTATTTTTTTTCTTTCACTCTGCAAGTCCTTGTTTCCAGGGACCTGTAAGGACAGTGAGTTAATTGTCCTTGTGCTATATTGTGCTGAAAAAAACATTTATTCCAGGGACAGAAAACTCTAGGTAGGGACAGTGTCAGTTTCTTTCACTCTGCAAGTCCTTGTTTCCAGGGACCTGGAAGGACAGTGAGTGAATTGTCCTTTTGCTATATTGTGATTAAAAAAAACATTTTTTTCTAGGGACAGAAAACTGTAGGTAGGGAGAGTGTTTTTTTTCTTTCACTCTGCAAGTCCTTGTTTCCAGGGACCTGTAAGGACAGTGAGTTAATTTTCCTTGTGCTATATTGTGATTAAAAAAAACATTTTTTCTAGGGACAGAAAACTGTAGGTAGGGAGAGTGTTTTTTTTCTTTCACTCTGCAAGTCCTTGTTTCCAGGGACAGAGAAGGACACCTGAAGGTAGCCCTTATTGCTTTTTTCCCATCTCCCTGCAGGCCATCTATTAGAATGTCTGGAAGGCAAACAAGGAGAGGCAGACAGTCAGGAGGCAATAAAAGAGGGCAAGCAGGCTCTGTGTCTGGGGGCAACAGTGCTGGTCGTGGACGCGGTGCATTGTCATCAGCACATGGCCATGGGACACGCTTGTCCTTCTTTTCGGCAGCTGGACATGTTGAGCCACATCATGCCGAAGACTTGGTAGAGTGGATGACCAAGCCCTCCTCCTCCTCCTCATCCTCTCTCACCCAGGCTCAGGGTACTGGAAAAGCAGCTGCCAAAGCGTCGTCTTCCCTGGTATCAATGTCAGACAAATCATCAGTCACTCCTTCCCTAGACCCACCATGTCCTCCTCCTGAGGAGTCCCCCGAACTGTTTCAGCACAGTGTTGGGTACATGCTCCAGGAGGATGCCCAGCGTTTCGAAGGGTCTGATGATGAAACCCAGCTAGAGGAAGGCAGTAGCGTGAGAGCAGACAGAGGGGATGCTCAAGAAGGACACCAATCTGGCAGTCATGTTCCAGCAGCTGCAGCATACTGCCAGATTGGCTCCAGTGATGAGGAGGGAGGGGATGATGAGGTCAATGACTCCACGTGGGTGCCTAATAGGAGAGAGGAGGAGGAGGAGGATGAGGAGGAGGCACATCTCCAACGAGGCAGGATGCCCTTTGGTGGCCAGCGTAAGGGCAGTACACCGACGGAATCACACCGCAGAGCTCCGCCTGTGCAGGGCGCTGCCTCTGCCCGTCATTCAAAAAGTTCTTTGGTGTGGGCCTTTTTTGAGGCTAGTGCATCAGATCGCACAGCTGCTGTTTGCAACATATGTCTCAAGCGTATATCGCGTGGCCAAAACATCAGCCGCTTGGGTACCACATGCCTGACCAGACATATGTTGACCTGCCATGCAGCTCGTTGGCAAGCCTACCTCAAAGACCCACACCAAAGAACAAAGCGGACCTCTCCTTGCACCGCATCAGCTGGGATCTCCAACCCCACTATAACTTCAGTCCTCTCTGAAACATGCACTGAGAGGAATGAAGGTGTAGAATTAGGTGTGTCACAGCCAAGTACTTGCGCCCACTCTGCTAGCAGTACACCGACGTCCGATTCTAGCAGGCAAATTTCCCTGCCCCAGCTGCTGGACCGTCGAAAGAAGTTCACTCCCAGCCATCCACATGCCCAGCGGTTGAATGCTAGCTTGGCTAAATTGCTAGCGCTTCAACTGCTGCCTTTTCAGTTGGTAGACTCGGCCCCCTTCCGTGAGTTTGTGCAATGTGCGGTTCCTCAGTGGCAGGTTCCCAAACGCCACTTTTTCTCACGGAAGGCTATTCCGGCTCTCTACCGGCATGTGGAAGGCAATGTCTTGGCCTCGCTGGACAGGGCGGTCAGCGGTAAGGTGCATATTACCGCTGACTCATGGTCCAGCAGGCATGGACAGGGACGTTACCTTTCTTTCACGGCCCATTGGGTCACTCTTTTGGCAGCTGGGAAGGATTCAGGACAAGGTGCAGTAGTGTTGGAGGTTGTCCCACCGCCACGCCTCCAAAATGCTACTACTGGTTGTGACACACCTCTCTCCTCCACCCCCTCCTCTTCTTCTTCCTCCATGGCCTCTTCCTGTGGTTTGTCCTATGAACCAGCGGTGCTCCGTAGCCGTTCACGGGGCTACGCAAGTACGCAGGCAAAAAGATGCCATGCCGTGCTTGCGCTGGTGTGTTTGGGGGACAGAAGCCACACTGGGGCAGAGGTCCTGTCTGCTCTGCAGGGCCAGGCCGAGAGGTGGTTGACGCCACGCCAGCTTAAGCCAGGAATGGTGGTTTGCGACAATGGCACCAACCTCCTCTCCGCCCTCCGACAGGGACAACTGACCCATGTGCCCTGTGTGGCTCACGTCCTTAACCTGGTGGTGCAGCGGTTCTTGGGCAGGTACCCGGGCTTACAGGATGTCCTGAGGCAGGCCAGGAAAGTCTGTGTGCATTTCCGCAGATCTTATAATGCCAGTGCTCGCCTGGCTGAGCTGCAAAAGGAGTTGAACCTGCCCAAGAACCGCCTTATATGTGACATGCCCACCAGGTGGAACTCAACGTTGGCCATGCTGCAGCGGCTGCACACGCAGCAGAGGGCCATCAATGAGTACCTGTGCGACTACGGCACCAGGACAGGGTCAGGGGAGCTTGGTTTTTTTTCTCCACGCCAGTGGGGCATGATCAGGGATGCATGCACTGTCCTGGCACCATTTGAGGAGGCCACGAGGATGGTGAGCAGTGACAGTGCATGCATCAGTGACACTGTACCTCTTGTCCACCTGTTGGAGCACACGCTGCGTGGAATAATGGACAGGGCACTTGAGGCAGAACAGAGGCAGGAAGAGGAGGACTTCCTTGCCTCTCAAGGCCCCCTTTACCCAGACAGTGTTCCTTCTGTCCCACCCATCGCACAGGAAGAGGAGGAGGAGGAGGAGGAGGAGGAGGATTGTGTCAGCATGGAGGTGGAGGCTGGCACTCAGCATCATCAGCAGCAGTCTTTTAGGGATGATTTACAGTCCCAAGAAACCAGTGGACTTGTACGTGGCTGGGAGGAGGTGGCTGCGGATCATGTCGTCCTTAGTGACCCAGAGGACTCCGGAGCGAATGCCTCAGCAAACCTACGCTGCATGGCCTCCCTGATCCTGCAAAGTCTGCGGAAGGATCCTCGTATTCTTCGGATCAAGGAGAGGGACCATTACTGGCTGGCCACTCTCCTTGATCCACGGTACAAGGGTAAGGTTGCGGACCTTATGTTACCGTCGCAGAGGGAGCAGAGGATGAGACAACTCCGGGAGGCCTTGCAGAAAGGTCTGTGCAACGCGTTCCCAGAGACTGGGAGGTTGCAAACTCCTGGTCCTGGACAACGAGTTGCTGAGGCTTCGGCCAGTCAAAGAAGGAGCGGTGGGGAAGGTGGCCGTCTGACCGATGCGTTCAGACAATTCTTTAGTCCGCAGCCCCAAAGTATGATTGGTTCCAGCAACCATCGCCAGCGTCTGATAAACATGGTGCAGGAATATCTAGGGGCAAGGTCAGACTTGGACACCTTCCCCACCGAAAATCCTCTGGCTTACTGGGTCTTGAGGATGGATCACTGGCCAGAGCTTGCACAGTATGCAATTGAGCTACTGGCCTGTCCTGCATCCAGCGTTCTTTCGGAACGCACATTCAGTGCTGCTGGAGGATTTGTCACGGATCACAGGGTGCGCCTGTCCACCGACTCGGTTGATCGACTGACTTTCATCAAGATGAACCAGTCTTGGATCACCACCAGCTACCACACACCTGATGCTGATATAACAGACTAATTGATTTTAAAATGTCACATCCCTTCAAGACTGATGCTGATGCTGAGTGCCTGTGCTGTTATGTTGACTGGCTATCCTCCTCCTCCGAGTCCTCAATGATACGATTGATGATGATAGCTTGGAAGATCATTTTTGTTTATGGGTGCCGCCACCAGTGCCTAACGCCCAATTTTTCAGCCCCTGTTTAACAGGGGCGTGTAATTACAATTTTTGAAGCAATACTTTGCAACAGGGCTCATTGCTGTGCTCCAAGTACAGTATCTGTGAGGAGTTGCAGTGTTGTGCCACCAGTGCCTAAGGCCCAATTTTTCAGCCCCTGTTTAACAGGGGCGTGTCATTACAATTTTTGAAGCAATACTTTGCAACAGGGCTCATTGCTGTGCTCCAAGTACAGTATCTGTGAGGGGTTGCAGTGTTGTGCCACCAGTGCCTAAGGCCCAATTTTTCAGCCCCTGTTCAACAGGGGCATGTAATTACAATTCTTGATCTAATAATTCACAGCAGGGCCCATTGCTGCACCCACCAAGAGTAACTGTCAGGGCTTACAGTGTTGTGGCACCAGCACCACCATCAAAGGCCCAATTTTTACTACCACTGTTCAACAATTATATGTAATTAAAATTCCTGATATAATAGTTGACAGCAGGGCGTTCCAGCACCAACCAAGAGTAACTGTGAGTGCTTACAGTGTTGTGCCAACACCAACAACTAAGGGGCCTATTTCTGCAGAGTATATACGGCAGGTCCCTACTTTCAAACATCCAACTTACAAACGACTCCTACTTGCAAACGCAAGAAGACAACAGGAAGTGAGAGGAAATCTACCACTAGGAAGGAAAATTCTCTCCTGTAAGAATAAATATGGGAGAAAGGTGTCTCCTCTGTACTGATGCTTTATCAGCAATCCTTGTTTCAAGAAAAACACCACATTTCAAAAACAGTTGTCATTGGGACGGAAAGTGAGGTGAAATGTTCTGAACAGGGGCACAGACAGCAAAACAAATGTTACAGGGGTGATAACCCTTACCTATGTTTTCCAAAAAGTTTAAAAATAGATTTTTGGGCTGGAGCTACACTTCAACAATGTACCTGTTCAAAATTACAAACAGATTCTACATAAGAACAAACCTACAGTCCCTGTCTTGTATGCACCGCCTGTATACGGCTGTTCAGAGTATATAGGGCCTTTTTTATTTTATGTGCGGGGTTCCCCTTAATATCCATACAAGACCCAAAGGGGCTGGTAATGGGCTGGGGTAGGGGGGGGGGGGGGTCATGGGGTAGCTATGCCATTTTTCTTAAAGAATTTCATCCATATTACCGGGACCAGACATTACATTAAAGCCGCAAGCAGTTTTAAATGGCTTTTTTTTCCTTTAGAAGTGTCATTTTGTGCAGGGACAGTTCTAAACACGGGAAACACGTGGCACTTCACAGGCATACTTTAGACACCCCCCAGGTACGATATTTAAAGGAATATTTGACTTTTTTTTTTTCACTTTATGCATCATTAAAATGACTGCTCCCGAAAAACGACCGTTTTTAAAACTTCTTTTTGCATTGATACATGTCCCCTGGTGCAGAACCCGGGTTCCCAAACCCTTTTTAGGACAATAACATGCATAATAGTTGTTATAATTAGCACTTTAGAATTCGAACGTTCGCATCCATTGTATTTAATAGGGTTCTAATGTTCGTTCGAACTTCCGGTCCGTTCGCGGGTTCTGGTGCGAACCGAACCCGGGGGTGTTCGGCTCATCACTAGTTGTCATCTATCTGGATGACATTCTGATCTTTTCTGAAAATCTGCTCGTCCACAGAAACCATGTCCGCACTGTACTTCAACGTCTTAGAGAGAACAATCTCTATGCCAAGCTGGAGAAATGTTCCTTTGAATGTTCTGAGGTCCTGTTTTTGGGGTGCTTTGTCTCATGTTCGGGGCTTCGTATGGACCCTGGGAAGGTCTTGGCTATCACCAACTGGCCTCTTCCTGCTAGCCTCAAGGCCACACAGCGCTTTCTTGGCTTCACTAATTATTATAGGCAGTTCATAAGGAATTACTCTTCCATTGCCGCGCCTATTATCGCTTTGACCAAGAAGGGTGTGAATGCCAGAGACTGGCCTCCCGAAGCTGTCTCTGCATTTCACAACCTGAAACAGGCCTTTGTTTCTGGCCCCCTCTTGAGGAGACCAAATCCTGGGAATGCATTTTTTATTGAAGTGGACGCTTCCTCAATGGGGGTGGGAGCTGTGCTTCTTCAAATCTTTGAGAAGAGACGCCAACCATGTGCGTTCTTCTCCAAAAAAATTTCTCAGGCAGAGAGGAATTATGCCATCGGTGATCGGGAACTTCTCGCAATTAAATTGGCGTTAGAGGAGTGGCGTCATCTCTTGGAGGGTTCCCCTCACTCCATAACGATCTTTACCGATCACAAGAATTTACAGTATCTACAGAATGCTAAACGTCTGAATCCTAGACAGGCCAGGTGGAGTCTCTTCTTTGCCCGTTTTAATTTCACGATTACCTACAAACCTGGTTCCTGCAACGGTCGGGCTGATGCGCTCTCTAGGTCATTTGACACTTTGGACGAGGAGTCCGCCCCTGAACCTGAGCCGATCATTCCCACCTCATGCATTGTTGCCCACTCTACCACCCTGAAGTCTAAAATTCCGCCTGGTAAGACCTTTGTCCCCACTGAGCTAAGAGCTAAGATCCTTCGTTGGGGACATGATTCCAAGGTGGCAGGGCATTCTGGATTCCTCCGATCCTTCCTACTCATCAGTCGTCACTACTGGTGGCCTAATCTCCGCTCAGACGTCAAAGACTACGTTAAAGCTTGTCATGTCTGTGCTCAGTCCAAATCCTCCACACAAGCTCCTGCTGGTCTCCTCATGCCCTTGCCTATTCCTAAGGAACCCTGGGCCCATATTGCCATGGATTTTATCACCGATCTCCCACTGTCTGAGAATAATACAGTCATTTGGGTGGTAATCGATCGATTCTCCAAGATGGCTCATTTTGTTCCTCTTCCTGGTCTTCCTTCTGCCCCTGCCTTGGTTCCCATTTTCATTCGAGAAATTCTCCGCCTACATGGGGTCCCTTCTCATATTGTTTCCGACAGGGGAGTCCAATTCACGTCTCGTTTTTGGAGAGCCTTTTGCAAATCCCTCAATATTGTCTTGGATTTTTCTTCTTCTTACCATCCCCAATCCAATGGACAGACTGAGAGGGTTAATCAGGAGTTAGAGGTCTTTCTTCGCACCTTTGTGTCTTCTCACCATGACGATTGGTCCTCTCTACTCCCGTGGGCAGAATTCTCCCATAACAATCATGTGAATACCAGTTCGCAGAAGACACCCTTTTTCACAGTTTATGGAAAACACCCTCAACTTCCTCTTCCTATGATCTGTTCTCCAGACATTCCAGCTTTGGCTTCGGTTCAGGAGTCTCTCAATTCCGTTTGGGGTCACGTTCATGATTCCCTCCGGGCAGCTGCTGAAAAATTCAAA
The DNA here is from genome assembly GCA_029206835.1 of Rana muscosa. NCBI lineage: Eukaryota > Metazoa > Chordata > Amphibia > Anura > Ranidae > Rana > Rana muscosa. The sequence goes on along the minus strand of CM055117.1, from coordinate 344,950,014 downwards.
GGCTTTGCCGACCGCCGCAGGCGTAAACCGCCTTCTCTTCAGCCAGGGGACAAAGTCTGGCTCTCTACCAGGAACATCAAGCTCCGAGTTCCTTCTCTGAAGTTTGCTCCACGATTCATCGGTCCATACACGGTAACTGCTAAACTGAATCCGGTTTGTTTCAAACTCCAGATTCCTAAGAGCCTTAAAATCACTAACTCCTTTCATGTTGCTCTTCTAAAGCCTTTAGTCCTCAATAAATTCTCTCGTCCTCTTCCTACCGTGGCGCCTGTCTCTGAGGATAATCAGGAGTACGAGATCAGTCAAATTCTGGACTCCCGACTCTGTAAAGGCGTTCTTCAGTACCTCGTTCATTGGAAAGGGTTTGGTCCTGAGGAGAGGTCTTGGATCACTGCATCTGAGGTCTTTGCACCTCGTCTGTTAAAGGAGTTTCATCTGAAGTTTCCCTCTAAACCTGGGCCCAGGCGGGGAAGGGGGAGGCCTCGTAAGAGGGAGGGTACTGTCATGGATATGCATTAATGTCTGTCTGCCATCTTACCTTCCTCCTCATGTGTTCATCTAGAGACCAGACCTCCTTCACCTGGCTTCCTTTATAATCTCCTCCCAGCCTGACTCCACCCCAGGCCCTATCACTGAACACTATATTAACCTGTGCACTGCAAGCCTGCTTTGCTGATCAACGTGTTTGTTAGGCATTGTGTGTTTGGGTTCCTGCCTGCCGTGTGCTACGTCTGTCTCTCTGTTACGTTATTGGCTTGTCCCCGACCATCCCTGTCTGCTCGTGACCCTTGACCTTCGGCTCGTTCTTCGTTATCCTTGTCTGCTTGTGGCCCCTGACCTTCGGCTTGTTATTCGGTTCTCTCTATCGTGTGCTGCTGCTTCCCCTTATCCTACGGGGCGTGAGCTAGGAAACTCCAGGGGCCGCGACCTGGTCCCAGCCTGCAGCGTAATATCCTCACCACTAGAGGCCCTGGAGAAGACCAGCTGGGTCTTAGACTCCGCGCCCTGGGGAATCTTGGCTCTCGCTTCCGTTGGGATCCCGGTTGTGCTCCTCTGGTCCCGCTTTCCACAACCACCCAGTTTCCTATCCACAGAAGCCAGCCATAGGGTTCACTACCTCGCGGTGCACTCCTGTCCCCCTACGGTGTGCATCTGTCACCTGGCCACAGGTGATCCTGACAACGAGCTTCAGCTGGTCTCATCAACTCCCTGTCTGCACGACGCCCCACACTCTCCCTAGAGGTATGAGTCATCCATGAGCCCACTAGCCTTATACAACTCTCCACCTAGTTGTATAAGTCGGCGTAAAGCCTGAATCTGGGCGAAATATATCTACCCCCCTGGATGCAACCAGGTGACTTTACCTTCCTGCTGTCACATACCCCCCCCTCTTGTTTTAACCTCGGGGTTGAAACACCAGCAATCAGGCATTCATGTACTCGAGACAAAGCATCCACATTCCCCATTTGAACGCCAGGGCGATGCTTTACTGTGAAGTTGAATTCCTGGAGGGCCAGGAACCACCTATTCACTCTTCTATTTGTTTCCTTGTTTTGAGCCATCCACTTTAACGGAGCGTGATCCGTAAGCAAGTCAAAGTGCCTACCTAGCAGGTAGTACCGAAGGGAATCTAGAGCCCACTTCACCGCTAAACACTCCTTTTCAACGGTGGCGTAATTTACCTCATGGGACTTCAACTTCCTGCTGAGGTAAATGACTGGGTGCTCTTCCCCGTTCCAGACCTGGGACAATACTGCTCCTAACCCCACATCTGACGCATCACTTTGTACGACAAAGTCTTTAGAGAAGTCGGGTGAGTACAACACTGGCTGGCTACATAAGGCTTGTTTCAAGAATTGGAATGCTGCCTCAGCCTCGGGGGTCCATTTAATCATGACCGACCCTTTCCCCTTCGTCAGGTTGGTTAGGGGCACAGCCTTAGAAGCAAAGTGGGGAATGAATCGCCGATAATACCCAGCGATTCCCAGAAAGGCTCGTACCTGCTTCTTGCTGTTGGGACGTGGCCAACTCTGGATGGCCTCGACTTTGTTGAGTTGGGGTTTTATTACTCCCCTCCCAATGGTGTACCCAAGATATTTGGCCTCCTCCTGCCCAATGGTACACTTCTTGGGGTTAGCCGTAAACCCCGCTTCCCGAACAGAGTCCAGGACTGCTTGCACTTTTGGCAGATGTGAGGCCCAATCTGTGCTATGGACAATTACGTCATCCAGGTAAGCCGCAGCATACTTCCGATGGGGCCTCAGCATCTGGTCCATTTTCCGCTGGAATGTGGCCGGCGCATTCTGTAACCCGAACGGCATTCTTTTATATTGGAACGCCCCGTCTGGGGTTACAAATGCGGTTTTCTCTTTGGCCGACTTGGCCAGGGGGATTTGCCAATACCCTTTTGTGAGGTCAAGAGTCGTCATGTATCGGGCTGTTCCCAGCCGGTCGATCAACTCATCTATACGTGGCATGGGGTAGGTGTCAAATTTTGTAACTTTGTTCAACTGACGAAAATCGTTACAAAATCGCCAGCTCCCATCCGGTTTAGGCACCAACACAATGGGACTAGACCAATCACTTTGGGACTCCTCTATCACCCCTAAGTTCAGCATTTTCTGTACTTCCTCCCGTATTGCCTCCCGTCGGGCCTCTGGGATCCGATAGGGTTTTAACTTCACCCTTTCACCGGGCGGGGTAATGATGTCATGCTCTACCCCAGATGTTTGTCCCGGCAGCTCAGAGAATACCTCCTTGTTGCGAAGCACAAACTCCTTAACCTCCTGTTGTTGGGGTTGTGACAAGGTGGCTGCTATTCCAACCTCAGGAATCACGCAACCAGTTTGAGCTGGTGACCAAGTGTCTGCGACTAGGGACTCTCTATCCCTCCAGGCTTTCAACAGATTAACGTGATAGATCTGTTCGGGCTTTCGCCTTCCTGGTTGTCTGACCTTGTAATTCACTTCGCTCACTTTTTCCATTATCTCATAGGGGCCTTGCCATTTGGCAAGGAATTTACTTTCAACCGTAGGGACAAGTACCAGTATCCTATCCCCCGGGGAAAAGGTACGGGTCTTGGCTCCACGGTTGTACACTCTCTGCTGTGCTAACTGCGCTTGGGCCAAATGTTCCTTCACGATGGGCATTACCTGTGCAATTCGGTCTTGCATCAGGGCGACATGCTCAATCACACTCCTGTGGGGAGAACTCTCACTTTCCCAAGTTTCCTTGGCAATATCCAACAGCCCTCTTGGGTGTCTCCCATACAGTAACTCAAAGGGGGAGAATCCCGTAGAGGATTGGGGCACCTCCCTAATAGCAAACATCAGATAAGGAAGTAGACAGTCCCAATACTTTCCATCTCTATCCACCACTTTCTTCAACATTTGTTTTAGGGTTTTGTTGAATCTTTCAACCAGCCCATCGGTTTGGGGGTGATACACAGATGTACGTAATTGCGTCACTTTGAACAATTTACACAGCTCCTTCATAACCCGGGACATAAAGGGTGTACCTTGGTCCGTAAGCAGTTCTTTACAAATACCCACCCGGCTAAACACAAGAGATAGCTCTTTGGCTATGGTTTTGGCCGAGGTATTTCGGAGAGGGATCGCTTCTGAATAACGGGTGGCATAGTCCATTATAACTAATATGTACTGGTGCCCCCTAGCGGACTTGATTATAGGCCCTACCAAATCCATGGCGATCCTCTCAAACGGGACCTCAATGATGGGTAGAGGGACCAGCGGGCTACGGAAATGTGGCATCGGGGCCGACCTCTGACACACAGGGCAGGAGGAACAATAATTTTCTATGTCCTTCATCACCCCCGGCCAATAGAATCTCTGTAATACCCTCTCTCGGGTTTTCTCTGTCCCCAGATGACCTCCAAGAATGTGCCCATGGGCCAACTCCAACACCAACTTCCTGTAAGGTTTGGGCACCACAAGCTGCTCAACGGTTTCTTCTGCCCTTTTTGCCACCCGATACAGTAGGTCCTTCTCTACGCTGAAGTATGGGTAACACACATTTTGCATAAATGTTTCTCAGTTCCTCGAATGGCAGTGCATGCGACTGTCGCACACAGCGACTGACGTCTGCCCGTCAGAAAGTCACACTGCATGGGTTCCTCCACAACCGGGCAATTGGCTGCAATATGTCCCGCTTGCCGGCAGCGGTAGCAAACGATCCTTCTTGCGGCCTCTTGAGCCGCTGATTTCCCAGGCTGTTCTCGCCAAACTTGGGGTAGAGCTCCCACCCTCTCACTCTCTCCACCCTCACCCCTTGGAATCCTCTTATCCGCCCCTGGGGATGGTCTGGTCTTAGGGTGGAAAGTCCGAGTGTCTCTGGAAGAGGCCGTCAGGTTCTCTGTAGCCAAGTATTTCTCCACACGATCCACAAGACCATCGGCCGTCTCTGGGTCTCCATGGCTTACCCACTTTTGGATGGCAGTAGGAAGAGCTCTCAAAAACCGATCCATTACAACACGTTCCACAATCTTTGGTGCGGACAAAGTCTCTGGCTGTAGCCACTTTCTGCTCAGGTGAATGAGATCATACATTTGAGACCTGGGGGGTTTTCCAAGCTGGAAAGTCCAGTTATGCACACGCTGAGCCCGGACAGCCTGGGTGACACCCAGCCTTGCCAAAATTTCAGCTTTTAGCATCACATAGTCTTTTGCTTGGTTAGGCTCTAGGTCATAGTAAGCTTTCTGCGATTCACCAGTTAACAGAGGAGCCACCAGTCCAGCCCACTGCTCCTCAGGCCACTTTTCTCTTTCAGCGGTCCTTTCAAATGTGGTCAAAAATACCTCTGGATCATCCTCTCCAGTCATTTTTGTCAATAAACGACTCACCCCAAAGGACGCGGTATTAGTGGGACGGCTTTCCTCACTGGTCTGCGGACGTTGCTGCATTACTGCTTCCATTTGTTGTAGTCTCTGCTCTTGCTTCTGTAACAGGTCTATGAAGCGGGCCTCAGATTGCTGCTGGGCTTGTTGCTGAGCTTCCAGACTCTGTTGGTGAGCTTGCTGCTGGGCTGCAAGGCTCTGTTGATGAGCTTGCTGCTGGGCTGCAAGGCTCCTTTGCAAACCTGCATTTGTCTGCTGTTGATTGGCATTTGCTAGAGCCAGCTGTTTCAGTATCTCCTCCATGCTGGCTTAAAAAAAAACTGCCCGCATTCTCCACCAACTCGGCAGCGGGTGTGTGTGACCCCCGGGATGGGCTCCCCAGACAAAAACAGGCCCAGCAAACGGAGGTTGTGGTTTTCAAAATCAAAAAGGTGCGGTTTATTTTCTATTTACAGTGACAAAACACAGCAAAGCAAAAGAAACATAAATAAAATAAATCCTGGTCAACTTGACCTCTGACTAAACATACAGGTTTCCTAACTAACAACTGGGATCAGCCTAGTGCTGTCCTAGTCCCTAAGTCCCTGGTTTTAAATGTCCAAGCAAATAGCCACACAGGCTTTGTCTCACCGCACAGGGGTTCACTCTCCCTAGACAGTCCACACAGGTCTGGTTCCAGGCATGAGCTAACATCTAATGAAGCTGGGAGTTCTTATAGAGGCCTAAATGAGCTGACGAGCTTCAGCTGGTCTCATCAACTCCCTGTCTGCACGACGCCCCACACTCTCCCTAGAGGTATGAGTCATCCATGAGCCCACTAGCCTTATACAACTCTCCACCTAGTTGTATAAGTCGGCGTAAAGCCTGAATCTGGGCGAAATATATCTACCCCCCTGGATGCAACCAGGTGACTTTACCTTCCTGCTGTCACAGTAGGGAGAGTGTCAGTGTGTTTTACTGTGCGAATCCTTGTTTCTAGGGACAGGGAAGGACAGTGAGGGAAATTCTCCTTGTGCTATAGTGTGCTTTAAAAAAACATTTTTTCTAGGGACAGAAAACTATAGGTAGGAAGAGTGTCAGTTTCTTTCACTGTGATAATCCTTGTTTCTAGGGACAGGGAAGGACAGTGAGGGAAATTCTCCTTGTGCTATAGTGTGCTTTAAAAAAACATTTTTTCTAGGGACAGAAAACTATAGGTAGGAAGAGTGTCAGTTTCTTTCACTGTGATAATCCTTGTTTCTAGGGACAGGGAAGGACAGTGAGGGAAATTCTCCTTGTGCTATAGTGTGCTTTAAAAAAACATTTTTTCTAGGGACAGAAAACTATAGGTAGGAAGAGTGTCAGTTTCTTTCACTGTGATAATCCTTGTTTCTAGGGACAGGGAAGGACAGTGAGGGAAATTCTCCTTGTGCTATAGTGTGCTTTAAAAAAACATTTTTTCTAGGGACAGAAAACTATAGGTAGGAAGAGTGTCAGTTTCTTTCACTGTGATAATCCTTGTTTCTAGGGACAGGGAAGGACAGTGAGGGAAATTCTCCTTGTGCTATAGTGTGCTTTAAAAAAACATTTTTTCTAGGGACAGAAAACTATAGGTAGGAAGAGTGTCAGTTTCTTTCACTGTGATAATCCTTGTTTCTAGGGACAGGGAAGGACAGTGAGGGAAATTCTCCTTGTGCTATAGTGTGCTTTAAAAAAAAAAAATTCTAGGGACAGAAAACTATAGGTAGGAAGAGTGTCAGTTTCTTTCACTGTGATAATACTTGTTTCTAGGGACAGGGAAGGACAGTGAGGGAAATTCTCCTTGTGCTATAGTGTGCTTTAAAAAAACATTTTTTCTAGGGACAGAAAACTATAGGTAGGAAGAGTGTCAGTTTCTTTCACTGTGATAATCCTTGTTTCTAGGGACAGGGAAGGACAGTGAGGGAAATTCTCCTTGTGCTATAGTGTGCTTTAAAAAAACATTTTTTCTAGGGACAGAAAACTATAGGTAGGAAGAGTGTCAGTTTCTTTCACTGTGATAATCCTTGTTTCTAGGGACAGGGAAGGACAGTGAGGGAAATTCTCCTTGTGCTATAGTGTGCTTTAAAAAAACATTTTTTCTAGGGACAGAAAACTATAGGTAGGAAGAGTGTCAGTTTCTTTCACTGTGATAATCCTTGTTTCTAGGGACAGGGAAGGACAGTGAGGGAAATTCTCCTTGTGCTATAGTGTGCTTTAAAAAAACATTTTTTCTAGGGACAGAAAACTATAGGTAGGGAGAGTGTCAGTGTGTTTTACTGTGCGAATCCTTGTTTCTAGGGACAGGGAAGGACAGTGAGGGAAATTCTCCTTGTGCTATAGTGTGCTTTAAAAAACATTTTTTCTAGGGACAGAAAACTATAGGTAGGGAGAGTGTCAGTGTGTTTTACTGTGTGAATCCTTGTTTCTAGGGACAGGGAAGGACAGTGAGGGAAATTCTCCTTGTGCTATAGTGTGCTTTAAAAAAAAAAAAATTCTTGGGACAGAAAACTATAGGTAGGGAGAGTGTCAGTGTGTTTTACTGTGCAAATCCTTGTTTCTAGGGACAGGGAAGGACAGTGAGGGAAATTCTCCTTGTGCTATAGTGTGCTTTAAAAAAACATTTTTTCTAGGGACAGAAAACTATAGGTAGGAAGAGTGTCAGTTTCTTTCACTGTGATAATCCTTGTTTCTAGGGACAGGGAAGGACAGTGAGGGAAATTCTCCTTGTGCTATAGTGTGCTTTAAAAAATTTTTTTTCTAGGGACAGAAAACTATAGGTAGTGTGACAGCAGGAAGGTAAAGTCACCTGGTTGCATCCAGGGGGGTAGATATATTTCGCCCAGATTCAGGCTTTACGCCGACTTATACAACTAGGTGGAGAGTTGTATAAGCCCAGCTAAGGCTAGTGGGCTCATGGATGACTCATACCTCTAGGGAGAGTGTGGGGCGTCGTGCAGACAGGGAGTTGATGAGACCAGCTGAAGCTTGTCAGCTCATTTAGGCCTCTATAAGAACTCCCAGATTCATTAGGTGTTTGCTCATGCCTGGACCCAGACCTGTGTGGACTGTCTAGGGAGAGTGAACCCCTGTGCGGTGAGACAAAGCCTGTGTGGCTATTTGCTTGGACATTTTAAACCAGGGACTTAGGGACTAGGACAGCACTAGGCTGATCCCAGTTGTTAGTTAGGAAACCTGTATGTTTAGTCAGAGGTCAAGTTGACCAGGATTTATTTTGTTTATGTTTCTTTTGCTTTGCTGTGTTTTGTCACTGTAAATAGAAAATAAACCGCACCTTTTTGATTTTGAAAACCACAACCTCCGTGCTGGGCCTGTTTTTGTGTGGGGAGCCCATCCCGGGGGTCACACACACCCGCTGCCGAGCTAACCCCCTCACAGTTGGTGGAGAACCAGTGGCAGTTTTTTTTTAAGCCAGCATGGAGGAGATACTGAAGCAGCTGGCTCTAGCAAATGCCAATCAACAGCAGACAAATGCAGGTTTGCAAAAGAGCCTTGCAGCTCATCAACAGAGCCTTGCAGCTCAACAACAGAACTTCGCAGCCCAGCAGCAAGCTCATCAACAGAGCCTTGCAGCCCAGCAGCAGACAAACGCAACTTTGCAACAGAGTCTGGAGGCTCAGCAACAAGCCCAGCAGCAATCTGAGGCCCGCTTCATAGACCTGTTGCAGAAGCAAGAGCAGAGACTACAACAACAGATGGAAGCAGTAATGCAGCAACGTCCGCAGACCAGTGAGGAAAGCCGTCCCACTAATACCGCGTCCTTTGGGGTGAGTCGTTTATTGACAAAAATGACTGGAGAGGATGATCCAGGGGTATTTTTGACCACATTTGAAAGGACCGCTGAAAGAGAAAAGTGGCCTGAGGAGCAGTGGGCTGGACTGGTGGCTCCTCTGTTAACTGGTGAATCGCAGAAAGCTTACTATGACCTAGAGCCTGACCAAGCAAAAGACTATGTGATGCTAAAAGCTGAAATTTTGGCAAGGCTGGGTGTCACCCAGGCTGTCCGGGCTCAGCGTGTGCATAACTGGACTTTCCAGCTTGGAAAACCCCCCAGGTCTCAAATGTATGATCTCATTCACCTGAGCAGAAAGTGGCTACAGCCAGAGACTTTGTCCACACCAAAGATTGTGGAACGTGTTGTAATGGATCGGTTTTTGAGAGCTCTTCCTACTGCCATCCAAAAGTGGGTAAGCCATGGAGACCCAGAGACGGCCGATGGTCTTGTGGATCGTGTGGAGAAATACTTGGCTACAGAGAACCTGACGGCCTCTTCCAGAGACACTCGGACTTTCCACCCTAAGACCAGACCATCCCCAGGGGCGGATAAGAGGATTCCAAGGGGTGAGGGTGGAGAGAGTGAGAGGGTGGGAGCTCTACCCCAAGTTTGGCGAGAACAGCCTGGGAAATCAGCGGCTCAAGAGGCGGCAAGAAGGATCGTTTGCTACCGCTGCCGGCAAGCGGGACATATTGCAGCCAATTGCCCGGTTGTGGAGGAACCCATGCAGTGTGACTTTCTGACGGGCAGACGTCAGTCGCTGTGTGCGACAGTCGCATGCACTGCCATTCGAGGAACTGAGAAACATTTATGCAAAATGTGTGTTAATGGTAGAAATGTTGTGGTATTGCTGGATTCAGGTAGCCTTGTGACCCTGATAAAGGCTGAGTTAGTTAAAACAGAGGTCTCTGGGAATAGCAAGGTAGCTGTTATTTGTGTGCATGGGGACACCCGAGAGTATCCAGTGACTACAGTGTGTTTCGAGACCCCCAAAGGTACCCTCTCTCATCCAGTGGGCTTAGTATCTCAGTTACCGCATGACGCCATTGTGGGAAGGGATTTTCCGAAGTTCTGGGAACTGTGGGATGATCCTGAGCCCCCCACTGGTGCCCCTATGTACCAGGAATGTGATAGCCAGAACTCCCCTGAGAGTGGTGAGGACTCTCCGGAATTTCCCTTATCAGTATTGGCAGGGGAGACTCAAGAAACTGGAGAGGAGCCCACCTCCTCAGACGAAAACCTACCGTCTGTGGAGTTTTCTGATCTTGAGGTTCACAGGGAAAACTTTGCCACAGAACAGTTGAAAGACCCCGCCCTAATAAAGGCACGGGAAAACGTAGTGAAAATAGATGGCGAGTTAGTGAACCCAGATAATACCTGCACTTACCCATACTTCAGCGTAGAGAAGGACCTATTGTATCGGGTGGCAAAAAGGGCAGAAGAAACCGTTGAGCAGCTTGTGGTGCCCAAACCTTACAGGAAGTTGGTGTTGGAGTTGGCCCATGGGCACATTCTTGGAGGTCATCTGGGGACAGAGAAAACCCGAGAGAGGGTATTACAGAGATTCTATTGGCCGGGGGTGATGAAGGACATGGAAAATTATTGTTCCTCCTGCCCTGTGTGTCAGAGGTCGGCCCCGATGCCACATTTCCGTAGCCCGCTGGTCCCTCTACCCATCATTGAGGTCCCGTTTGAGAGGATCGCCATGGATTTGGTAGGTCCTATAATCAAGTCCGCTAGGGGGCACCAGTACATATTAGTTATAATGGACTATGCCACCCGTTATCCAGAAGCGATCCCTCTCCGAAATACCTCGGCCAAAACCATAGCCAAAGAGCTATCTCTTGTGTTTAGCCGGGTGGGTATTTGTAAAGAACTGCTTACGGACCAAGGTACACCCTTTATGTCCCGGGTTATGAAGGAGCTGTGTAAATTGTTCAAAGTGACGCAATTACGTACATCTGTGTATCACCCCCAAACCGATGGGCTGGTTGAAAGATTCAACAAAACCCTAAAACAAATGTTGAAGAAAGTGGTGGATAGAGATGGAAAGGATTGGGACTGTCTACTTCCTTATCTGATGTTTGCTATTAGGGAGGTGCCCCAATCCTCTACGGGATTCTCCCCCTTTGAGTTACTGTATGGGAGACACCCAAGAGGGCTGTTGGATATTGCCAAGGAAACTTGGGAAAGTGAGAGTTCTCCCCACAGGAGTGTGATTGAGCATGTCGCCCTGATGCAAGACCGAATTGCACAGGTAATGCCCATCGTGAAGGAACATTTGGCCCAAGCGCAGTTAGCACAGCAGAGAGTGTACAACCGTGGAGCCAAGACCCGTACCTTTTCCCCGGGGGATAGGATACTGGTACTTGTCCCTACGGTTGAAAGTAAATTCCTTGCCAAATGGCAAGGCCCCTATGAGATAATGGAAAAAGTGAGCGAAGTGAATTACAAGGTCAGACAACCAGGAAGGCGAAAGCCCGAACAGATCTATCACGTTAATCTGTTGAAAGCCTGGAGGGATAGAGAGTCCCTAGTCGCAGACACTTGGTCACCAGCTCAAACTGGTTGCATCATTCCTGAGGTTGGAATAGCAGCCACCTTGTCACAACCCCAACAACAGGAGGTTAAGGAGTTTGTGCTTCGCAACAAGGAGGTATTCTCTGAGCTGCCGGGACAAACATCTGGGGTAGAGCATGACATCATTACCCCGCCCGGTGAAAGGGTGAAGTTAAAACCCTATCGGATCCCAGAGGCCCGACGGGAGGCAATACGGGAGGAAGTACAGAAAATGCTGAACTTAGGGGTGATAGAGGAGTCCCAAAGTGATTGGTCTAGTCCCATTGTGTTGGTGCCTAAACCGGATGGGAGCTGGCGATTTTGTAACGATTTTCGTCAGTTGAACAAAGTTACAAAATTTGACACCTACCCCATGCCACGTATAGATGAGTTGATCGACCGCCTGGGAACAGCCCGATACATGACGACTCTTGACCTCACAAAAGGGTATTGGCAAATCCCCCTGGCCAAGTCGGCCAAAGAGAAAACCGCATTTGTAACCCCAGACGGGGCGTTCCAATATAAAAGAATGCCGTTCGGGTTACAGAATGCGCCGGCCACATTCCAGCGGAAAATGGACCAGATGCTGAGGCCCCATCGGAAGTATGCTGCGGCTTACCTGGATGACGTAATTGTCCATAGCACAGATTGGGCCTCACATCTGCCAAAAGTGCAAGCAGTCCTGGACTCTGTTCGGGAAGCGGGGTTTACGGCTAACCCCAAGAAGTGTACCATTGGGCAGGAGGAGGCCAAATATCTTGGGTACACCATTGGGAGGGGAGTAATAAAACCCCAACTCAACAAAGTCGAGGCCATCCAGAGTTGGCCACGTCCCAACAGCAAGAAGCAGGTACGAGCCTTTCTGGGAATCGCTGGGTATTATCGGCGATTCATTCCCCACTTTGCTTCTAAGGCTGTGCCCCTAACCAACCTGACGAAGGGGAAAGGGTCGGTCATGATTAAATGGACCCCCGAGGCTGAGGCAGCATTCCAATTCTTGAAACAAGCCTTATGTAGCCAGCCAGTGTTGTACTCACCCGACTTCTCTAAAGACTTTGTCGTACAAAGTGATGCGTCAGATGTGGGGTTAGGAGCAGTATTGTCCCAGGTCTGGAACGGGGAAGAGCACCCAGTCATTTACCTCAGCAGGAAGTTGAAGTCCCATGAGGTAAATTACGCCACCGTTGAAAAGGAGTGTTTAGGAGTGAAGTGGGCTCTAGATTCCCTTCGGTACTACCTGCTAGGTAGGCACTGGTGTGCCATCCAACCCCACGCTGAGGAAGTCCCGCCTACTGGACGTAACGCGTACGGGGGGAGGAGCCACGCTAGACGTCATTCGCGGTCATCACCACAGTCTGTGTTACCACGCCGCTCTATCCATATGCTTTGAACGCTGACACTCGCGTCTGAGTGCCTTATTTGTGAGTAACATTTTTTGAGTTGTATATTTTAACATATTAAATAGTCTATACAGAGAGCACTAGATCGTTCTTTATTCTTGTCTTCCTATATGATGGAGTTTCCAGCCTGATATCCTGCTTTATGAGACCACTGTTTGATCGGAGTTTTCCCATGTGATTCTCATTTACTCTTTTGAGTACAAGCTGTGTGACCTCTAGTTAGGTCGAAGTTGTGAGGTGAGAGGCCAATCCTATTGTGGTGGAGGGATCTCTGGACACTTTTATATTCACTTTGCATATTATTATTGCTGGTTCACAAGCACTTATGGACTTTATGTTATGTTACTGATTTATGAATTTGATATGTGTTTATGACATGTATTCCACATAGTTTTTGTTGCGCTGCACTATTTTTATTTCAGGTAGGCACTTTGACATGGTTACGGATCACGCTCCGTTAAAGTGGATGGCTCAAAACAAGGAAACAAATAGAAGAGTGAATAGGTGGTTCCTGGCCCTCCAGGAATTCAACTTCACAGTAAAGCATCGCCCTGGCGTTCAAATGGGGAATGTGGATGCTTTGTCTCGAGTACATGAATGCCTGATTGCTGGTGTTCCAACCCCGAGGTTAAAACAAGAGGGGGGGGGATGTGACAGCAGGAAGGTAAAGTCACCTGGTTGCATCCAGGGGGGTAGATATATTTCACCCAGATTCAGGCTTTACGCCGACTTATACAACTAGGTGGAGAGTTGTATAAGCCCAGCTAAGGCTAGTGGGCTCATGGATGACTCATACCTCTAGGGAGAGTGTGGGGCGTCGTGCAGACAGGGAGTTGATGAGACCAGCTGAAGCTTGTCAGCTCATTTAGGCCTCTATAAGAACTCCCAGATTCATTAGGTGTTTGCTCATGCCTGGACCCAGACCTGTGTGGACTGTCTAGGGAGAGTGAACCCCTGTGCGGTGAGACAAAGCCTGTGTGGCTATTTGCTTGGACATTTAAAACCAGGGACTTAGGGACTAGGACAGCACTAGGCTGATCCCAGTTGTTAGTTAGGAAACCTGTATGTTTAGTCAGAGGTCAAGTTGACCAGGATTTATTTTGTTTATGTTTCTTTTGCTTTGCTGTGTTTTGTCACTGTAAATAGAAAATAAACCGCACCTTTTTGATTTTGAAAACCACAACCTCCGTTTGCTGGGCCTGTTTTTGTGTGGGGAGCCCATCCCGGGGGTCACACACACCCGCTGCCGAGCTAACCCCCTCACAGTAGGAAGAGTGTCAGTTTCTTTCACTGTGATAATCCTTGTTTCTAGGGACAGGGAAGGACAGTGAGGGAAATTCTCCTTGTGCTATAGTGTGCTTTAAAAAAACATTTTTTCTAGGGAGAGAAAACTATAGGTAGGAAGAGTGTCAGTTTCTTTCACTGTGATAATCCTTGTTTCTAGGGACAGGGAAGGACAGTGAGGGAAATTCTCCTTGTGCTATAGTGTGCTTTACAAAAACATTTTTTCTAGGGACAGAAAACTATAGGTAGGAAGAGTGTCAGTTTCTTTCACTGTGATAATCCTTGTTTCTAGGGACAGGGAAGGACAGTGAGGGAAATTCTCCTTGTACTATAGTATGCTTTAAAAAAACATTTTTTCTAGGGACAGAAAACTATAGGTAGGAAGAGTGTCAGTTTCTTTCACTGTGATAATCCTTGTTTCTAGGGACAGGGAAGGACAGTGAGGGAAATTCTCCTTGTGCTATAGTGTGCTTTAAAAAAACATTTTTTCTAGGGACAGAAAACTATAGGTAGGAAGAGTGTCAGTTTCTTTCACTGTGATAATCCTTGTTTCTAGGGACAGGGAAGGACAGTGAGGGAAATTCTCCTTCTGCTATAGTGTGCTTTAAAAAAACATTTTTTCTAGGGACAGAAAACTATAGGTAGGGAGAGTGTCAGTGTGTTTTACTGTGCGAATCCTTGTTTCTAGGGACAGGGAAGGACAGTGAGGGAAATTCTCCTTGTGCTATAGTGTGCTTTAAAAAAACATTTTTTCTAGGGACAGAAAACTATAGGTAGGGAGAGTGTCAGTGTGTTTTACTGTGCGAATCCTTGTTTCTAGGGACAGGGAAGGACAGTGAGGGAAATTCTCCTTGTGCTATAGTGTGCTTTAAAAAAACATTTTTTCTAGGGACAGAAAACTATAGGTAGGAAGAGTGTCAGTTTCTTTCACTGTGATAATCCTTGTTTCTAGGGACAGGGAAGGACAGTGAGGGAAATTCTCCTTGTGCTATAGTGTGCTTTAAAAAAACATTTTTTCTAGGGACAGAAAACTATAGGTAGTGTGAGGGGGTTAACTCGGTAGCGGGTGTGTGTGACCCCCTGGTTGGGCTCCCCACACAAAAACAGGGCCAGCAGACGGAGGTTGTGGTTTTCAAAATCAAAAGGTGCGGTTTATTTCTCTATGTACAGTGACAAAAACACAGCAAAGCCAAAAAGAAACAAACAAAATAAATCCTGGTCAGTTTGACCTCTGACTAAACATGCAGGTTTCCTAAACTAACAACTGGGATCAGCCTAGTGCTGTCCTAGTCCCTAAGTCCCTGGTTTAGTAAAAGTCCAAACAAATAGCCACACAGGCTTTGCCTCACCGCACAGGGGTTCACTCTCCCTAGACAGTCCACACAGGTCTGGTTCCAGGCATGAGCTAACATCTAATGAATCTGGGAGTTTCTTATAGAGGCCTAAATGAGCTGACAAGGTTCAGCTGGTCTCATCAACTCCCTGTCTGCACGACGCCCAGCCCTCTCCCTAGAGGTATGAGTCATCCATGAGCACACTAGCCTTATACAACTCTCCACCTAGTTGTACAAATCGGCGTAAAGCCTGAATCTGGGCGAAATATATCTACCCCCCTGGATGCAACCAGGTGACTTTACCTTCCTGCTGTCACATACCCCCCCCCTCTTGTTTTAACCTCGGGGTTGGAACACCAGCAATCAGGCATTCATGTACTCGAGACAAAGCATCCACATTCCCCATTTGAACGCCAGGGCGATGCTTTACTGTGAAGTTGAATTCCTGGAGGGCCAGGAACCACCTATTCACTCTTCTATTTGTTTCCTTGTTTTGAGCCATCCACTTTAACGGAGCGTGATCCGTAACCATGTCAAAGTGCCTACCTAGCAGATAGTACCGAAGGGAATCTAGAGCCCACTTCACCGCTAAACACTCCTTTTCAACCGTGGCGTAATTTACCTCATGGGACTTCAACTTCCTGCTGAGGTAAATGACTGGGTGCTCTTCCCCGTTCCAGACCTGGGACAATACTGCTCCTAACTCCACATCTGACGCATCACTTTGTACGACAAAGTCTTTAGAGAAGTCGGGTGAGTACAACACTGGCTGGCTACATAAGGCTTGTTTCAAGAATTGGAATGCTGCCTCAGCCTCGGGGGTCCATTTAATCATGACCGACCCTTTCCCTTTCGTCAGGTTGGTTAGGGGCACAGCCTTAGAAGCAAAGTGGGGAATGAAGCGCCGATAATAACCCGCGATTCCCAGAAAGGCTCGTACCTGCTTCTTGCTGTTGGGACGTGGCCAACTCTGGATGGCCTCGACTTTGTTGAGTTGGGGTTTTATTACTCCCCTGCCAATGGTGTACCCAAGATATTTGGCCTCCTCCTGCCCAATGGTACACTTCTTGGGGTTAGCCGTAAACCCCGCTTCCCGAACAGAGTCCAGGACTGCTTGCACTTTTGGCAGATGTGAGGCCCAATCTGTGCTATGGACAATTACGTCATCCAGGTAAGCCGCAGCATACTTCCGATGGGGCCTCAGCATCTGGTCCATTTTCCGCTGGAATGTGGCCGGCGCATTCTGTAACCCGAACGGCATTCTCTTATATTGGAACGCCCCGTCTGGGGTTACAAATGCGGTTTTCTCTTTGGCCGACTTGGCCAGGGGAATTTGCCAATACCCTTTTGTGAGGTCAAGAGTCGTCATGTATCGGGCTGTTCCCAGCCGGTCGATCAACTCATCTATACGTGGCATGGGGTAGGTGTCAAATTTTGTAACTTTGTTCAACTGACGAAAATCGTTACAAAATCGCCAGCTCCCATCCGGTTTAGGCACCAACACAATGGGACTAGACCAATCACTTTGGGACTCCTCTATCACCCCTAAGTTCAGCATTTTCTGTACTTCCTCCCGTATTGCCTCCCGTCGGGCCTCTGGGATCCGATAGGGTTTTAACTTCACCCTTTCACCGGGCGGGGTAATAATATCATGCTCTACCCCAGATGTTTGTCCCGGCAGCTCAGAGAACACCTCCTTGTTGCGAAGCACAAACTCCTTAACCTCCTGTTGTTGGGGTTGTGACAAGGTGGCTGCTATTCCAACCTCCGGAATCACGCAACCAGTTTGAGCTGGTGACCAAGTTTCTGCGACTAGGGACTCTCTATCCCTCCAGGCTTTCAACAGATTAACGTGATATATCTGTTCGGGCTTTCGCCTTCCTGGTTGTCTGACCTTGTAATTCACTTCGCTCACTTTTTCCATTATCTCGTAGGGGCCTTGCCATTTGGCAAGGAATTTACTTTCAACCGTAGGGACAAGTACCAATATCCTATCCCCCGGGGAAAAGGTACGGGTCTTTGCTCCACGGTTGTACACTCTCTGCTGTGCCAACTGCGCTTGGGCCAAATGTTCCTTCACGATGGGCATTACCTGTGCAATTCGATCTTGCATCAGGGCGACATGCTCAATCACACTCCTGTGGGGAGAACTCTCACTTTCCCAAGTTTCCTTGGCAATATCCAACAGCCCTCTTGGGTGTCTCCCATACAGTAACTCAAAGGGGGAGAATCCCGTAGAGGATTGGGGCACCTCCCTAATAGCAAACATCAAATAAGGAAGTAGACAGTCCCAATCCTTTCCATCTCTATCCACCACTTTCTTCAACATTTGTTTTAGGGTTTTGTTGAATCTTTCAACCAGCCCATCGGTTTGGGGGTGATACACAGATGTACGCAATTGCGTCACTTTGAACAATTTACACAGCTCTTTCATAACCCGGGACATAAAGGGTGTACCTTGGTCCGTAAGCAGTTCTTTACAAATACCCACCCGGCTAAAAACAAGAGATAGCTCTTTGGCTATGGTTTTGGCCGAGGTATTTCTGAGAGGGATCGCTTCTGGATAACGGGTGGCATAGTCCATTATAACCAATATGTACTGGTGCCCCCTAGCGGACTTGATTATAGGACCTACCAAATCCATTGCGATTCTCTCAAACGGGACCTCAATGATGGGTAGAGGGACCAGCGGGCTACGGAAATGTGGCATCGGGGCCGACCTCTGACACACAGGGCAGGAGGAACAATAATTTTCTACGTCCTTCATCACCCCCGGCCAATAGAATCTCTGTAACACCCTCTCTCGGGTTTTCTCTGTCCCCAGATGACCTCCAAGAATGTGCCCATGGGCCAACTCCAACACCAACTTCCTGTAAGGTTTGGGCACCACCAGCTGCTCAACGGTTTCTTCTGCCCTTTTTGCCACCCGATACAGTAGGTCCTTCTCTACGCTGAAGTATGGGTAAGTGCAGGTATTATCTGGGTTCACTAACTCGCCATCTATTTCCACTACGTTTTCCCGTGCCTTTATTAGGGCGGGGTCTTTTAACTGTTCTGTGGCAAAATTTTCCCTGTGAACCTCCAGATCAGAAAACTCCACAGACGGTAGGTTTTCGTCTGAGGAGGTGGGCTCCTCTCCAGTTTCTTGAGTCTCCCCTGCCAATACTGACAAGGGAAATTCTGGAGAGTCCTCACCACTCTCAGAGGAGTTCTGGCTATCACATTCCTGGTACATAGGGGCACCAGTGGGGGGCTCAGGATCATCCCACAGTTCCCAGAACTTCGGAAAATCCCTTCCCACAATGGCATCATGCGGTAATTGAGATACTAACCCCACTGGATGAGAGAGGGTACCTTTGGGGGTCTCGAAACACACTGTAGTCACTGGATACTCTCGGGTGTCCCCATGCACACAAATAACAGCTACCTTGCTATTCCCAGAGACCTCTGTTTTAACTAATTCAGCCTTTATCAGGGTCACAAGGCTACCTGAATCCAGTAATACCACAACATTTCTACCATTAATACACATTTTGCATAAATGTTTCTCAGTTCCCCGAATGGCAGTGCATGCGACTGTCGCACACAGCGACTGACGTCTGTCCATCAGAAAGTCACATTGCATGGGTTCCTCCACAACCGGGCAATTTGCTGCAATATGTCCCGCTTGCCGGCAGCGGTAGCAAACGATCCTTCTTGCGGCCTCTTGAGCCGCTGATTTCCCAGGCTGTTCTCGCCAAACTTGGGGTAGAGCTCCCACCCTCTCACTCTCTCCACCCTCACCCCTTGGAATCCTCTTATCCGCCCCTGGGGATGGTCTGGTCTTAGGGTGGAAAGTCCGAGAGTCTCTGGAAGAGGCCGTCAGGTTCTCTGTAGCCAAGTATCTCTCTACACGATCCACAAGTTTACCGGCCGTTTCTGGGTCTCCGTGGCTTACCCACTTTTGAATGGCGGTAGGAAGAGCTCTCAAGAAACGATCCATCACAACACGTTCCACAATCTCCGGTGCGGACAAAGTCTCTGGCTGTAGCCACTTCCTGCTCAGGTGAATGAGATCATACATTTGAGACCTGGGGGGTTTTCCAAGCTGGAAAGTCCAGTTATGCACACGCTGAGCCCGGACAGCCAGGGTGACACCCAGCCTTGCCAATATTTCAGCTTTTAGCATCACATAGTCTTTTGCTTGGTCAGGCTCTAGGTCATAGTAAGCCTTCTGCGATTCACCAGTTAACAGAGGAGCCACCAGTCCAGCCCACTGCTCCTCAGGCCACTTTTCTCTTTCAGCAGTCCTTTCAAATGTGGTCAAAAATACCTCTGGATCATCCTCTCCAGTCATTTTTGTCAATAAACGACTCACCCCAAAGGACGCGGTATTAGTGGGACGGCTTTCCTCACTGGTCTGCGGACGTTGCTGCATTACTGCTTCCATTTGTTGTAGTCTCTGCTCTTGCTTCTGTAACAGGTCTATGAAGCGGGCCTCAGATTGCTGCTGGGCTTGTTGATGAGCTTGCTGCTGGGCTGCAAGGCTCCTTTGCAAACCTGCATTTGTCTGCTGTTGATTGGCATTTGCTAGAGCCAGCTGTTTCAGTATCTCCTCCATGCTGGCTTAAAAAAACTGCCCGCATTCTCCACCAACTGTGAGGGGGTTAACTCGGTAGCGGGTGTGTGTGACCCCCTGGTTGGGCTCCCCACACAAAAACAGGGCCAGCAGACGGAGGTTGTGGTTTTCAAAATCAAAAGGTGCGGTTTATTTCTCTATGTACAGTGACAAAAACACAGCAAAGCCAAAAAGAAACAAACAAAATAAATCCTGGTCAGTTTGACCTCTGACTAAACATGCAGGTTTCCTAAACTAACAACTGGGATCAGCCTAGTGCTGTCCTAGTCCCTAAGTCCCTGGTTTAGTAAAAGTCCAAACAAATAGCCACACAGGCTTTGCCTCACCGCACAGGGGTTCACTCTCCCTAGACAGTCCACACAGGTCTGGTTCCAGGCATGAGCTAACATCTAATGAATCTGGGAGTTTCTTATAGAGGCCTAAATGAGCTGACAAGGTTCAGCTGGTCTCATCAACTCCCTGTCTGCACGACGCCCAGCCCTCTCCCTAGAGGTATGAGTCATCCATGAGCACACTAGCCTTATACAACTCTCCACCTAGTTGTACAAATCGGCGTAAAGCCTGAATCTGGGCGAAATATATCTACCCCCCTGGATGCAACCAGGTGACTTTACCTTCCTGCTGTCACAGTAGGAAGAGTGTCAGTTTCTTTCACTGTGATAATCCTTGTTTCTAGGGACAGGGAAGGACAGTGAGGGAAATTCTCCTTGTGCTATAGTGTGCTTTAAAAAAACATTTTTTCTAGGGACAGAAAACTATAGGTAGGAAGAGTGTCAGTTTCTTTCACTGTGATAATCCTTGTTTCTAGGGACAGGGAAGGACAGTGAGGGAAATTCTCCTTGTGCTATAGTGTGCTTTAAAAAAACATTTTTTCTAGGGACAGAAAACTATAGGTAGGAAGAGTGTCAGTTTCTTTCACTGTGATAATCCTTGTTTCTAGGGACAGGGAAGGACAGTGAGGGAAATTCTCCTTGTGCTATAGTGTGCTTTAAAAAAACATTTTTTCTAGGGACAGAAAACTATAGGTAGGAAGAGTGTCAGTTTCTTTCACTGTGATAATCCTTGTTTCTAGGGACAGGGAAGGACAGTGAGGGAAATTCTCCTTGTGCTATAGTGTGCTTTAAAAAAACATTTTTTCTAGGGACAGAAAACTATAGGTAGGAAGAGTGTCAGTTTCTTTCACTGTGATAATCCTTGTTTCTAGGGACAGGGAAGGACAGTGAGGGAAATTCTCCTTGTGCTATAGTGTGCTTTAAAAAAACATTTTTTCTAGGGACAGAAAACTATAGGTAGGAAGAGTGTCAGTTTCTTTCACTGTGATAATCCTTGTTTCTAGGGACAGGGAAGGACAGTGAGGGAAATTCTCCTTGTGCTATAGTGTGCTTTAAAAAAACATTTTTTCTAGGGACAGAAAACTATAGGTAGGAAGAATGTCAGTTTCTTTCACTGTGATAATCCTTGTTTCTAGGGACAGGGAAGGACAGTGAGGGAAATTCTCCTTGTGCTATAGTGTGCTTTAAAAAAACATTTTTTCTAGGGACAGAAAACTATAGGTAGGAAGAGTGTCAGTTTCTTTCACTGTGATAATCCTTGTTTCTAGGGACAGGGAAGGACAGTGAGGGAAATTCTCCTTGTGCTATAGTGTGCTTTAAAAAAACATTTTTTCTAGGGACAGAAAACTATAGGTAGGAAGAGTGTCAGTTTCTTTCACTGTGATAATCCTTGTTTCTAGGGACAGGGAAGGACAGTGAGGGAAATTCTCCTTGTGCTATAGTGTGCTTTAAAAAAAAATTTTTCTAGGGACAGAAAACTATAGGTAGGAAGAGTGTCAGTTTCTTTCACTGTGATAATCCTTGTTTCTAGGGACAGGGAAGGACAGTGAGGGAAATTCTCCTTGTGCTATAGTGTGCTTTAAAAAAACATTTTTTCTAGGGACAGAAAACTATAGGTAGGAAGAGTGTCAGTTTCTTTCACTGTGATAATCCTTGTTTCTAGGGACAGGGAAGGACAGTGAGGGAAATTCTCCTTGTGCTATAGTGTGCTTTAAAAAAACATTTTTTCTAGGGACAGAAAACTATAGGTAGGAAGAGTGTCAGTTTCTTTCACTGTGATAATCCTTGTTTCTAGGGACAGGGAAGGACAGTGAGGGAAATTCTCCTTGTGCTATAGTGTGCTTTAAAAAAACATTTTTTCTAGGGACAGAAAACTATAGGTAGGAAGAGTGTCAGTTTCTTTCACTGTGATAATCCTTGTTTCTAGGGACAGGGAAGGACAGTGAGGGAAATTCTCCTTGTGCTATAGTGTGCTTTAAAAAAACATTTTTTCTAGGGACAGAAAACTATAGGTAGGAAGAGTGTCAGTTTCTTTCACTGTGATAATCCTTGTTTCTAGGGACAGGGAAGGACAGTGAGGGAAATTCTCCTTGTGCTATAGTGTGCTTTAAAAAAACATTTTTTCTAGGGACAGAAAACTATAGGTAGGAAGAGTGTCAGTTTCTTTCACTGTGATAATCCTTGTTTCTAGGGACAGGGAAGGACAGTGAGGGAAATTCTCCTTGTGCTATAGTGTGCTTTAAAAAAACATTTTTTCTAGGGACAGAAAACAATAGGTAGGAAGAGTGTCAGTTTCTTTCACTGTGATAATCCTTGTTTCTAGGGACAGGGAAGGACAGTGAGGGAAATTCTCCTTGTGCTATAGTGTGCTTTAAAAAAACATTTTTTCTAGGGACAGAAAACTATAGGTAGGAAGAGTGTCAGTTTCTTTCACTGTGATAATCCTTGTTTCTAGGGACAGGGAAGGACAGTGAGGGAAATTCTCCTTGTGCTATAGTGTGCTTTAAAAAAACATTTTTTCTAGGGACAGAAAACTATAGGTAGGAAGAGTGTCAGTTTCTTTCACTGTGATAATCCTTGTTTCTAGGGACAGGGAAGGACAGTGAGGGAAATTCTCCTTGTGCTATAGTGTGCTTTAAAAAAACATTTTTTCTAGGGACAGAAAACTATAGGTAGGAAGAGTGTCAGTTTCTTTCACTGTGATAATCCTTGTTTCTAGGGACAGGGAAGGACAGTGAGGGAAATTCTCCTTGTGCTATAGTGTGCTTTAAAAAAACATTTTTTCTAGGGACAGAAAACTATAGGTAGGAAGAGTGTCAGTTTCTTTCACTGTGATAATCCTTGTTTCTAGGGACAGGGAAGGACAGTGAGGGAAATTCTCCTTGTGCTATAGTGTGCTTTAAAAAAACATTTTTTCTAGGGACAGAAAACTATAGGTAGGAAGAGTGTCAGTTTCTTTCACTGTGATAATCCTTGTTTCTAGGGACAGGGAAGGACAGTGAGGGAAATTCTCCTTGTGCTATAGTGTGCTTTAAAAAAACATTTTTTCTAGGGACAGAAAACTATAGGTAGGAAGAGTGTCAGTTTCTTTCACTGTGATAATCCTTGTTTCTAGGGACAGGGAAGGACAGTGAGGGAAATTCTCCTTGTGCTATAGTGTGCTTTAAAAAAACATTTTTTCTAGGGACAGAAAACTATAGGTAGGAAGAGTGTCAGTTTCTTTCACTGTGATAATCCTTGTTTCTAGGGACAGGGAAGGACAGTGAGGGAAATTCTCCTTGTGCTATAGTGTGCTAAACCATTACTCATCAACCATCTTTGAAATCCTTGTTTTTTGGACAGTCAGGGAAATTGTCGTTGTGCTATTCTGTGCAAAAGCAATCATCCTCAACCATATTTAGAAATCCTTAAGTAAAGGGACAGAGAAGGACACCTGAAGGTAGCCCTTATTGCTTTTTTCCCATCTCCCTGCAGGCCATCTATTAGAATGTCTGGAAGGCAAACAAGGAGAGGCAGACAGTCAGGAGGCAATAAAAGAGGGCAAGCAGGCTCTGTGTCTGGGGGCAACAGTGCTGGTCGTGGACGCGGTGCATTGTCATCAGCACATGGCCATGGGACACGCTTGTCCTTCTTTTCGGCAGCTGGACATGTTGAGCCACATCATGCCGAAGACTTGGTAGAGTGGATGACCAAGCCCTCCTCCTCCTCCTCATCCTCTCTCACCCAGGCTCAGGGTACTGGCAAAGCAGCTGCCAAAGCGTCCTCTTCCCTGGTATCAATGTCAGACTCATCATCAGTCACTCCTTCCCTAGACCCACCATGTCCTCCTCCTGAGAAGTCCCCCGAACTGTTTGAGCACAGTGTTGGGTACATGCTCCAGGAGGATGCCCAGCGTTTCGAAGGGTCTGATGATGAAACCCAGCTACAGGAAGGCAGTAGCGTGAGAGCAGACAGAGGGGATGCTCAAGAAGGACACCAATCTGGCAGTCATGTTCCAGCAGCTGCAGCATACTGCCAGATTGGCTCCAGTGATGAGGAGGGAGGGGATGATGAGGTCACTGACTCCACGTGGGTGCCTAATAGGAGAGAGGAGGAGGATGAGGAGGAGGCACATCTCCAACGAGGCAGGATGCCCTTTGGTGGCCAGCGTAAGGGCAGTACACCGACGGAATCACACCGCAGAGCTCCGCCTGTGCAGGGCGCTGCCTCTGCCCGTCATTCAAAAAGTTCTTTGGTGTGGGCCTTTTTTGAGGCTAGTGCATCAGATCGCACAGCTGCTGTTTGCAACATATGTCTCAAGCGTATATCGCGTGGCCAAAACATCAGCCGCTTGGGTACCACATGCCTGACCAGACATATGTTGACCTGCCATGCAGCTCGTTGGCAAGCCTACCTCAAAGACCCACACCAAAGAACAAAGCGGACCTCTCCTTGCACCGCATCAGCTGGGATCTCCAACCCCACTATAACTTCAGTCCTCTCTGAAACATGCACTGAGAGGAATGAAGGTGTAGAATTAGGTGTGTCACAGCCAAGTACTTGCGGCCACTCTGCTAGCAGTACACCGACGTCCGATTCTAGCAGGCAAATTTCCCTGCCCCAGCTGCTGGACCGTCGAAAGAAGTTCACTCCCAGCCATCCACATGCCCAGCGGTTGAATGCTAGCTTGGCTAAATTGCTAGCGCTTCAACTGCTGCCTTTTCAGTTGGTAGACTCGGCCCCCTTCCGTGAGTTTGTGCAATGTGCGGTTCCTCAGTGGCAGGTTCCCAAACGCCACTTTTTCTCACGGAAGGCTATTCCGGCTCTCTACCGGCATGTGGAAGGCAATGTCTTGGCCTCGCTGGACAGGGCGGTCAGCGGTAAGGTGCATATTACCGCTGACTCATGGTCCAGCAGGCATGGACAGGGACGTTACCTTTCTTTCACGGCCCATTGGGTCACTCTTTTGGCAGCTGGGAAGGATGCAGGACAAGGTGCAGTAGTGTTGGAGGTTGTTCCACCGCCACGCCTCCAAAATGCTACTACTGGTTGTGACACACCTCTCTCCTCCACCCCCTCCTCTTCTTCTTCCTCCATGGCCTCTTCTTGTGGTTTGTCCTCGGAACCAGCGGTGCTCCATAGGCGTTCAAGGGGCTACGCAAGTACGCAGGCAAAAAGATGCCATGCCGTGCTTGCGCTGGTGTGTTTGGGGGACAGAAGCCACACTGGGGCAGAGGTCCTGTCTGCTCTGCAGGGCCAGGCCGAGAGGTGGTTGACGCCACGCCAGCTTAAGCCAGGAATGGTGGTTTGCGACAATGGCACCAACCTCCTCTCCGCCCTCCGACAGGGACAACTGACCCATGTGCCCTGTGTGGCTCACGTCCTTAACCTGGTGGTGCAGCGGTTCTTGGGCAGGTACCCGGGCTTACAGGATGTCCTGAGGCAGGCCAGGAAAGTCTGTGTGCATTTCCGCAGATCTTATAATGCCAGTGCTCGCCTGGCTGAGCTGCAAAAGGAGTTGAACCTGCCCAAGAACCGCCTTATATGTGACATGCCCACCAGGTGGAACTCAACGTTGGCCATGCTGCAGCGGCTGCACACGCAGCAGAGGGCCATCAATGAGTACCTGTGCGACTACGGCACCAGGACAGGGTCAGGGGAGCTTGGTTTTTTTTCTCCACGCCAGTGGGGCATGATCAGGGATGCATGCACTGTCCTGGCACCATTTGAGGAGGCCACGAGGATTGTGAGCAGTGACAGTGCATGCATCAGTGACACTGTACCTCTTGTCCACCTGTTGGAGCACACGCTGCGTGGAATAATGGACAGGGCACTTGAGGCAGAACAGAGGCAGGAAGAGGAGGACTTCCTTGCCTCTCAAGGCCCCCTTTACCCAGACAGTGTTCCTTCTGTCCCACCCATCGCACAGGAAGAGGAGGAGGAGGAGGAGGAGGAGGAGGATTGTGTCAGCATGGAGGTGGAGGCTGGCACTCAGCATCATCAGCAGCAGTCTTTTAGGGATGATTTACAGTCCCAAGAAACCAGTGGACTTGTACGTGGCTGGGAGGAGGTGGCTGCGGATCATGTCGTCCTTAGTGACCCAGAGGACTCCGGAGCGAATGCCTCAGCAAACCTACGCTGCATGGCCTCCCTGATCCTGCAAAGTCTGCGGAAGGATCCTCGTATTCTTCGGATCAAGGAGAGGGACCATTACTGGCTGGCCACTCTCCTTGATCCACGGTACAAGGGTAAGGTTGCGGACCTTATGTTACCGTCGCAGAGGGAGCAGAGGATGAGACAACTCCGGGAGGCCTTGCAGAAAGGTCTGTGCAACACGTTCCCAGAGACTGGGAGGTTACAAACTCCTGGTCCTGGACAACGAGTTGCTGAGGCTTCGGCCAGTCAAAGAAGGAGCGGTGGGGAAGGTGGCCGTCTGACCGATGCGTTCAGACAATTCTTTAGTCCGCAGCCCCAAAGTATGATCGGTTCCAGCAACCATCGCCAGCGTCTGATAAACATGGTGCAGGAATATCTAGGGGCAAGGTCAGACTTGGACACCTTCCCCACCGAAAATCCTCTGGCTTACTGGGTCTTGAGGATGGATCACTGGCCAGAGCTTGCACAGTATGCAATTGAGCTACTGGCCTGTCCTGCATCCAGCGTTCTTTCGGAACGCACATTCAGTGCTGCTGGAGGATTTGTCACGGATCACAGGGTGCGCCTGTCCACCGACTCGGTTGATCGACTGACTTTCATCAAGATGAACCAGTCTTGGATCACCACCAGCTACCACACACCTGATGCTGATATAACAGACTAATTGATTTTAACATGTCACATCCCTTCAAGACTGATGCTGATGCTGAGTGCCTGTGCTGTTATGTTGACTGGCTATCCTCCTCCTCCGAGTCCTCAATGATACGATTGATGATGATAGCTTGGAAGATCATTTTTGTTTATGGGTGCCGCCACCAGTGGCTAAGGCCCAATTTTTCAGCCCCTGTTTTACAGGGGCGTGTAATTACAATTTTTTTAGCAATAATTTGCCATAGGGCTCATTGCTGTGCTCCAAGTACAGTATCTGTGAGGGGTTGGAGTGTTGTGGCACCAGTGCCTAAGGCCCAATTTTTCAGCCCCTGTTTAACAGGGGCGTGTCATTACAATTTTTGAAGCAATACTTTGCAACAGGGCTCATTGCTGTGCTCCAAGTACAGTATCTGTGAGGGGTTGTAGTGTTGTGCCACCAGTGCCTAAGGCCCAATTTTTCAGCCCCTGTTCAACAGGGGCATGTAATTACAATTCTTGATCTAATAATTCACAGCAGGGCCCATTGCTGCACCCACCAAGAGTAACTCTGAGGGCTTACAGTGTTGTGGCAACGCCACCACCACCACCACCACGAAAGGCCCAATTTTTCAGCCCCTGTTCAAAAGGGGCATGTAATTACAATTCTTGATCTAATGATTCACAGCAGGGCCCATTCCTGCACCCACCAAGAGTAACTCTGAGGGCTTACAGTGTTGTGGCAACGCCACCACCACCACCACCACGAAAGGCCCAATTTTTCAGCCCCTGTTCAAAAGGGGCATGTAATTACAATTCTTGATCTAATAATTCACAGCAGGGCCCATTCCTGCACCCACCAAGAGTAACTCTGAGGGCTTACAGTGTTGTGGCAACGCCACCACCACCACCACCACGAAAGGCCCAATTTTTCAGCCCCTGTTCAACAGGGGCATGCAATTACAATTCTTGATCTAATAATTCACAGCAGGGCCCATTGCTGCACCCACCAAGAGTAACTGTCAGGGCTTACAGTGTTGTGGCACCAGCACCACCATCAAAGGCCCAATTTTTACTACCACTGTTCAACAATTATATGTAATTACAATTCCTGATATAATAGTTGACAGCAGGGCGTTCCAGCACCAACCAAGAGTAACTGTGAGTGCTTACAGTGTTGTGCCAACACCAACAACTAAGGGGCCTATTTCTGCAAAGTATATACGGCAGGTCCCTACTTTCAAACATCCAACTTACAAACGACTCCTACTTGCAAACGCAAGAAGACAACAGGAAGTGAGAGGAAATCTACCCCTTGGAAGGAAAATTCTCTCCTGTAAGAATTAATATGGGAGAAAGGTGTCTCCTCTGTACTGATGCTTTATCAGCAATCCTTGTTTCAAGAAAAACACCACATTTCAAAAACAGTTGTCATTGGGACGGAAAGTGAGGTGAAATGTTCTGAACAGGGGCACAGACAGCAAAACAAATGTTACAGGGGTGATAACCCTTACCTATGTTTTCCAAAAAGTTTAAAAATAGATTTTTGGGCTGGAGCTACACTTAAACAATGTACCTGTACAAAATTACAAACAGATTCTACATAAGAACAAACCTACAGTCCCTGTCTTGTATGCACCGCCTGTATACGGCTGTTCAGAGTATATAGGGCCTTTTTTATTTTATGTGCGGGGTTCCCCTTAATATCCATACAAGACCCAAAGGGGCTGGTAATGGGCTGGGGTAGGGGGGGGGGGGTCATGGGGTAGCTATGCCATTTTTCTTAAAGATTTTCATCCATATTACCGGGACCAGACATTACATTAAAGCCGCAAGCAGTTTTAAATGGCTTTTTTTTCCTTTAGAAGTGTCATTTTGTGCAGGGACAGTTCTAAACACGGGAAACACGTGGCACTTCACAGGCATACTTTAGACACCCCCCAGGTACGATATTTAAAGGAATATTTGACTTTTTTTTTTCACTTTATGCATCATTAAAATGACTGCTCCCGAAAAACGACCGTTTTTAAAACGACCGTTTTTAAAACGTATTTTTGCATTGATACATGTCCCCTGGTGCACAACCCGGGTTCCCTTTTTAGGACAATAACATGCATAATAGTTGTTATAATTAGCACTTTAGAATTCGAACGTTCGCATCCATTGTATTTAATAGGGTTCTAATGTTCGTACGAACTTTCGGTCCGTTCGCGGGTTCTGGTGCGAACCGAACCCGGGGGTGTTCGGCTCATCACTAATCACAAGTAGGACTTCTTCCACTAGCAGAAGTGCCGGTAACATATCAGAGTCCTCAAGTACTTTAATAGCCAAAAGAAAGGAACTTGTCGAACAACTTGCTGTCAAGAGAGCAGAAATTGAGATGGAATCTGCAATCGAGGCGCAGCGTCTACGAGTAGCAGAAATGGAAAGGCTGTAGGAATCAAGATTATAGAAGCCAGACTAATGCCCCATACACACGATCGTTTTTCATGCCGTTAAAAATGCCATTTTTAAAAATGGGCATTAAAACCGATTGTGTGTATGCGCCAGAGCATTTTTAACGACGTGAAAAACGGCCATTAAAAATTTCGAACATGCTCTATTTTTTCACGTCGTTTTTCATGTCGTTTTTTTTAACGACGTGAAAAACGATGGTGTGTATGCTTTGACGAGGTGAAAAAAACCGCGCATGCTCAGAATCAAGTATGAGACTGGAGCGCACGTTCTGGTAAAACTAGCATTTGTAATGGAGATAGCACATTCGTCACGCTGTAACGGACTGAAAAGCAGGAGGCTGAAAAGCGCGAATCGTCGCTTAACAAACGTTACTAACATGAAGGGTGGCACCATCCGAACGGAACTTCCCCTTTATAGTTCCGTCGTACGTGTTGTACGTCACTGCGCTTTGCTTGAACGTTTTTTAAAATGATCGTGTGTACGCAAGACAGGCTTGGGAGGAAACATGAAAAAAAACGACGAGAAAAACGTTGGTTTAAAAAATGGCATGAAAAACGATCGTGTGTACGCCGCATAAGAGTACACGAAGAGGACATGAATAGTAATCATAAGTCCAAATCTGTACTAAGTGAAGATGCAGACTCCTACTTCCTTTCATACGCCCAGGAGAATGGAAGGAAATCTCCAGTATGTAATGAAGAAAAAAGTCATTGCCCTTCCATCCCTGCTCAGAAAGACGAAAAGAGAGACTCACCCAATTCAGAACTAGGTGAGAAAATGAAACATGATAATTCTGTTCCTAGATGTCACTGCAAACTTCAGGAGAATGTTGCGACTATTGTCCCAGCAAGACTTCCCGTTCCAGAACCTACTGTATTTTCAGGAGACATACTGAAGTTCATAGAGTGGAAGGCAAGTTTTGAAATGATCATTAAGCATCATTGCTCCAGGCCAGTTGACAAGTTATTCTACCTTCAGAAATATGTTGGTGGAGATGCAAAGAAAGCTATTGAAGGTAACTTCTATAGAACAGACGAAGAAGCCTACAAACAAGCTTGGAAAAAGTTAAATGCAAGATATGGTCATCCTTTCTTAGTACAAAGAGCCTTTAGGGAGAAATTGAATAACTGGCCTAAAATAGGTCCAAAAGAACACTTCAAACTCCAAGAGTATGGTGACTTCCTGCAAGCATGCAGCAATGCCATCCCACATGTACGAGGACTAGAAGTACTGAACGACTATCTAGAAAACCACAGGATGCTAGCTAAGCTACCTGAAGAAGTGGCTTCTAGATGGAATCGCTATGTGACTGAACAGTTAGATCTAAGTAAGGACTTACCAAGTTTTGAAAAGTTCTCTGAGTTCGTTAATAAGGAAGCACGAATAGTATGTAATCCAGTAACAGGATCTTACGCCTTAAAGTCCTTAGAAGAAAGGCCTGCGAGAGATATAATACGTGCAAGAGCAACTTGCTTTGCAACCGACACAACAGAGAAAGGTATAGATACCTACGAGAGCAAGTTCAAAGTTACTGCTGGGATCAGTAGAGAAACAGAACCGACAAATCCTCAGACTACTTTTAAGTGTATGTTCTGTGGAGAGAACCACTCTATACACAAGTGCCAACAATTGAAGGAGAAATCCCCAAATGAAAAGAAAAAATTTGTACTTGTTAACCAACTGTGTTTTGGGTGCCTAAGGAAAGGCCATATTACTAAGGAGTGTAAGAAAAGGGCCACTTGCAGCGTTTGCAAAGTACGCCATCCTACACCACTACATGAAGAACGTCCAAAAAAGGATAAATCCTCAATACCTAAAGATGCTGAGGAAGAAAAGAAAGCATCTGTATTCTCATGCAGAGTGAGGGAAAGCAACTGCACATCAATGGTTGTACCAGTGTGCATTTCAAATCCTAAAAGAAAGAAAAGAAGGTATATGCCTATCAGGGATGAGCCGAACACCCCCCTGTTCGGTTCGCACCAGAACCTGCGAACAGACAAAATGTTCGTGTGAACTTTAGAAACCTATTAAATACAATGGACTCGAACGTTCGAAATCTAAAGTGCTAATTATAAAGGCTTCTATGCAAGTTATTGTCCTAAAAAGTGTTTGGGGACCCGGGTCCTGCCCCAGGGGACATGTATCAATGCAAAAAAAAGTTTTAAAAACGTCCGTTTTTTCGGGAGCAGTGATTTTAATAATGCTTAAAATGAAAAAATAAAAGTGAAATATTCCTTTAAATTTCGTACCTGGGGGGTGTGTATGATATGCATGTGAAGTGGCGCATGTTTCCCGTGCTTAGAACTGTCCCTGCAAAAAATGTCATTTTTGAAAGAAAAAAAGTCATTTAAAACTCACTCGCGGCTATTAATGAATTGTCGGCTCCCGGCAATACATACAATAGTCATTGATAAAAAAAAAAAAAAAAAAAGCGTGGGGGTTCCCCAGAATTCAATTACCAGGCCCTTCAGGTCTGGAATGGATATTAAGGGAAACCCCGCCGCAAATCAAAAAAAAAATTGACGTGGGGTTCCCCCAAATATCCATTCCAGGCCCTTCAGATCTGGCATGGATTTTAAGGGGAACTCCACCCCAAATTTAAAAAAAAATGGCGTGGAGTCCCCCTAAAAATCCATACCAGACCCCTTATCCGAGCACGCAACCTGGCCGGCCGCAGGGGAAGAGGGGGGGGGGACGAGAGAGCGGCCCCCCCTCCCTCCTGAACCGTACCAGGCCACATGCCCTCAACATGGGGAGGATGTCCCCATGTTGATGGGGACAAGGGCCTCATCCCCACAACCCTTGCCCGGTGGTTGTGGGGGTCTGCGGGCGGGGGGCTTATCGGAATCTGGAAGACCCCTTTAACAAAGGGGACCCCCAGATCCCGGCCCCCCCCCATGTGAATTGGTAAGGGGTACATTGTACCCCTACCATTTCACGAAGAAAGCGTAAAAAAATGTTTAAAAAAACACACAAACACCTTGAAAAAGTCCTTTATTAAAAAATAAAAAAAAACATTCCAGCGGTGAAATCCAGTGTCCCGCAGCGATCCCGATGTCCAGCGCTGTCCTTCATTGGTTATGCCTGAGCGGACCTGATGGGGAACTCCCTCTCAGTGTTTTAAATGTATAGACCCGCCCCTTCTAAAGTTCCCCATCAGGTCCGCTCAGCGGACCAGATGCGGAACATGAAAAGGGGCGGGTCTATACATGTATTACCAAAGTGAGAGAAATTCCCCATCAGGTCCGCCCCCTTGGTATGTCGGACCCGCCTACGTCATTGGCTTGAGCGGGGAACTTCCTTCAAGGTGTTTGTGTGTTTTTTTTAACATTTTTTTACGCTTTCTTCGTGAAATGGTAGGGGTACAATGTACCCCTTACCAATTCACATGGGGGGGGCGGGATTCGGGGGTCCCCTTTGTTAATGGGGTCTTCCAGATTCCGATAAGCCCCCCACCTGCAGACCCCCACAACCACCGGGCAAGGGTTGTGGGGATGAGGCCCTTGTCCCCATCAACATGGGGACATCCTCCCCATGTTGAGGGCATGTGGCCTGGTACGGTTCAGGAGGGATGGGGGGCCGCTCTCTCGTCCCCCCCTCTTCCCCTGCGGCCGGCCAGGTTGCGTGCTCGGATAAGTGGTCTGGTATGGATTTTTAGGGGGACTTCACGCCATTTTTTTTAAAATTTGGGGTGGAGTTCCCCTTAAAATCCATGCCAGATCTGAAGGGCCTGGAATGGATATTTGGGGGAACCCCATGTCAATTTTTTTTTTTATTTGCGGCGGGGTTCCCCTTAATATCCATTCCAGACCTGAAGGGCCTGGTAATTGAATTCTGGGGAACCCCCACGCTTTTTTTTTTTTTTTTTTTATCAATGACTTTTGTATGTATTGCCGGGAGCCGACAATTCATTAATAGCCGCGAGTGAGTTTTAAATGACTTTTTTTCTTTCAAAAATGACATTTTTTGCAGGGACAGTTCTAAGCACGGGAAACATGCGCCACTTTACATGCATATCATACACACCCCCCAGGTACGAAATTTAAAGGAATATTTCACTTTTATTTTTTCATTTTTTTTTCATTTTAAGCATTATTAAAATCACTGCTCCCGAAAAAACGGCCGTTTTTAAAACTTCTTTTTGCATTGATACATGTCCCCTGGGGCAGGACCCGGGTCCCCAAACACTTTTTAGGACAATAACTTGCATATAAGCCTTTATAATTAGCACTTTAGATTTCTCCCATAGATTTTTCGAATTTGCCGCGAACACCCCAATTTGTTCGTTGTTCGGCGAACGGGCGAACAGGCAATGTTCGAGTCGAACATGAGTTCGACTCGAACTCGAAGCTCATCCCTAATGCCTATGCACTACTGGATGCCCAAAGTGATGTCACCTTCATTGATCAAGAAATCTGCAAGAAATTAAAAGTGGCTACAGAACCAGTGAAGCTCAAACTCACCACAATGACGGGGAGAGACACATTAGTGAACAGTCAAAGGGTCAAAGGATTGAGAGTTAGAGGACTTCATTCAAACCTCACATTGGATCTACCTCCAACTTAAACGAAAGACGATATACCTCTAGATCGAGACCGCATACCTACCTGTGAAACAGCCAATAAATGGGAGCACCTATCTGTCATATTTCATGAAATGTCCCCGCTGAAGGAGTTTGGTGTTGGACTGTTGATAGGTTATGATTGTCCCAAAGCTTTGGTACCACGAAGGGTAATCACAGGAGGAAAGGGTGAACCCTACGCTGTTCAAACTGATCTAGGATGGGGCGTTGTTGGAGGAAAACAGCAGATTGCAAACTCAAGACAGGTAACAGGATTGTGTCATCGAATATCTGTTCAAGAGTTACCAGCTGTAAGTTCAGCGGCAGTAATCAAGATCCTTGAATCTGACTTTGCAGATCATGCTTCAAGAGGCCTGAATATAACAGAATTGAAACATTCAAACTGGCTCACCGGTCCAGAGTTCCCTTGGGAAAAGGAAATCATACCCAGTGAAGGTTACACAGAAATGTCTATGGGTGATCCAGAAGTAAAAGTTGTACAAACATTGAGCACTGCCGCCAAGTGTCAAGATGACATACTTGAAAGACTAGCCAGATGTTCAAAATGGAATACAGTCATTAACGTAGTAGCTCGAATTCAACGTTTGGCAAAGGGAATCAGAAAAAAGGAATCATTGAATGTAGCGGAAAGAATGAAAGCTGAAGAAACAGTCATAAGTCTCTCAACAGAGATTCTATAGTGAAGAGTTGAAGAGACTTGGTCAAGAACCTAAAAGGCTTCCCAACAACCACCCACTGTACAAGCTTAATCTTGTTCTACAGGATGGTATACTGAAGGTGGGAGGGAGACTGGAAAATGCATCGTTACCCAGCAGAGTGAAGCATCCAGCAATTCTACCCAAAAATTCTACCTTCACAAGATTGATTATTGATCACTACCACAACAAATCCTTGCATCAAGGAAGAAGCTTTACCCAGAACTGTTTGAGAGAAGGTGGTTACTGGATAGTAAAAGGAAGCAAAGTTATAGCAAAGTATATAAGTAAATGCGTAACCTGTAGAAAGGCACGTAGACCTACCGAAGAACAAAAAATGGCAGATTTACCGGCAGATCGTGTAAACCCATCACCACCATTTCTTTATAGTGGAATGGATTGTTTTGGCCCATTCATCACCAAGCAAAACCGCAAGGAGTACAAGAGATATGGACTAATATTTACATGTCTAAGCTCCAGAGCAATTCATCTGGAAATGTTAGAAGATATGTCAACTGACGCATTCATTAATGCCTTGAGATGTTTCATAGCCATTAGAGGTACTGTCAGAGAGCTAAGATCTGACCAAGGATCTAATTTTGTCGGAGCAAAGAATGAATTGAAGAAAGCTCTAAAAGAGATCGATAAAGAAAAAGTAACTCAGTATTTGTCAAAGAATCAATGTGATTTTCATATGAATGCTCCACATGCAAGCCACACGGGTGGAGTTTGGGAAAGACAAATCAGAACTGTAAGAAATGTGTTAAGTTCAGTGTTGAGAAAGAGCTCCGGAAGAATAGATGATGCTTCACTTAGGACCCTATTCTATGAAGTAATGTCTATTGTTAACAGTCGTCCATTTACAGTTGACAACATCAATGATCCAACAAGTTTGGAACCTTTAACTCCCAACCATCTACTTCACCTTAAGTCTGATTACGTACAACCACCACCTGGCAAGTTTACCAAAGAGGATTTATATGCCAAAAAGAGATGGCGAAGAGTCCAATATCTATCAGAACAGTTTTGGAATAGATGGAAGAAAGAGTACTTAGCCAATCTTACGTTAAGAAGTAAATGGCAAACACCCAGAAGAAATGTACAAGTTGGTGACATAGTATTAGTGAAAGAAGAAGATTTACCTAGAAGTCAATGGAAATTGGCCAAAGTTCTAGAAGTTCAAAAGGATAAAGACAGACTAGTAAGAAGAGCGTTGTTACAAATAGGAGACTCAAAACTTGACAAAAAGGGAAAACGTCTCACTATTCCACTCAGGTTGGAACGTCCTATACAGAAGTTAGTTGTTCTACTTGAGAGTGATAAAAGACACTTGGAAGTTGAGAACCCGATGGAAAATTCCCCAAATTCATGTTCAAATCCTACTATAGAGAACATAGAATTATAGGTAACTTGGTGGGAGTGTAGCTGGCCAGCTAAGACCTGTCCTAGGTTGCTAATGTGGCTTACATGCACATATATACTCAGACCTGCTAATAATGTTAATACAGTGCATATGCTCATTTGTGAGAAATAACAGCAGAGTTATTTACTGTGACTTTATATATGGATGTCATATAACAATTGTATATTGTGTTCACAGAAGAAAAAGAAAAAATATACCTTTAAGAGTCATTATTATATACAGAAAGGTAAGCTTAATGACAGCAGAATTGCAACCAGAAAGCATAGAGTTAAGCTTTTGTGACTCATCAGAAGTTTTAGCCAATCACAACCAATCTCACTGAGTAAGAGTCTTTGGCCAATCACAGCCAGCATTACACCCATGTTCTGTCTAGGAAATCTCCTAGCACATTGTTAGAACTCATTACACCAGAAAGAGTAGATCTGAACAGTTCAGATCCATCCAGAGTTCAGTTTTATGGAAGCAAGTGGCCAAAATAGGTATTCAATACAGTTATATATGTTCCTATTGTTAATAATGTGATTAGAACTGTATACTGAGGCCTCGTACACACGGCCGAGATTCTCGTTGAAAAAAACATGTCGTTTTTTTCGACGAGATTCCTGGACAAGAAAATTGTCCCGGCCGAGTGTACACACGCTCGTTTCAAAGAACCCGCGGTTCTTTGAATGGAGCGTACGCGGTGACGTCATCGACTACGACGAGCATGCGCTCGTCACATTCGATGCCGTCGCCGCCATCTTGGTATACCCTACGTATGGCTAGGAAGCTACCGCGCATGCGTCAAATTCATTTCGAACATGCGCGGGCTTCCCGGCGGACAGGTAAGTGTACACACACTCACTTTTCTCGTCGAGAAACAGGCTGACGAGAATCTCGACGAGAAAATAGAGAGCAGGTTCTCTATTTTCTCGTCGAGGTTACTTGATGGTTTTCTCGACGAGAAACCCGATAGCCGCGTACACACGACCGATTTACTCGGCAAGACATCTCTGCCAGCAAGTTTCTTGCTGGTTCTTGCCGAGAAAATCGGTCGTGAGTACGAGGCCTTAAACTAGTTATGTGTTCACTTGTAGTTCCACCAAACCAGATATCAGAGCAAGCCAAGTTACAAACCAGACATCAGAGCAAACCAAGTTACAAACCAGACATCAGAGCAAACCAGGTTACCAAACCAGGTTTCAAACCAGATTTCAAACCAACAAACAAACAGCAATATAGAGCAAGTCCCAGAGAGATCATAAAGTGTCTAAAGTATTTAAAGTGAAAGTACAGATACTGAAGAGAGAAATATATCTACCATTTTATGTAGAATTACAAGATTGAACAGTTGAACCGCCATTTGTTATACTTTATTCTACACGTGTTTGTACATGGACTTTCTGCTGCTAAATTGTCAGTGTTATATATGAAGAAAAGCTGAAGTGAATAAAGAACTTATCTAAAAGGTTTGGTGTGCTCTTTAAACCTACTGCTTCCATAGAACGGCGCTAGAGGAATTATAAAGTAACAGATAGTCTTGTTTGGACTAAAAGATCAGAGAAATCAAAATTCTTCTAATGCCACAGCGCATAAAGGCACTTCATAGTGCTGCGCCTGCCACAGTCTGTGCCCTATTTGTTCTTTGAGTTGTCCCCAGAACAATAATAGAGAGGAGATTTTGCAATAGGGACACTAGTTCTGATGACCCTGGTAAGGCAGGTAGTTTCAGCAGGTAAAGGGTTCCTGAACAGGTGTGAAACTGATTGGCGTCAGGTGGGTGTTGCTCATAAAAGAAAGCATTCTCTAGTAGTCAGTGATTGCTCTTATTTGATACCAGGTCAGTTGTGCAGAGCGCATGTCTAGGCAGCTTCAGCTTTACATAGAAAGGCCACTGAGCATTGGAGGTTGTGCAGGAAAAGTGGTAATTTGCATCTAAACGGAGCGGTGCTCAGGATTCATACCAAACGCAGTGCCTGGTATTGGCGGGAATCCACGCCCGATCTCCGTCTATCGGCAATGCGTGTCGCTCATCGTGAAAGGAACATTTTTCCTTTCCCGATGACGAGACAGCTCGGCGCTGGCTCTCGCGACGAAGCTCATAGGGTGTCAATCTCGCCGCTAGAAGCGGCAAGATTGACACAATATCGGCGGCACCTACTGTAAGTGGAAATCCTACATTAAAGATGTTCGTAGAAAGCTAAAGCAAGAAAGTATAAAGGGAAACTTGAGTGATATGATAGAGACGGTAGAAGAATCTGAATCAGAGCTTATGGCAGCATATGTCAACCTGCGGTCATCTAGGACACCTCCCCAGGATATTGTAAGGAACATGGACACATGTACTGCAGTCACTAAAGGTTTAGTAAAGCTCATGAGAGAACTATCATCTGAAGCTAACTATGATGAAGTAAAGGCAAGAAAGAGAATGAACAAGCTTTTTATGAGAGACTATGCTAGGTCCTTAGGAGGAACCACAATCACAAGTAGGACTTCTTCCACTAGCAGAAGTGCCGGTAACATATCAGAGTCCTCAAGTACTTTAATAGCCAAAAGAAAGGAACTTGTCGAACAACTTGCTGTCAAGAGAGCAGAAATTGAGATGGAATCTGCAATCGAGGCGCAGCGTCTACGAGTAGCAGAAATGGAAAGGCTGTAGGAATCAAGATTATAGAAGCCAGACTAATGCCCCATACACACGATCGTTTTTCATGCCGTTAAAAATGCCATTTTTAAAAATGGGCATTAAAACCGATTGTGTGTATGCTCCAGAGCATTTTTAACGACGTGAAAAACGGCCATTAAAAATTTCGAACATGCTCTATTTTTTCACGTCGTTTTTCATGTCGTTTTTTTTAACGACGTGAAAAACGATGGTGTGTATGCTTTGACGAGGTGAAAAAAACCGCGCATGCTCAGAATCAAGTATGAGACTGGAGCGCACGTTCTGGTAAAACTAGCATTTGTAATGGAGATAGCACATTCGTCACGCTGTAACGGACTGAAAAGCAGGAGGCTGAAAAGCGCGAATCGTCGCTTAACAAACGTTACTAACATGAAGGGTGGCACCATCCGAACGGAACTTCCCCTTTATAGTTCCGTCGTACGTGTTGTACGTCACTGCGCTTTGCTTGAACGTTTTTTAAAATGATCGTGTGTACGCAAGACAGGCTTGGGAGGAAACATGAAAAAAAACGACGAGAAAAACGTTGGTTTAAAAAATGGCATGAAAAACGATCGTGTGTACGCCGCATAAGAGTACACGAAGAGGACATGAATAGTAATCATAAGTCCAAATCTGTACTAAGTGAAGATGCAGACTCCTACTTCCTTTCATACGCCCAGGAGAATGGAAGGAAATCTCCAGTATGTAATGAAGAAAAAAGTCATTGCCCTTCCATCCCTGCTCAGAAAGACGAAAAGAGAGACTCACCCAATTCAGAACTAGGTGAGAAAATGAAACATGATAATTCTGTTCCTAGATGTCACTGCAAACTTCAGGAGAATGTTGCGACTATTGTCCCAGCAAGACTTCCCGTTCCAGAACCTACTGTATTTTCAGGAGACATACTGAAGTTCATAGAGTGGAAGGCAAGTTTTGAAATGATCATTAAGCATCATTGCTCCAGGCCAGTTGACAAGTTATTCTACCTTCAGAAATATGTTGGTGGAGATGCAAAGAAAGCTCTTGAAGGTAACTTCTACAGAACAGACGAAGAAGCCTACAAACAAGCTTGGAAAAAGTTAAATGCAAGATATGGTCATCCTTTCTTAGTACAAAGAGCCTTTAGGGAGAAATTGAATAACTGGCCTAAAATAGGTCCAAAAGAACACTTCAAACTCCAAGAGTATGGTGACTTCCTGCAAGCATGCAGCAATGCCATCCCACATGTACGAGGACTAGAAGTACTGAACGACTATCTAGAAAACCACAGGATGCTAGCTAAGCTACCTGAAGAAGTGGCTTCTAGATGGAATCGCTATGTGACTGAACAGTTAGATCTAAGTAAGGACTTACCAAGTTTTGAAAAGTTCTCTGAGTTCGTTAATAAGGAAGCACGAATAGTATGTAATCCAGTAACAGGATCTTACGCCTTAAAGTCCTTAGAAGAAAGGCCTGCGAGAGATATAATACGTGCAAGAGCAACTTGCTTTGCAACCGACACAACAGAGAAAGGTATAGATACCTACGAGAGCAAGTTCAAAGTTACTGCTGGGATCAGTAGAGAAACAGAACCGCCAAATCCTCAGACTACTTTTAAGTGTATGTTCTGTGGAGAGAACCACTCTATACACAAGTGCCAACAATTGAAGGAGAAATCCCCAAATGAAAAGAAAAAATTTGTACTTGTTAACCAACTGTGTTTTGGGTGCCTAAGGAAAGGCCATATTACTAAGGAGTGTAAGAAAAGGGCCACTTGCAGCGTTTGCAAAGTACGCCATCCTACACCACTACATGAAGAACGTCCAAAAAAGGATAAATCCTCAATACCTAAAGATGCTGAGGAAGAAAAGAAAGCATCTGTATTCTCATGCAGAGTGAGGGAAAGCAACTGCACATCAATGGTTGTACCAGTGTGCATTTCAAATCCTAAAAGAAAGAAAAGAAGGTATATGCCTATCAGGGATGAGCCGAACACCCCCCTGTTCGGTTCGCACCAGAACCTGCGAACAGACAAAATGTTCGTGTGAACTTTAGAAACCTATTAAATACAATGGACTCGAACGTTCGAAATCTAAAGTGCTAATTATAAAGGCTTCTATGCAAGTTATTGTCCTAAAAAGTGTTTGGGGACCCGGGTCCTGCCCCAGGGGACATGTATCAATGCAAAAAAAAGTTTTAAAAACGTCCGTTTTTTCGGGAGCAGTGATTTTAATAATGCTTAAAATGAAAAAATAAAAGTGAAATATTCCTTTAAATTTCGTACCTGGGGGGTGTGTATGATATGCATGTGAAGTGGCGCATGTTTCCCGTGCTTAGAACTGTCCCTGCAAAAAATGTCATTTTTGAAAGAAAAAAAGTCATTTAAAACTCACTCGCGGCTATTAATGAATTGTCGGCTCCCGGCAATACATACAAAAGTCATTGATAAAAAAAAAAAAAAAAGGCGTGGGGGTTCCCCAGAATTCAATTACCAGGCCCTTCAGGTCTGGAATGGATATTAAGGGAAACCCCGCCGCAAATCAAAAAAAAAATTGACGTGGGGTTCCCCCAAATATCCATTCCAGGCCCTTCAGATCTGGCATGGATTTTAAGGGGAACTCCACCCCAAATTTAAAAAAAAATGGCGTGGAGTCCCCCTAAAAATCCATACCAGACCCCTTATCCGAGCACGCAACCTGGCCGGCCGCAGGGGAAGAGGGGGGGACGAGAGAGCGGCCCCCCCCTCCCTCCTGAACCGTACCAGGCCACATGCCCTCAACATGGGGAGGATGTCCCCATGTTGATGGGGACAAGGGCCTCATCCCCACAACCCTTGCCCGGTGGTTGTGGGGGTCTGCGGGCGGGGGGCTTATCGGAATCTGGAAGACCCCTTTAACAAAGGGGACCCCCAGATCCCGGCCCCCCCCCTATGTGAATTGGTAAGGGGTACATTGTACCCCTACCATTTCACGAAGAAAGCGTAAAAAAATGTTTAAAAAAACACACAAACACCTTGAAAAAGTCCTTTATTAAAAAATTAAAAAAAACATTCCAGCGGTGAAATCCAGTGTCCCGCAGCGATCCCGATGTCCAGCGCTGTCCTTCATTGGTTATGCCTGAGCGGACCTGATGGGGAACTCCCTCTCAGTGTTTTAAATGTATAGACCCGCCCCTTCTAAAGTTCCCCATCAGGTCCGCTCAGCGGACCAGATGCGGAACATGAAAAGGGGCGGGTCTATACATGTATTACCAAAGTGAGAGAAATTCCCCATCAGGTCCGCCCCCTCGGTATGTCGGACCCGCCTACGTCATTGGCTTGAGCGGGGAACTTCCTTCAAGGTGTTTGTGTGTTTTTTTTAAAAAAAAATTACGCTTTCTTCGTGAAATGGTAGGGGTACAATGTACCCCTTACCAATTCACATGGGGGGGCGGGATTCGGGGGTCCCCTTTGTTAATGGGGTCTTCCAGATTCCGATAAGCCCCCCACCTGCAGACCCCCACAACCACCGGGCAAGGGTTGTGGGGATGAGGCCCTTGTCCCCATCAACATGGGGACATCCTCCCCATGTTGAGGGCATGTGGCCTGGTACGGTTCAGGAGGGATGGGGGGCCGCTCTCTCGTCCCCCCCTCTTCCCCTGCGGCCGGCCAGGTTGCGTGCTCGGATAAGTGGTCTGGTATGGATTTTTAGGGGGACTTCACGCCATTTTTTTTAAAATTTGGGGTGGAGTTCCCCTTAAAATCGATGCCAGATCTGAAGGGCCTGGAATGGATATTTGGGGGAACCCCACGTCAATTTTTTTTTAAATTTGCGGCGGGGTTCCCCTTAATATCCATTCCAGACCTGAAGGGCCTGGTAATTGAATTCTGGGGAACCCCCACGCTTTTTTTTTTTATCAATGACTTTTGTATGTATTGCCGGGAGCCGACAATTCATTAATAGCCGCGAGTGAGTTTTAAATGACTTTTTTTCTTTCAAAAATGACATTTTTTGCAGGGACAGTTCTAAGCACGGGAAACATGCGCCACTTTACATGCATATCATACACACCCCCCAGGTACGAAATTTAAAGGAATATTTCACTTTTATTTTTTCATTTTTTTTTCATTTTAAGCATTATTAAAATCACTGCTCCCGAAAAAACGGCCGTTTTTAAAACTTCTTTTGCATTGATACATGTCCCCTGGGGCAGGACCCGGGTCCCCAAACACTTTTTAGGACAATAACTTGCATATAAGCCTTTATAATTAGCACTTTAGATTTCTCCCATAGATTTTTCGAATTTGCCGCGAACACCCCAATTTGTTCGTTGTTCGGCGAACGGGCGAACAGGCAATGTTCGAGTCGAACATGAGTTCGACTCGAACTCGAAGCTCATCCCTAATGCCTATGCACTACTGGATGCCCAAAGTGATGTCACCTTATTGATCAAGAAATCTGCAAGAAATTAAAAGTGGCTACAGAACCAGTGAAGCTCAAACTCACCACAATGACGGGGAGAGACACATTAGTGAACAGTCAAAGGGTCAAAGGATTGAGAGTTAGAGGACTTCATTCAAACCTCACATTGGATCTACCTCCAACTTAAACGAAAGACGATATACCTCTAGATCGAGACCGCATACCTACCTGTGAAACAGCCAATAAATGGGAGCACCTATCTGTCATATTTCATGAAATGTCCCCGCTGAAGGAGTTTGGTGTTGGACTGTTGATAGGTTATGATTGTCCCAAAGCTTTGGTACCACGAAGGGTAATCACAGGAGGAAAGGGTGAACCCTACGCTGTTCAAACTGATCTAGGATGGGGCGTTGTTGGAGGAAAACAGCAGATTGCAAACTCAAGACAGGTAACAGGATTGTGTCATCGAATATCTGTTCAAGAGTTACCAGCTGTAAGTTCAGCGGCAGTAATCAAGATCCTTGAATCTGACTTTGCAGATCATGCTTCAAGAGGCCTGAATATAACAGAATTGAAACATTCAAACTGGCTCACCGGTCCAGAGTTCCCTTGGGAAAAGGAAATCATACC
The DNA here is from genome assembly GCA_029206835.1 of Rana muscosa. Taxonomy (NCBI): domain Eukaryota; kingdom Metazoa; phylum Chordata; class Amphibia; order Anura; family Ranidae; genus Rana; species Rana muscosa. The sequence continues at coordinate 344,906,270 of CM055117.1, read as the reverse complement.
CAGTGAAGGTTACACAGAAATGTCTATGGGTGATCCAGAAGTAAAAGTTGTACAAACATTGAGCACTGCCGCCAAGTGTCAAGATGACATACTTGAAAGACTAGCCAGATGTTCAAAATGGAATACAGTCATTAACGTAGTAGCTCGAATTCAATGTTTGGCAAAGGGAATCAGAAAAAAGGAATCATTGAATGTAGCGGAAAGAATGAAAGCTGAAGAAACAGTCATAAGTCTCTCAACAGAGATTCTATAGTGAAGAGTTGAAGAGACTTGGTCAAGAACCTAAAAGGCTTCCCAACAACCACCCACTGTACAAGCTTAATCTTGTTCTACAGGATGGTATACTGAAGGTGGGAGGGAGACTGGAAAATGCATCGTTACCCAGCAGAGTGAAGCATCCAGCAATTCTACCCAAAAATTCTACCTTCACAAGATTGATTATTGATCACTACCACAACAAATCCTTGCATCAAGGAAGAAGCTTTACCCAGAACTGTTTGAGAGAAGGTGGTTACTGGATAGTAAAAGGAAGCAAAGTTATAGCAAAGTATATAAGTAAATGCGTAACCTGTAGAAAGGCACGTAGACCTACCGAAGAACAAAAAATGGCAGATTTACCGGCAGATCGTGTAAACCCATCACCACCATTTCTTTATAGTGGAATGGATTGTTTTGGCCCATTCATCACCAAGCAAAACCGCAAGGAGTACAAGAGATATGGACTAATATTTACATGTCTAAGCTCCAGAGCAATTCATCTGGAAATGTTAGAAGATATGTCAACTGACGCATTCATTAATGCCTTGAGATGTTTCATAGCCATTAGAGGTACTGTCAGAGAGCTAAGATCTGACCAAGGATCTAATTTTGTCGGAGCAAAGAATGAATTGAAGAAAGCTCTAAAAGAGATCGATAAAGAAAAAGTAACTCAGTATTTGTCAAAGAATCAATGTGATTTTCATATGAATGCTCCACATGCAAGCCACACGGGTGGAGTTTGGGAAAGACAAATCAGAACTGTAAGAAATGTGTTAAGTTCAGTGTTGAGAAAGAGCTCCGGAAGAATAGATGATGCTTCACTTAGGACCCTATTCTATGAAGTAATGTCTATTGTTAACAGTCGTCCATTTACAGTTGACAACATCAATGATCCAACAAGTATGGAACCTTTAACTCCCAACCATCTACTTCACCTTAAGTCTGATTACGTACAACCACCACCTGGCAAGTTTACCAAAGAGGATTTATATGCCAAAAAGAGATGGCGAAGAGTCCAATATCTATCAGAACAGTTTTGGAATAGATGGAAGAAAGAGTACTTAGCCAATCTTACGTTAAGAAGTAAATGGCAAACACCCAGAAGAAATGTACAAGTTGGTGACATAGTATTAGTGAAAGAAGAAGATTTACCTAGAAGTCAATGGAAATTGGCCAAAGTTCTAGAAGTTCAAAAGGATAAAGACAGACTAGTAAGAAGAGCGTTGTTACAAATAGGAGACTCAAAACTTGACAAAAAGGGAAAACGTCTCACTATTCCACTCAGGTTGGAACGTCCTATACAGAAGTTAGTTGTTCTACTTGAGAGTGATAAAAGACACTTGGAAGTTGAGAACCCGATGGAAAATTCCCCAAATTCATGTTCAAATCCTACTATAGAGAACATAGAATTATAGGTAATTTGGTGGGAGTGTAGCTGGCCAGCTAAGACCTGTCCTAGGTTGCTAATGTGGCTTACATGCACATATATACTCAGACCTGCTAATAATGTTAATACAGTGCATATGCTCATTTGTGAGAAATAACAGCAGAGTTATTTACTGTGACTTTATATATGGATGTCATATAACAATTGTATATTGTGTTCACAGAAGAAAAAGAAAAAATATACCTTTAAGAGTCATTATTATATACAGAAAGGTAAGCTTAATGACAGCAGAATTGCAACCAGAAAGCATAGAGTTAAGCTTTTGTGACTCATCAGAAGTTTTAGCCAATCACAACCAATCTCACTGAGTAAGAGTCTTTGGCCAATCACAGCCAGCATTACACCCATGTTCTGTCTAGGAAATCTCCTAGCACATTGTTAGAACTCATTACACCAGAAAGAGTAGATCTGAACAGTTCAGATCCATCCAGAGTTCAGTTTTATGGAAGCAAGTGGCCAAAATAGGTATTTAATACAGTTATATATGTTCCTATTGTTAATAATGTGATTAGAACTGTATACTGAGGCCTCGTACACACGGCCGAGATTCTCGTTGAAAAAAACATGTCGTTTTTTTCGACGAGATTCCTGGACAAGAAAATTGTCCCGGCCGAGTGTACACACGCTCGTTTCAAAGAACCCGCGGTTCTTTGAATGGAGCGTACGCGGTGACGTCATCGACTACGACGAGCATGCGCTCGTCACATTCGATGCCGTCGCCGCCATCTTGGTATACCCTACGTATGGCTAGGAAGCTACCGCGCATGCGTCAAATTCATTTCGAACATGCGCGGGCTTCCCGGCGGACAGGTAAGTGTACACACACTCACTTTTCTCGTCGAGAAACAGGCTGACGAGAATCTCGACGAGAAAATAGAGAGCAGGTTCTCTATTTTCTCGTCGAGGTTACTTGACGGTTTTCTCGACGAGAAACCCGATAGCCGCGTACACACGACCGATTTACTCGGCAAGACATCTCTGCCAGCAAGTTTCTTGCTGGTTCTTGCCGAGAAAATCGGTCGTGAGTACGAGGCCTTAAACTAGTTATGTGTTCACTTGTAGTTCCACCAAACCAGATATCAGAGCAAGCCAAGTTACAAACCAGACATCAGAGCAAACCAAGTTACAAACCAGACATCAGAGCAAACCAGGTTACCAAACCAGGTTTCAAACCAGATTTCAAACCAACAAACAAACAGCAATATAGAGCAAGTCCCAGAGAGATCATAAAGTGTCTAAAGCAGGGGTCTCCAAACTTTTCAATACGGGGGCCACATTGTAGATTTTACAAGTATTCGGGGGCCGAAAAAAATCAGTTATGTACAAATGAATGAATCGTCATTCCCATCATCAGTGTCCCCAGCAGAGTTTTCCCCATTATCAGTGTCCCCAGCAGAGTTTTCCCCATTATCAGTGTCCCCGGCAGAGTTTTCGCCATCGGTGTCCCCAGCAGAGTTTTCCCCATCGGTGTCCCCAGCAGAATTTTCCCCATCGGTGTCCCCAGCAGAATTTTCCCCATCAGTGTCCCCAGCAGAATTTTCCCCCCCATCGGTGTCCCCAGCAGAATTTTCCCCATCGGTGTCCCCAGCAGAATTTTCCCCATCGGTGTCCCCAGCAAATTTTTCCTTATCGGTGTCCCCAGCAAAGTTTTTCCCATCGGTGTCCCCAGGGTTCAGGGGTGAGCTATGTACAGGGTTCAGGGGTGAGCTATGTACAGAGTGCAGGGTTAAGGGGTGCGCTACATGCAGAGGGTGAGGTGGGTGCAGAGGGTGAGGTGGGTGCAGGGTGCGGAGGGTGAGGTGGTGCAGGGTGCAGAGGGTGAGGTTGGTGCAGGGTGCAGAGGGTGGATGCAGGGTGCAGAGGGTGAGGTGGGCGCAGGGTGCAGAGGGAGGGTGCAGTAGCAGAGGGTGAGGTAGAGGGAGGGTGCAGAGGGTGGGTACAGGGTGCAGAGGGTGAGGTGGGCGCAGGGTGCAGAGGGAGGGTGGGTGCAGAGGGTGAGGTGGGTACAGGGTGCAGAGGGTGAGGTGGGCGAAGGGAGCAGAGGGAGGGTGCAGAGGGTGGGCGCAGGGTGCAGAGGGAGGGTGCAGAGGGTGTGTGCAGGGTGCAGAGGGAGGGTGCAGAGGGTGAGGTGGGTGCAGGGTGCAGAGGGAGGGTGCAGAGGGTGAGGTGGGCGCAGGGTGCAGAGGGAGGGTGCAGAAGGTGTGTGCAGGGTGCAGAGGGTGAGGTGGGTACAGGGTGCAGAGGGTGGGTGCAGGGTGCAGAGGGTGAGGTGGGTACAGGGTGCAGAGGGTGAGGTGGGCGCAGGGTGCAGAGGGTGAGGTGGGCGCAGGGTGCAGAGGGTGGGAGCAGGGTGCAGAGGGAGAGGTGGGTACAGGGTGCAGAGGGTGAGGTGGGAGCAGGGTGCAGAGGGAGGGTGCAAAGGGTGGGTGCAGAGGGTGAGGTGGGTACAGGGTGCAGAGGGTGAGGTGGGCACAGGGTGCAGAGGGAGGGTGCAGGGTGCAGAGGGTGAGATGGGTGCAGCGTGCACGGCTCCCCCCCCCCCCAGCCCCCATTCCAGTACAGTCAGAGCTCCACACTCCACTCCACTCCAAGGCAAGATTCTCCTCCCACAAAGCTTCCCCCCCCCCCCCATTCCAGCCAAAGTTTTCCTTATTTTACTCACAGCATTTTGTCCTCCGATCTCCGTGCAGCAGTTCCACAGGCAGCTTCCTGTTTGCAGATTCCCCGCCCCCTTCCTCCTCTGCTCTGACTCCGAGGGCTCTCATAGAGCGTGTGTACACAAGGATGATCAGAGCGGCTGCGGGGAGAGGAGCGCACTGTCACTTGGAAATACACAAGCAGAGCTTGTGTATTTCCAAGTGACAGTAGCACGCAGCCAGCATGCGACCAGCACCGGAGGTGGCCGAACTCCAGCGGTCAGCACGGGGCGGGCAGCGCAGGGCCAAAGACGGCAATGTGGCAGAGCCTGGGAAAGCTGCGGGCCGGACAAATCAAACCCGCGGGCCGGATGTGGCCCGCGGGCCGGGGTTTGGAGACCCCTGGTCTAAAGTATTTAAAGTGAAAGTACAGATACTGAAGAGAGAAATATATCTACCATTTTATGTAGAATTACAAGATTGAACAGTTGAACCGCCATTTGTTATACTTTATTCTACACGTGTTTGTACATGGACTTTCTGCTGCTAAATTGTCAGTGTTATATATGAAGAAAAGCTGAAGTGAATAAAGAAGTTATCTAAAAGGTTTGGTGTGCTCTTTAAACCTACTGCTTCCATAGAACGGCGCTAGAGGAATTATAAAGTAACAGATAGTCTTGTTTGGACTAAAAGATCAGAGAAATCAAAATTCTTCTAATGCCACAGCGCATAAAGGCACTTCATAGTGCTGCGCCTGCCACAGTCTGTGCCCTATTTGTTCTTTGAGTTGTCCCCAGAACAATAATAGAGAGGAGATTTTGCAATAGGGACACTAGTTCTGATGACCCTGGTAAGGCAGGTAGTTTCAGCAGGTAAAGGGTTCCTGAACAGGTGTGAAACTGATTGGCGTCAGGTGGGTGTTGCTCATAAAAGAAAGCATTCTCTAGTAGTCAGTGATTGCTCTTATTTGATACCAGGTCAGTTGTGCAGAGCGCATGTCTAGGCAGCTTCAGCTTTACATAGAAAGGCCACTGAGCATTGGAGGTTGTGCAGGAAAAGTGGTAATTTGCATCTAAACGGAGCGGTGCTCAGGATTCATACCAAACGCAGTGCCTGGTATTGGCGGGAATCCACGCCCGATCTCCGTCTATCGGCAATGCGTGTCGCTCATCGTGAAAGGAACATTTTTCCTTTCCCGATGACGAGACAGCTCGGCGCTGGCTCTCGCGACGAAGCTCATAGGGTGTCAATCTCGCCGCTAGAAGCGGCAAGATTGACACAATATCGGCGGCACCTACTGTAAGTGGAAATCCTACATTAAAGATGTTCGTAGAAAGCTAAAGCAAGAAAGTATAAAGGGAAACTTGAGTGATATGATAGAGACGGTAGAAGAATCTGAATCAGAGCTTATGGCAGCATATGTCAACCTGCGGTCATCTAGGACACCTCCCCAGGATATTGTAAGGAACATGGACACATGTACTGCAGTCACTAAAGGTTTAGTAAAGCTCATGAGAGAACTATCATCTGAAGCTAACTATGATGAAGTAAAGGCAAGAAAGAGAATGAACAAGCTTTTTATGAGAGACTATGCTAGGTCCTTAGGAGGAACCACAATCACAAGTAGGACTTCTTCCACTAGCAGAAGTGCCGGTAACATATCAGAGTCCTCAAGTACTTTAATAGCCAAAAGAAAGGAACTTGTCGAACAACTTGCTGTCAAGAGAGCAGAAATTGAGATGGAATCTGCAATCGAGGCGCAGCGTCTACGAGTAGCAGAAATGGAAAGGCTGTAGGAATCAAGATTATAGAAGCCAGACTAATGCCCCATACACACGATCGTTTTTCATGCCGTTAAAAATGCCATTTTTAAAAATGGGCATTAAAACCGATTGTGTGTATGCTCCAGAGCATTTTTAACGACGTGAAAAACGGCCATTAAAAATTTCGAACATGCTCTATTTTTTCACGTCGTTTTTCATGTCGTTTTTTTTAACGACGTGAAAAACGATGGTGTGTATGCTTTGACGAGGTGAAAAAAACCGCGCATGCTCAGAATCAAGTATGAGACTGGAGCGCACGTTCTGGTAAAACTAGCATTTGTAATGGAGATAGCACATTCGTCACGCTGTAACGGACTGAAAAGCAGGAGGCTGAAAAGCGCGAATCGTCGCTTAACAAACGTTACTAACATGAAGGGTGGCACCATCCGAACGGAACTTCCCCTTTATAGTTCCGTCGTACGTGTTGTACGTCACTGCGCTTTGCTTGAACGTTTTTTAAAATGATCGTGTGTACGCAAGACAGGCTTGGGAGGAAACATGAAAAAAAACGACGAGAAAAACGTTGGTTTAAAAAATGGCATGAAAAACGATCGTGTGTACGCCGCATAAGAGTACACGAAGAGGACATGAATAGTAATCATAAGTCCAAATCTGTACTAAGTGAAGATGCAGACTCCTACTTCCTTTCATACGCCCAGGAGAATGGAAGGAAATCTCCAGTATGTAATGAAGAAAAAAGTCATTGCCCTTCCATCCCTGCTCAGAAAGACGAAAAGAGAGACTCACCCAATTCAGAACTAGGTGAGAAAATGAAACATGATAATTCTGTTCCTAGATGTCACTGCAAACTTCAGGAGAATGTTGCGACTATTGTCCCAGCAAGACTTCCCGTTCCAGAACCTACTGTATTTTCAGGAGACATACTGAAGTTCATAGAGTGGAAGGCAAGTTTTGAAATGATCATTAAGCATCATTGCTCCAGGCCAGTTGACAAGTTATTCTACCTTCAGAAATATGTTGGTGGAGATGCAAAGAAAGCTCTTGAAGGTAACTTCTATAGAACAGACGAAGAAGCCTACAAACAAGCTTGGAAAAAGTTAAATGCAAGATATGGTCATCCTTTCTTAGTACAAAGAGCCTTTAGGGAGAAATTGAATAACTGGCCTAAAATAGGTCCAAAAGAACACTTCAAACTCCAAGAGTATGGTGACTTCCTGCAAGCATGCAGCAATGCCATCCCACATGTACGAGGACTAGAAGTACTGAACGACTATCTAGAAAACCACAGGATGCTAGCTAAGCTACCTGAAGAAGTGGCTTCTAGATGGAATCGCTATGTGACTGAACAGTTAGATCTAAGTAAGGACTTCCCAAGTTTTGAAAAGTTCTCTGAGTTCGTTAATAAGGAAGCACGAATAGTATGTAATCCAGTAACAGGATCTTACACCTTAAAGTCCTTAGAAGAAAGGCCTGCGAGAGATATAATACGTGCAAGAGCAACTTGCTTTGCAACCGACACAACAGAGAAAGGTATAGATACCTACGAGAGCAAGTTCAAAGTTACTGCTGGGATCAGTAGAGAAACAGAACCGACAAATCCTCAGACTACTTTTAAGTGTATGTTCTGTGGAGAGAACCACTCTATACACAAGTGCCAACAATTGAAGGAGAAATCCCCAAATGAAAAGAAAAAATTTGTACTTGTTAACCAACTGTGTTTTGGGTGCCTAAGGAAAGGCCATATTACTAAGGAGTGTAAGAAAAGGGCCACTTGCAGCGTTTGCAAAGTACGCCATCCTACACCACTACATGAAGAACGTCCAAAAAAGGATAAATCCTCAATACCTAAAGATGCTGAGGAAGAAAATAAAGCATCTGTATTCTCATGCAGAGTGAGGGAAAGCAACTGCACATCAATGGTTGTACCAGTGTGCATTTCAAATCCTAAAAGAAAGAAAAGAAGGTATATGCCTATCAGGGATGAGCCGAACACCCCCCTGTTCGGTTCGCACCAGAACCTGCGAACAGACAAAATGTTCGTGTGAACTTTAGAAACCTATTAAATACAATGGACTCGAACGTTCGAAATCTAAAGTGCTAATTATAAAGGCTTCTATGCAAGTTATTGTCCTAAAAAGTGTTTGGGGACCCGGGTCCTGCCCCAGGGGACATGTATCAATGCAAAAAAAAGTTTTAAAAACGTCCGTTTTTTCGGGAGCAGTGATTTTAATAATGCTTAAAATGAAAAAATAAAAGTGAAATATTCCTTTAAATTTCGTACCTGGGGGGTGTGTATGATATGCATGTGAAGTGGCGCATGTTTCCCGTGCTTAGAACTGTCCCTGCAAAAAATTTCATTTTTGAAAGAAAAAAAGTCATTTAAAACTCACTCGTGGCTATTAATGAATTGTCGGCTCCCGGCAATACATACAAAAGTCATTGATAAAAAAAAAAAAAAAAAAAGCGTGGGGGTTCCCCAGAATTCAATTACCAGGCCCTTCAGGTCTGGAATGGATATTAAGGGAAACCCCGCCACAAATCAAAAAAAAAATTGACGTGGGGTTCCCCCAAATATCCATTCCAGGCCCTTCAGATCTGGCATGGATTTTATGGGGAACTCCACCCCAAATTTTAAAAAAAATGGCGTGGAGTCCCCCTAAAAATCCATACCAGACCCCTTATCCGAGCACGCAACCTGGCCGGCCGCAGGGGAAGAGGGGGGACGAGAGAGCGGCCCCCCTCCCTCCTGAACCGTACCAGGCCACATGCCCTCAACATGGGGAGGATGTCCCCATGTTGATGGGGACAAGGGCCTCATCCCCACAACCCTTGCCTGGTGGTTGTGGGGGTCTGCGGGCGGGGGGCTTATCGGAATCTGGAAGACCCCTTTAACAAAGGGGACCCCCAGATCCCGGCCCCCCCCCTATGTGAATTGGTAAGGGGTACATTGTACCCCTACCATTTCACGAAGAAAGCGTAAAAAAATGTTTAAAAAAACACACAAACACCTTGAAAAAGTCCTTTATTAAAAAAAAAAAAAAAACATTCCAGCGGTGAAATCCAGTGTCCCGCAGCGATCCCGATGTCCAGCGCTGTCCTTCATTGGTTATGCCTGAGCGGACCTGATGGGGAAATCCCTCTCAGTGTTTTAAATGTATAGACCCGCCCCTTCTAAAGTTCCCCATCAGGTCCGCTCAGCGGACCAGATGCGGAACATGAAAAGGGGCGGGTCTATACATGTATTACCAAAGTGAGAGAAATTCCCCATCAGGTCCGCCCCCTCGGTATGTCGGACCCGCCTACGTCATTGGCTTGAGCGGGGAACTTCCTTCAAGGTGTTTGTGTGTTTTTTTAAACATTTTTTTACGCTTTCTTCGTGAAATGGTAGGGGTACAATGTACCCCTTACCAATTCACATGGGGGGGGGGGCGGGATTCGGGGGTCCCCTTTGTTAAAGGGGTCTTCCAGATTCCGATAAGCCCCCCACCTGCAGACCCCCACAACCACCGGGCAAGGGTTGTGGGGATGAGGCCCTTGTCCCCATCAACATGGGGACATCCTCCCCATGTTGAGGGCATGTGGCCTGGTACGGTTCAGGAGGGATGGGGGGCCGCTCTCTCGTCCCCCCCTCTTCCCCTGCGGCCGGCCAGGTTGCGTGCTCGGATAAGTGGTCTGGTATGGATTTTTAGGGGGACTGCACGCCATTTTTTTAAATTTGGGGTGGAGTTCCCCTTAAAATCGATGCCAGATCTGAAGGGCCTGGAATGGATATTTGGGAGAACCCCACGTCAATTTTTTTTAAAATTTGCGGCGGGGTTCCCCTTAATATCCATTCCAGACCTGAAGGGCCTGGTAATTGAATTCTGGGGAACCCCCACGCTTTTTTTTTTTTTTTTTTATCAATGACTTTTGTATGTATTGCCGGGAGCAGACAATTCATTAATAGCCGCGAGTGAGTTTTAAATGACTTTTTTTCTTTCAAAAATGACATTTTTTGCAGGGACAGTTCTAAGCACGGGAAACATGCGCCACTTTACATGCATATCATACACACCCCCCAGGTACGAAATTTAAAGGAATATTTCACTTTTATTTTTCCATTTTAAGCATTATTAAAATCACTGCTCCCGAAAAAACGGCCGTTTTTAAAACTTCTTTTTGCATTGATACATGTCCCCTGGGGCAGGACCCGGGTCCCCAAACACTTTTTAGGACAATAACTTGCATATAAGCCTTTATAATTAGCACTTTAGATTTCTCCCATAGATTTTTCGAATTTGCCGCGAACACCCCAATTTGTTCGTTGTTCGGCGAACGGGCGAACAGGCAATGTTCGAGTCGAACATGAGTTCGACTCGAACTCGAAGCTCATCCCTAATGCCTATGCACTACTGGATGCCCAAAGTGATGTCACCTTCATTGATCAAGAAATCTGCAAGAAATTAAAAGTGGCTACAGAACCAGTGAAGCTCAAACTCACCACAATGACGGGGAGAGACACATTAGTGAACAGTCAAAGGGTCAAAGGATTGAGAGTTAGAGGACTTCATTCAAACCTCACATTGGATCTACCTCCAACTTAAACGAAAGACGATATACCTCTAGATCGAGACCGCATACCTACCTGTGAAACAGCCAATAAATGGGAGCACCTATCTGTCATATTTCATGAAATGTCCCCGCTGAAGGAGTTTGGTGTTGGACTGTTGATAGGTTATGATTGTCCCAAAGCTTTGGTACCACGAAGGGTAATCACAGGAGGAAAGGGTGAACCCTACGCTGTTCAAACTGATCTAGGATGGGGCGTTGTTGGAGGAAAACAGCAGATTGCAAACTCAAGACAGGTAACAGGATTGTGTCATCGAATATCTGTTCAAGAGTTACCAGCTGTAAGTTCAGCGGCAGTAATCAAGATCCTTGAATCTGACTTTGCAGATCATGCTTCAAGAGGCCTGAATATAACAGAATTGAAACATTCAAACTGGCTCACCGGTCCAGAGTTCCCTTGGGAAAAGGAAATCATACCCAGTGAAGGTTACACAGAAATGTCTATGGGTGATCCAGAAGTAAAAGTTGTACAAACATTGAGCACTGCCGCCAAGTGTCAAGATGACATACTTGAAAGACTAGCCAGATGTTCAAAATTGAATACAGTCATTAACGTAGTAGCTCGAATTCAACGTTTGGCAAAGGGAATCAGAAAAAAGGAATCATTGAATGTAGCGGAAAGAATGAAAGCTGAAGAAACAGTCATAAGTCTCTCAACAGAGATTCTATAGTGAAGAGTTGAAGAGACTTGGTCAAGAACCTAAAAGGCTTCCCAACAACCACCCACTGTACAAGCTTAATCTTGTTCTACAGGATGGTATACTGAAGGTGGGAGGGAGACTGGAAAATGCATCGTTACCCAGCAGAGTGAAGCATCCAGCAATTCTACCCAAAAATTCTACCTTCACAAGATTGATTATTGATCACTACCACAACAAATCCTTGCATCAAGGAAGAAGCTTTACCCAGAACTGTTTGAGAGAAGGTGGTTACTGGATAGTAAAAGGAAGCAAAGTTATAGCAAAGTATATAAGTAAATGCGTAACCTGTAGAAAGGCACGTAGACCTACCGAAGAACAAAAAATGGCAGATTTACCGGCAGATCGTGTAAACCCATCACCACCATTTCTTTATAGTGGAATGGATTGTTTTGGCCCATTCATCACCAAGCAAAACCGCAAGGAGTACAAGAGATATGGACTAATATTTACATGTCTAAGCTCCAGAGCAATTCATCTGGAAATGTTAGAAGATATGTCAACTGACGCATTCATTAATGCCTTGAGATGTTTCATAGCCATTAGAGGTACTGTCAGAGAGGTAAGATCTGACCAAGGATCTAATTTTGTCGGAGCAAAGAATGAATTGAAGAAAGCTCTAAAAGAGATCGATAAAGAAAAAGTAACTCAGTATTTGTCAAAGAATCAATGTGATTTTCATATGAATGCTCCACATGCAAGCCACACGGGTGGAGTTTGGGAAAGACAAATCAGAACTGTAAGAAATGTGTTAAGTTCAGTGTTGAGAAAGAGCTCCGGAAGAATAGATGATGCTTCACTTAGGACCCTATTCTATGAAGTAATGTCTATTGTTAACAGTCGTCCATTTACAGTTGACAACATCAATGATCCAACAAGTTTGGAACCTTTAACTCCCAACCATCTACTTCACCTTAAGTCTGATTACGTACAACCACCACCTGGCAAGTTTACCAAAGAGGATTTATATGCCAAAAAGAGATGGCGAAGAGTCCAATATCTATCAGAACAGTTTTGGAATAGATGGAAGAAAGAGTACTTAGCCAATCTTACGTTAAGAAGTAAATGGCAAACACCCAGAAGAAATGTACAAGTTGGTGACATAGTATTAGTGAAAGAAGAAGATTTACCTAGAAGTCAATGGAAATTGGCCAAAGTTCTAGAAGTTCAAAAGGATAAAGACAGACTAGTAAGAAGAGCGTTGTTACAAATAGGAGACTCAAAACTTGACAAAAAGGGAAAACGTCTCACTATTCCACTCAGGTTGGAACGTCCTATACAGAAGTTAGTTGTTCTACTTGAGAGTGATAAAAGACACTTGGAAGTTGAGAACCCGATGGAAAATTCCCCAAATTTATGTTCAAATCCTACTATAGAGAACATAGAATTATAGGTAATTTGGTGGGAGTGTAGCTGGCCAGCTAAGACCTGTCCTAGGTTGCTAATGTGGCTTACATGCACATATATACTCAGACCTGCTAATAATGTTAATACAGTGCATATGCTCATTTGTGAAAAATAACAGCAGAGTTATTTACTGTGACTTTATATATGGATGTCATATAACAATTGTATATTGTGTTCACAGAAGAAAAAGAAAAAATATACCTTTAAGAGTCATTATTATATACAGAAAGGTAAGCTTAATGACAGCAGAATTGCAACCAGAAAGCATAGAGTTAAGCTTTTGTGACTCATCAGAAGTTTTAGCCAATCACAACCAATCTCACTGAGTAAGAGTCTTTGGCCAATCACAGCCAGCATTACACCCATGTTCTGTCTAGGAAATCTCCTAGCACATTGTTAGAACTCATTACACCAGAAAGAGTAGATCTGAACAGTTCAGATCCATCCAGAGTTCAGTTTTATGGAAGCAAGTGGCCAAAATAGGTATTTAATACAGTTATATATGTTCCTATTGTTAATAATGTGATTAGAACTGTATACTGAGGCCTCGTACACACGGCCGAGATTCTCGTTGAAAAAAACATGTCGTTTTTTTCGACGAGATTCCTGGACAAGAAAATTGTCCCGGCCGAGTGTACACACGCTCGTTTCAAAGAACCCGCGGTTCTTTGAATGGAGCGTACGCGGTGACGTCATCGACTACGATGAGCATGCGCTCGTCACATTCGATGCCGTCGCCGCCATCTTGGTATACCCTACGTATGCCTAGGAAGCTACCGCGCATGCGTCAAATTCATTTCGAACATGCGCGGGCTTCCCGGCGGACAGGTAAATGTACACACACTCACTTTTCTCGTCGAGAAACAGGCTGACGAGAATCTCGACGAGAAAATAGAGAGCAGGTTCTCTATTTTCTCGTCGAGGTTACTTGTCGGTTTTCTCGACGAGAAACCCGATAGCCGCGTACACACGACCGATTTACTCGGCAAGACATCTCTGCCAGCAAGTTTCTTGCTGGTTCTTGCCGAGAAAATCGGTCGTGTGTACGAGGCCTTAAACTAGTTATGTGTTCACTTGTAGTTCCACCAAACCAGATATCAGAGCAAGCCAAGTTACAAACCAGACATCAGAGCAAACCAAGTTACAAACCAGACATCAGAGCAAACCAGGTTACCAAACCAGGTTTCCATCCAGATTTCAAACCAACAAACAAACAGCAATATAGAGCAAGTCCCAGAGAGATCATAAAGTGTCTAAAGTATTTAAAGTGAAAGTACAGATACTGAAGAGAGAAATATATCTACCATTTTATGTAGAATTACAAGATTGAACAGTTGAACCGCCATTTGTTATACTTTATTCTACACGTGTTTGTACATGGACTTTCTGCTGCTAAATTGTCAGTGTTATATATGAAGAAAAGCTGAAGTGAATAAAGAAGTTATCTAAAAGGTTTGGTGTGCTCTTTAAACCTACTGCTTCCATAGAACGGCGCTAGAGGAATTATAAAGTAACAGATAGTCTTGTTTGGACTAAAAGATCAGAGAAATCAAAATTCTTCTAATGCCACAGCGCATAAAGGCACTTCATAGTGCTGCGCCTGCCACAGTCTGTGCCCTATTTGTTCTTTGAGTTGTCCCCAGAACAATAATAGAGAGGAGATTTTGCAATAGGGACACTAGTTCTGATGACCCTGGTAAGGCAGGTAGTTTCAGCAGGTAAAGGGTTCCTGAACAGGTGTGAAACTGATTGGCGTCAGGTGGGTGTTGCTCATAAAAGAAAGCATTCTCTAGTAGTCAGTAGGGATGAGCTTCGTGTTCGAGTCGAACATACGTTCGACTCGAACATTGGCTGTTCGATCGTTCGACGAAGATCGAACGATTTGGGCCGTTCGCGCCAAATTCGAGTGACGCGAACGGCCCACAATGCACTACGCCATCGCAGTGTCATCCAGGCGCTGTGATTGGCCAAGCATGCACTGTGACCCCGCATGCTTGGCCAATCACAGCGCCGGCAGCGAGGAGAGCAATGATTGGCCACAGGCAGGATGCCTGTGGCCAATTATTGCTGAGGGTGTTTAGTACACGCCCCACACTATAAAAGGCCGCCAGCACGGCGGCCTAGTGTAGTGTGTTCCGGAGCAGGGATAGAGTAGCATAGGCAGGGACAGTGACTGTTATTTCTTTCTTGCTTAACCTGGATTCCTTTAGTTTAGGGAAAGAGAAGGATAGGTAGGGAGAGTGTCAGTGTGTTTTGTGCTTCTGCTATAGTGTGCTTAAAAAAAACATTTATTCTAGGGACAGAAAACTCTAGGTAGGGACAGTGTCAGTTTCTTTCACTCTGCAAGTCCTTGTTTCCAGGGACCTGTAAGGACAGTGAGTTAATTGTCCTTGTGCTATATTGTGCTTAAAAAAAACATTTATTCTAGGGACAGAAAACTCTAGGTAGGGACAGTGTCAGTTTCTTTCACTCTGCAAGTCCTTGTTTCCAGGGACCTGTAAGGACAGTGAGTTAATTGTCCTTGTGCTATATTGTGATTAAAAAAAACATTTATTCTAGGGACAGAAAACTCTAGGTAGGGACAGTGTCAGTTTCTTTCACTCTGCAAGTCCTTGTTTCCAGGGACCTGTAAGGACAGTGAGTTAATTTTCCTTGTGCTATATTGTGATTAAAAAAAACATTTATTCTAGGGACAGAAAACTCTAGGTAGGGACAGTGTCAGTTTCTTTCACTCTGCAAGTCCTTGTTTCCAGGGACCTGTAAGGACAGTGAGTTAATTGTCCTTGTGCTATATTGTGCTTAAAAAAAACATTTATTCTAGGGACAGAAAACTCTAGGTAGGGACAGTGTCAGTTTCTTTCACTCTGCAAGTCCTTGTTTCCAGGGACCTGTAAGGACAGTGAGTTAATTGTCCTTGTGCTATATTGTGATTAAAAAAAACATTTATTCTAGGGACAGAAAACTCTAGGTAGGGACAGTGTCAGTTTCTTTCACTCTGCAAGTCCTTGTTTCCAGGGACCTGTAAGGACAGTGAGTTAATTTTCCTTGTGCTATATTGTGATTAAAAAAAACATTTATTCTAGGGACAGAAAACTCTAGGTAGGGACAGTGTCAGTTTCTTTCACTCTGCAAGTCCTTGTTTCCAGGGACCTGTAAGGACAGTGAGTTAATTGTCCTTGTGCTATATTGTGCTTAAAAAAAACATTTATTCTAGGGACAGAAAACTCTAGGTAGGGACAGTGTCAGTTTCTTTCACTCTGCAAGTCCTTGTTTCCAGGGACCTGTAAGGACAGTGAGTTAATTTTCCTTGTGCTATATTGTGATTAAAAAAAACATTTATTCTAGGGACAGAAAACTCTAGGTAGGGACAGTGTCAGTTTCTTTCACTCTGCAAGTCCTTGTTTCCAGGGACCTGTAAGGACAGTGAGTTAATTTTCCTTGTGCTATATTGTGATTAAAAAAAACATTTTTTCTAGGGACAGAAAACTGTAGGTAGGGAGAGTGTTTTTTTTCTTTCACTCTGCAAGTCCTTGTTTCCAGGGACCTGTAAGGACAGTGAGTTAATTGTCCTTGTGCTATATTGTGCTTAAAAAAAACATTTATTCTAGGGACAGAAAACTCTAGGTAGGGACAGTGTCAGTTTCTTTCACTCTGCAAGTCCTTGTTTCCAGGGACCTGTAAGGACAGTGAGTTAATTTTCCTTGTGCTATATTGTGATTAAAAAAAACATTTATTCTAGGGACAGAAAACTCTAGGTAGGGACAGTGTCAGTTTCTTTCACTCTGCAAGTCCTTGTTTCCAGGGACCTGTAAGGACAGTGAGTTAATTTTCCTTGTGCTATATTGTGATTAAAAAAAACATTTTTTCTAGGGACAGAAAACTGTAGGTAGGGAGAGTGTTTTTTTTCTTTCACTCTGCAAGTCCTTGTTTCCAGGGACCTGTAAGGACAGTGAGTTAATTTTCCTTGTGCTATATTGTGATTAAAAAAAACATTTTTTCTAGGGACAGAAAACTGTAGGTAGGGAGAGTGTTTTTTTTCTTTCACTCTGCAAGTCCTTGTTTCCAGGGACCTGTAAGGACAGTGAGTTAATTGTCCTTGTGCTATATTGTGCTTAAAAAAAACATTTATTCTAGGGACAGAAAACTCTAGGTAGGGACAGTGTCAGTTTCTTTCACTCTGCAAGTCCTTGTTTCCAGGGACCTGGAGAGACATTGAGTGAATTGTCCTTGTGCTATATTGTGATTAAAAAAAACATTTATTCTAGGGACAGAAAACTCTAGGTAGGGACAGTGTCAGTTTCTTTCACTCTGCAAGTCCTTGTTTCCAGGGACCTGTAAGGACAGTGAGTTAATTTTCCTTGTGCTATATTGTGATTAAAAAAAACATTTTTTCTAGGGACAGAAAACTGTAGGTAGGGAGAGTGTTTTTTTTCTTTCACTCTGCAAGTCCTTGTTTCCAGGGACCTGTAAGGACAGTGAGTTAATTTTCCTTGTGCTATATTGTGATTAAAAAAAACATTTATTCTAGGGACAGAAAACTCTAGGTAGGGACAGTGTCAGTTTCTTTCACTCTGCAAGTCCTTGTTTCCAGGGACCTGTAAGGACAGTGAGTTAATTTTCCTTGTGCTATATTGTGATTAAAAAAAACATTTTTTCTAGGGACAGAAAACTGTAGGTAGGGAGAGTGTTTTTTTTCTTTCACTCTGCAAGTCCTTGTTTCCAGGGACCTGTAAGGACAGTGAGTTAATTGTCCTTGTGCTATATTGTGATTAAAAAAAACATTTTTTCTAGGGACAGAAAACTCTAGGTAGGGAGAGTTTTTTTTTTTTTCACTCTGCAAGTCCTTGTTTCCAGGGACCTGTAAGGACAGTGAGTTAATTGTCCTTGTGCTATATTGTGCTTAAAAAAAACATTTATTCTAGGGACAGAAAACTCTAGGTAGGGACAGTGTCAGTTTCTTTCACTCTGCAAGTCCTTGTTTCCAGGGACCTGGAGAGACATTGAGTGAATTGTCCTTGTGCTATATTGTGATTAAAAAAAACATTTATTCTAGGGACAGAAAACTCTAGGTAGGGACAGTGTCAGTTTCTTTCACTCTGCAAGTCCTTGTTTCCAGGGACCTGTAAGGACAGTGAGTTAATTTTCCTTGTGCTATATTGTGATTAAAAAAAACATTTTTTCTAGGGACAGAAAACTGTAGGTAGGGAGAGTGTTTTTTTTCTTTCACTCTGCAAGTCCTTGTTTCCAGGGACCTGTAAGGACAGTGAGTTAATTGTCCTTGTGCTATATTGTGCTTAAAAAAAACATTTATTCTAGGGACAGAAAACTCTAGGTAGGGACAGTGTCAGTTTCTTTCACTCTGCAAGTCCTTGTTTCCAGGGACCTGTAAGGACAGTGAGTTAATTTTCCTTGTGCTATATTGTGATTAAAAAAAACATTTATTCTAGGGACAGAAAACTCTAGGTAGGGACAGTGTCAGTTTCTTTCACTCTGCAAGTCCTTGTTTCCAGGGACCTGTAAGGACAGTGAGTTAATTTTCCTTGTGCTATATTGTGATTAAAAAAAACATTTTTTCTAGGGACAGAAAACTGTAGGTAGGGAGAGTGTTTTTTTTCTTTCACTCTGCAAGTCCTTGTTTCCAGGGACCTGTAAGGACAGTGAGTTAATTGTCCTTGTGCTATATTGTGCTTAAAAAAAACATTTATTCTAGGGACAGAAAACTCTAGGTAGGGACAGTGTCAGTTTCTTTCACTCTGCAAGTCCTTGTTTCCAGGGACCTGGAGAGACATTGAGTGAATTGTCCTTGTGCTATATTGTGATTAAAAAAAACATTTATTCTAGGGACAGAAAACTCTAGGTAGGGACAGTGTCAGTTTCTTTCACTCTGCAAGTCCTTGTTTCCAGGGACCTGTAAGGACAGTGAGTTAATTTTCCTTGTGCTATATTGTGATTAAAAAAAACATTTTTTCTAGGGACAGAAAACTGTAGGTAGGGAGAGTGTTTTTTTTCTTTCACTCTGCAAGTCCTTGTTTCCAGGGACCTGTAAGGACAGTGAGTTAATTTTCCTTGTGCTATATTGTGATTAAAAAAAACATTTTTTCTAGGGACAGAAAACTGTAGGTAGGGAGAGTGTTTTTTTTCTTTCACTCTGCAAGTCCTTGTTTCCAGGGACCTGTAAGGACAGTGAGTTAATTGTCCTTGTGCTATATTGTGCTTAAAAAAAACATTTTTTCTAGGGACAGAAAACTCTAGGTAGGGAGAGTGTTTTTTTTTTTTCACTCTGCAAGTCCTTGTTTCCAGGGACCTGTAAGGACAGTGAGTTAATTGTCCTTGTGCTATATTGTG
This sequence comes from Rana muscosa, assembly GCA_029206835.1. Lineage (NCBI taxonomy): Eukaryota > Metazoa > Chordata > Amphibia > Anura > Ranidae > Rana > Rana muscosa. The sequence continues at coordinate 344,887,087 of CM055117.1, read as the reverse complement.
CTTAAAAAAAACATTTATTCTAGGGACAGAAAACTCTAGGTAGGGACAGTGTCAGTTTCTTTCACTCTGCAAGTCCTTGTTTCCAGGGACCTGTAAGGACAGTGAGTTAATTTTCCTTGTGCTATATTGTGCTTAAAAAAAACATTTATTCTAGGGACAGAAAACTCTAGGTAGGGACAGTGTCAGTTTCTTTCACTCTGCAAGTCCTTGTTTCCAGGGACCTGGAGAGACATTGAGTGAATTGTCCTTGTGCTATATTGTGATTAAAAAAAACATTTATTCTAGGGATAGAAAACTCTAGGTAGGGACAGTGTCAGTTTCTTTCACTGTGAAAGTCCTTGTTTCAAGGGACAGAGAAGGACACCTGAAGGTAGCCCTTATTGCTTTTTTCCCATCTCCCTGCAGGCCATCTATTAGAATGTCTGGAAGGCAAACAAGGAGAGGCAGACAGTCAGGAGGCAATAAAAGAGGGCAAGCAGGCTCTGTGTCTGGGGGCAACAGTGCTGGTCGTGGACGCGGTGCATTGTCATCAGCACATGGCCATGGGACACGCTTGTCCTTCTTTTCGGCAGCTGGACATGTTGAGCCACATCATGCCGAAGACTTGGTAGAGTGGATGACCAAGCCCTCCTCCTCCTCCTCATCCTCTCTCACCCAGGCTCAGGGTACTGGAAAAGCAGCTGCCAAAGCGTCGTCTTCCCTGGTATCAATGTCAGACAAATCATCAGTCACTCCTTCCCTAGACCCACCATGTCCTCCTCCTGAGGAGTCCCCCGAACTGTTTCAGCACAGTGTTGGGTACATGCTCCAGGAGGATGCCCAGCGTTTCGAAGGGTCTGATGATGAAACCCAGCTAGAGGAAGGCAGTAGCGTGAGAGCAGACAGAGGAGATGCTCAAGAAGGACACCAATCTGGCAGTCATGTTCCAGCAGCTGCAGCATACTGCCAGATTGGCTCCAGTGATGAGGAGGGAGGGGATGATGAGGTCAATGACTCCACGTGGGTGCCTAATAGGAGAGAGGAGGAGGAGGAGGATGAGGAGGAGGCACATCTCCAACGAGGCAGGATGCCCTTTGGTGGCCAGCGTAAGGGCAGTACACCGACGGAATCACACCGCAGAGCTCCGCCTGTGCAGGGCGCTGCCTCTGCCCGTCATTCAAAAAGTTCTTTGGTGTGGGCCTTTTTTGAGGCTAGTGCATCAGATCGCACAGCTGCTGTTTGCAACATATGTCTCAAGCGTATATCGCGTGGCCAAAACATCAGCCGCTTGGGTACCACATGCCTGACCAGACATATGTTGACCTGCCATGCAGCTCGTTGGCAAGCCTACCTCAAAGACCCACACCAAAGAACAAAGCGGACCTCTCCTTGCACCGCATCAGCTGGGATCTCCAACCCCACTATAACTTCAGTCCTCTCTGAAACATGCACTGAGAGGAATGAAGGTGTAGAATTAGGTGTGTCACAGCCAAGTACTTGCGCCCACTCTGCTAGCAGTACACCGACGTCCGATTCTAGCAGGCAAATTTCCCTGCCCCAGCTGCTGGACCGTCGAAAGAAGTTCACTCCCAGCCATCCACATGCCCAGCGGTTGAATGCTAGCTTGGCTAAATTGCTAGCGCTTCAACTGCTGCCTTTTCAGTTGGTAGACTCGGCCCCCTTCCGTGAGTTTGTGCAATGTGCGGTTCCTCAGTGGCAGGTTCCCAAACGCCACTTTTTCTCACGGAAGGCTATTCCGGCTCTCTACCGGCATGTGGAAGGCAATGTCTTGGCCTCGCTGGACAGGGCGGTCAGCGGTAAGGTGCATATTACCGCTGACTCATGGTCCAGCAGGCATGGACAGGGACGTTACCTTTCTTTCACGGCCCATTGGGTCACTCTTTTGGCAGCTGGGAAGGATTCAGGACAAGGTGCAGTAGTGTTGGAGGTTGTCCCACCGCCACGCCTCCAAAATGCTACTACTGGTTGTGACACACCTCTCTCCTCCACCCCCTCCTCTTCTTCTTCCTCCATGGCCTCTTCCTGTGGTTTGTCCTATGAACCAGCGGTGCTCCGTAGCCGTTCACGGGGCTACGCAAGTACGCAGGCAAAAAGATGCCATGCCGTGCTTGCGCTGGTGTGTTTGGGGGACAGAAGCCACACTGGGGCAGAGGTCCTGTCTGCTCTGCAGGGCCAGGCCGAGAGGTGGTTGACGCCACGCCAGCTTAAGCCAGGAATGGTGGTTTGCGACAATGGCACCAACCTCCTCTCCGCCCTCCGACAGGGACAACTGACCCATGTGCCCTGTGTGGCTCACGTCCTTAACCTGGTGGTGCAGCGGTTCTTGGGCAGGTACCCGGGCTTACAGGATGTCCTGAGGCAGGCCAGGAAAGTCTGTGTGCATTTCCGCAGATCTTATAATGCCAGTGCTCGCCTGGCTGAGCTGCAAAAGGAGTTGAACCTGCCCAAGAACCGCCTTATATGTGACATGCCCACCAGGTGGAACTCAACGTTGGCCATGCTGCAGCGGCTGCACACGCAGCAGAGGGCCATCAATGAGTACCTGTGCGACTACGGCACCAGGACAGGGTCAGGGGAGCTTGGTTTTTTTTCTCCACGCCAGTGGGGCATGATCAGGGATGCATGCACTGTCCTGGCACCATTTGAGGAGGCCACGAGGATGGTGAGCAGTGACAGTGCATGCATCAGTGACACTGTACCTCTTGTCCACCTGTTGGAGCACACGCTGCGTGGAATAATGGACAGGGCACTTGAGGCAGAACAGAGGCAGGAAGAGGAGGACTTCCTTGCCTCTCAAGGCCCCCTTTACCCAGACAGTGTTCCTTCTGTCCCACCCATCGCACAGGAAGAGGAGGAGGAGGAGGAGGAGGAGGAGGAGGATTGTGTCAGCATGGAGGTGGAGGCTGGCACTCAGCATCATCAGCAGCAGTCTTTTAGGGATGATTTACAGTCCCAAGAAACCAGTGGACTTGTACGTGGCTGGGAGGAGGTGGCTGCGGATCATGTCGTCCTTAGTGACCCAGAGGACTCCGGAGCGAATGCCTCAGCAAACCTACGCTGCATGGCCTCCCTGATCCTGCAAAGTCTGCGGAAGGATCCTCGTATTCTTCGGATCAAGGAGAGGGACCATTACTGGCTGGCCACTCTCCTTGATCCACGGTACAAGGGTAAGGTTGCGGACCTTATGTTACCGTCGCAGAGGGAGCAGAGGATGAGACAACTCCGGGAGGCCTTGCAGAAAGGTCTGTGCAACGCGTTCCCAGAGACTGGGAGGTTGCAAACTCCTGGTCCTGGACAACGAGTTGCTGAGGCTTCGGCCAGTCAAAGAAGGAGCGGTGGGGAAGGTGGCCGTCTGACCGATGCGTTCAGACAATTCTTTAGTCCGCAGCCCCAAAGTATGATCGGTTCCAGCAACCATCGCCAGCGTCTGATAAACATGGTGCAGGAATATCTAGGGGCAAGGTCAGACTTGGACACCTTCCCCACCGAAAATCCTCTGGCTTACTGGGTCTTGAGGATGGATCACTGGCCAGAGCTTGCACAGTATGCAATTGAGCTACTGGCCTGTCCTGCATCCAGCGTTCTTTCGGAACGCACATTCAGTGCTGCTGGAGGATTTGTCACGGATCACAGGGTGCGCCTGTCCACCGACTCGGTTGATCGACTGACTTTCATCAAGATGAACCAGTCTTGGATCACCACCAGCTACCACACACCTGATGCTGATATAACAGACTAATTGATTTTAAAATGTCACATCCCTTCAAGACTGATGCTGATGCTGAGTGCCTGTGCTGTTATGTTGACTGGCTATCCTCCTCCTCCGAGTCCTCAATGATACGATTGATGATGATAGCTTGGAAGATCATTTTTGTTTATGGGTGCCGCCACCAGTGCCTAACGCCCAATTTTTCAGCCCCTGTTTAACAGTGGCGTGTAATTACAATTTTTGAAGCAATACTTTGCAACAGGGCTCATTGCTGTGCTCCAAGTACAGTATCTGTGAGGAGTTGCAGTGTTGTGCCACCAGTGCCTAAGGCCCAATTTTTCAGCCCCTGTTTAACAGGGGCGTGTCATTACAATTTTTGAAGCAATACTTTGCAACAGGGCTCATTGCTGTGCTCCAAGTACAGTATCTGTGAAGGGTTGCAGTGTTGTGCCACCAGTGCCTAAGGCCCAATTTTTCAGCCCCTGTTCAACAGGGGCATGTAATTACAATTCTTGATCTAATAATTCACAGCAGGGCCCATTGCTGCACCCACCAAGAGTAACTGTCAGGGCTTACAGTGTTGTGGCACCAGCACCACCATCAAAGGCCCAATTTTTACTACCACTGTTCAACAATTATATGTAATTAAAATTCCTGATATAATAGTTGACAGCAGGGCGTTCCAGCACCAACCAAGAGTAACTGTGAGTGCTTACAGTGTTGTGCCAACACCAACAACTAAGGGGCCTATTTCTGCAGAGTATATACGGCAGGTCCCTACTTTCAAACATCCAACTTACAAACGACTCCTACTTGCAAACGCAAGAAGACAACAGGAAGTGAGAGGAAATCTACCACTAGGAAGGAAAATTCTCTCCTGTAAGAATAAATATGGGAGAAAGGTGTCTCCTCTGTACTGATGCTTTATCAGCAATCCTTGTTTCAAGAAAAACACCACATTTCAAAAACAGTTGTCATTAGGACGGAAAGTGAGGTGAAATGTTCTGAACAGGGGCACAGACAGCAAAACAAATGTTACAGGGGTGATAACCCTTACCTATGTTTTCCAAAAAGTTTAAAAATAGATTTTTGGTCTGGAGCTACACTTCAACAATGTACCTGTTCAAAATTACAAACAGATTCTACATAAGAACAAACCTACAGTCCCTGTCTTGTATGCACCGCCTGTATACGGCTGTTCAGAGTATATAGGGCCTTTTTTATTTTATGTGCGGGGTTCCCCTTAATATCCATACAAGACCCAAAGGGGCTGGTAATGGGCTGGGGTAGGGGGGGGGGGTCATGGGGTAGCTATGCCATTTTTCTTAAAGATTTTCATCCATATTACCGGGACCAGACATTACATTAAAGCCGCAAGCAGTTTTAAATGGCTTTTTTTTCCTTTAGAAGTGTCATTTTGTGCAGGGACAGTTCTAAACACGGGAAACACGTGGCACTTCACAGGCATACTTTAGACACCCCCCAGGTACGATATTTAAAGGAATATTTGACTTTTTTTTTTTCACTTTATGCATCATTAAAATGACTGCTCCCGGAAAACGACCGTTTTTAAAACTTATTTTTGCATTGATACATGTCCCCTGGTGCAGAACCCGGGTTCCCAAACCCTTTTTAGGACAATAACATGCATAATAGTTGTTATAATTAGCACTTTAGAATTCGAACGTTCGCATCCATTGTATTTAATAGGGTTCTAATGTTCGTTCGAACTTTCGGTCCGTTCGCGGGTTCTGGTGCGAACCGAACCCGGGGGTGTTCGGCTCATCACTAGTAGTCAGTGATTGCTCTTATTTGATACCAGGTCAGTTGTGCAGAGCGCATGTCTAGGCAGCTTCAGCTTTACATAGAAAGGCCACTGAGCATTGGAGGTTGTGCAGGAAAAGTGGTAATTTGCATCTAAACGGAGCGGTGCATCTGAGCTAGGTAATGCCAGTCTGTATGTACAAAGACAGAGGTCCAGTCTGGTGACTGAAGGAACTGGTTCAGCAGAGAAGCTGAGACTGGAGAAGCACAGAGCTGTGTGGCAAAATAGCCAGAATGTACAATTTTTATCGATATATTTTAAAAAAAGGCTCAGCGGTACATCACAATCACAATAAAAACATAAATATATACTATGAACTCTCTTTAAGGAATTAAAGGAAATAGATTTTTTTGTCTGGTTCGCACTCGAAGTGACAAACCTGTGTTTACATGCATTTAGAGGACATTAGTAAATAAATATAATGCTCTTTCAGTGGTGTAATTCACACTAAGCAATAACCTGTGGTCAGTTTAGCTGCTTTTGGGCTACTTTCACAGTGAGGCGTTTTTCAGGCGTTTTAGCGCTAGAAATAGCGCATGTAAAGCGCCTGGAAAAATGCCTCCCCAGTGTAAAAGCCTGAGTGCTTGTAGGACGTTACAAAAAGTCCTGCAAGCAGCATCTTTGGGGCGGTTTGGGAGTGCTGTATACAGCGCTCCTAAACTGCCCCTGCCCATTGAAATGAATGTGCAGTGCTGCCGAAGCGCCGCAAAACACGGGCGCTTTTAACCCTTTCTTCGCCTGCTAACAGGGGTTAAAAGCGCCCCACTATTGGCCCGAAAAGCACCGATAAAACTAGCAGCATTTTACTACTAACGCCAGGTGCTTTCAGTGTGAAAGCTGTGTGTCCAGGAGCCATTAAAAAAAACTCTCAGGCTGCGTTCACACTTGTGCGGTGCGAATTCCAGCTCTCTTATCTCTGCAAAGAGATAAGAGAGCTGTTCAGTGGATCATCTGCGTTTTAGCTGCAAATTTGGTGACCTGGGAGAGGGGAGGGGGGGAAGTGTAGTGAGCTGGGAGAGAAATCCTGATGAGAAGTGAACACATCTGCGAATCAGATGCGTGCCCATAGAAGATAATGGGCTTGAGTTCGCACCTGAGCCACACCGCAATGCCTAGAAAACGCACACGTTTTTTTGGGCAATGCGCAGTGCGAATGCATCACACATATGTGAACCAGCCTCATTACAATCAATGTATTTTATAATGTTATGCGAATTGGATGCGGTGTAAGCTGCAACCAATTCGCATAGGTGAGAACGGGGCCTTAACATGACTAAATGCAGGTAGACATGGCTAGACCCGCTTTAATGCAGGAACATCTAAATGCAGGAAAAAGTTCCTGGGAGGCATAACATTTTTTTATAATTCCCAGATAAATTCTCATGCTTAACACAGGAATGTAAATATAAAAGTACCCCAAAGCTTTCGAGTTTGTTGCTCTTCACAAAATGCTGGATGTGCTTACAGTGTTTACAGCCCCTTTAGAATAAACTAAAGATAATTATGTGTTGTGAGGGGGTTAGCTCGGCAGCGGGTGTGTGTGACCCCCGGGATGGGCTCCCCACACAAAAACAGGCCCAGCAAACGGAGGTTGTGGTTTTCAAAATCAAAAAAAAAGGTGCGGTTTATTTTCTATTTACAGTGACAAAACACAGCAAAGCCAAAAGAAACATATAAACAAAATAAATCCTGGTCAACTTGACCTCTGACTAAACATACAGGTTTCCTAACTAACAACTGGGATCAGCCTAGTGCTGTCCTAGTCCCTAAGTCCCTGGTTTTAAATGTCCAAGCAAATAGCCACACAGGCTTTTGTCTCACCGCACAGGGGTTCACTCTCCCTAGACAGTCCACACAGGTCTGGGTCCAGGCATGAGCTAACACCTAATGAATCTGGGAGTTTTTATAGAGGCCTTAAACGAACTGACAGGCTTCAGCTGGCCTCATCAACTCCCTGCCTGCACGACGCCCAGCCCTCTCCCTAGAGGTATGAGTCATCCATGAGCCCACTAGCCTTAGCTGGGCTTATACAACTCTCCACCTAGTTGTATAAGTCGGCGTAAAGCCTGAATCTGGGCGAAATATATCTACCCCCCTGGATGCAACCAGGTGACTTTACCTTCCTGCTGTCACATACCCCCCCCCTCTTGTTTTAACCTCGGGGTTGGAACACCAGCAATCAGGCATTCATGTACTCGAGACAAAGCATCCACATTCCCCATTTGAACGCCAGGGCGATGCTTTACTGTGAAGTTGAATTCCTGGAGGGCCAGGAACCACCTATTCACTCTTCTATTTGTTTCCTTGTTTTGAGCCATCCACTTTAACGGAGCGTGATCCGTAACCATGTCAAAGTGCCTACCTAGCAGGTAGTACCGAAGGGAATCTAGAGCCCACTTCACCGCTAAACACTCCTTTTCAACGGTGGCGTAATTTACCTCATGGGACTTCAACTTCCTGCTGAGGTAAATGACTGGGTGCTCTTCCCCGTTCCAGACCTGGGACAATACTGCTCCTAACCCCACATCTGACGCATCACTTTGTACGACAAAGTCTTTAGAGAAGTCGGGTGAGTACAACACTGGCTGGCTACATAAGGCTTGTTTCAAGAATTGGAATGCTGCCTCAGCCTCGGGGGTCCATTTAATCATGACCGACCCTTTCCCCTTCGTTAGGTTGGTTAGGGGCACAGCCTTAGAAGCAAAGTGGGGAATGAATCGCCGATAATACCCAGCGATTCCCAGAAAGGCTCGTACCTGCTTCTTGCTGTTGGGACGTGGCCAACTCTGGATGGCCTCGACTTTGTTGAGTTGGGGTTTTATTACTCCCCTCCCAATGGTGTACCCAAGATATTTGGCCTCCTCCTGCCCAATGGTACACTTCTTGGGGTTAGCCGTAAACCCCGCTTCCCGAACAGAGTCCAGGACTGCTTGCACTTTTGGCAGATGTGAGGCCCAATCTGTGCTATGGACAATTACGTCATCCAGGTAAGCCGCAGCATACTTCCGATGGGGCCTCAGCATCTGGTCCATTTTCCGCTGGAATGTGGCCGGCGCATTCTGTAACCCGAACGGCATTCTTTTATATTGGAACGCCCCGTCTGGGGTTACAAATGCGGTTTTCTCTTTGGCCAATTTGGCCAGGGGGATTTGCCAATACCCTTTTGTGAGGTCAAGAGTCGTCATGTATCGGGCTGTTCCCAGCCGGTCGATCAACTCATCTATACGTGGCATGGGGTAGGTGTCAAATTTTGTAACTTTGTTCAACTGACGAAAATCGTTACAAAATCGCCAGCTCCCATCCGGTTTAGGCACCAACACAATGGGACTAGACCAATCACTTTGGGACTCCTCTATCACCCCTAAGTTCAGCATTTTCTGTACTTCCTCCCGTATTGCCTCCCGTCGGGCCTCTGGGATCCGATAGGGTTTTAACTTCACCCTTTCACCGGGCGGGGTAATAATATCATGCTCTACCCCAGATGTTTGTCCCGGCAGCTCAGAGAACACCTCCTTGTTGCGAAGCACAAACTCCTTAACCTCCTGTTGTTGGGGTTGTGACAAGGTGGCTGCTATTCCAACCTCCGGAATCACGCAACCAGTTTGAGCTGGTGACCAAGTTTCTGCGACTAGGGACTCTCTATCCCTCCAGGCTTTCAACAGATTAACGTGATATATCTGTTCGGGCTTTCGCCTTCCTGGTTGTCTGACCTTGTAATTCACTTCGCTCACTTTTTCCATTATCTCGTAGGGGCCTTGCCATTTGGCAAGAAATTTACTTTCAACCGTAGGGACAAGTACCAATATCCTATCCCCCGGGGAAAATGTACGGGTCTTTGCTCCACGGTTGTACACTCTCTGCTGTGCCAACTGCGCTTGGGCCAAATGTTCCTTCACGATGGGCATTACCTGTGCAATTCGGTCTTGCATCAGGGCGACATGCTCAATCACACTCCTGTGGGGAGAACTCTCACTTTCCCAAGTTTCCTTGGCAATATCCAACAGCCCTCTTGGGTGTCTCCCATACAGTAACTCAAAGGGGGAGAATCCCGTAGAGGATTGGGGCACCTCCCTAATAGCAAACATCAGATAAGGAAGTAGACAGTCCCAATCCTTTCCATCTCTATCCACCACTTTCTTCAACATTTGTTTTAGGGTTTTGTTGAATCTTTCAACCAGCCCATCGGTTTGGGGGTGATACACAGATGTACGTAATTGCGTCACTTTGAACAATTTACACAGCTCCTTCATAACCCGGGACATAAAGGGTGTACCTTGGTCCGTAAGCAGTTCTTTACAAATACCCACCCGGCTAAACACAAGAGATAGCTCTTTGGCTATGGTTTTGGCCGAGGTATTTCGGAGAGGGATCGCTTCTGGATAACGGGTGGCATAGTCCATTATAACTAATATGTACTGGTGCCCCCTAGCGGACTTGATTATAGGACCTACCAAATCCATGGCGATCCTCTCAAACGGGACCTCAATGATGGGTAGAGGGACCAGCGGGCTACGGAAATGTGGCATCGGGGCCGACCTCTGACACACAGGGCAGGAGGAACAATAATTTTCTATGTCCTTCATCACCCCCGGCCAATAGAATCTCTGTAATACCCTCTCTCGGGTTTTCTCTGTCCCCAGATGACCTCCAAGAATGTGCCCATGGGCCAACTCCAACACCAACTTCCTGTAAGGTTTGGGCACCACAAGCTGCTCAACGATTTCTTCTGCCCTTTTTGCCACCCGATACAGTAGGTCCTTCTCTACGCTGAAGTATGGGTAAGTGCAGGTATTATCTGGGTTCACTAACTCGCCATCTATTTTCACTACGTTTTCGCGTGCCTTTATTAGGGCGGGGTCTTTCAACTGTTCTGTGGCAAAGTTTTCCCTGTGAACCTCAAGATCAGAAAACTCCACAGACGGTAGGTTTTCGTCTGAGGAGGTGGGCTCCTCTCCAGTTTCTTGAGTCTCCCCTGCCAATACTGATAAGGGAAATTCCGGAGAGTCCTCACCACTCTCAGGGGAGTTCTGGCTATCACATTCCTGGTACATAGGGGCACCAGTGGGGGGCTCAGGATCATCCCACAGTTCCCAGAACTTCGGAAAATCCCTTCCCACAATGGCGTCATGCGGTAACTGAGATACTAAGCCCACTGGATGAGAGAGGGTACCTTTGGGGGTCTCGAAACACACTGTAGTCACTGGATACTCTCGGGTGTCCCCATGCACACAAATAACAGCTACCTTGCTATTCCCAGAGACCTCTGTTTTAACTAACTCAGCCTTTATCAGGGTCACAAGGCTACCTGAATCCAGCAATACCACAACATTTCTACCATTAACACACATTTTGCATAAATGTTTCTCAATTCCTCGAATGGCAGTGCATGCGACTGTCGCACACAGCGACTGACGTCTGCCCGTCAGAAAGTCACACTGCATGGGTTCCTCCACAACCGGGCAATTGGCTGCAATATGTCCCGCTTGCCGGCAGCGGTAGCAAACGATCCTTCTTGCCGCCTCTTGAGCCGCTGATTTCCCAGGCTGTTCTCGCCAAACTTGGGGTAGAGCTCCCACCCTCTCACTCTCTCCACCCTTACCCCTTGGAATCCTCTTATCCGCCCCTGGGGATGGTCTGGTCTTAGGGTGGAAAGTCCGAGTGTCTCTGGAAGAGGCCGTCAGGTTCTCTGTAGCCAAGTATTTCTCCACACGATCCACAAGACCATCGGCCGTCTCTGGGTCTCCATGGCTTACCCACTTTTGGATGGCAGTAGGAAGAGCTCTCAAAAACCGATCCATTACAACACGTTCCACAATCTTTGGTGCGGACAAAGTCTCTGGCTGTAGCCACTTTCTGCTCAGGTGAATGAGATCATACATTTGAGACCTGGGGGGTTTTCCAAGCTGGAAAGTCCAGTTATGCACACGCTGAGCCCGGACAGCCTGGGTGACACCCAGCCTTGCCAATATCTCAGCTTTTAGCATCACATAGTCTTTTGCTTGGTCAGGCTCTAGGTCATAGTAAGCCTTCTGCGATTCACCAGTTAACAGAGGAGCCACCAGTCCAGCCCACTGCTCCTCAGGCCACTTTTCTCTTTCAGCAGTCCTTTCAAATGTGGTCAAAAATACCTCTGGATCATCCTCTCCAGTCATTTTTGTCAATAAACGACTCACCCCAAAGGACGCGGTATTAGTGGGACGGCTTTCCTCACTGGTCTGCGGACGTTGCTGCATTACTGCTTCCATTTGTTGTAGTCTCTGCTCTTGCTTCTGTAACAGGTCTATGAAGCGGGCCTCAGATTGCTGCTGGGCTTGTTGCTGAGCTTCCAGACTCTGTTGGTGAGCTTGCTGCTGGGCTGCAAGGCTCTGTTGATGAGCTTGCTGCTGGGCTGCGAAGTTCTGTTGTTGAGCTGCAAGGCTCTTTTGCAAACCTGCATTTGTCTGCTGTTGATTGGCATTTGCTAGAGCCAGCTGCTTCAGTATCTCCTCCATGCTGGCTTAAAAAAAACTGCCCGCATTCTCCACCAACTGTGAGGGGGTTAGCTCGGCAGCGGGTGTGTGTGACCCCCGGGATGGGCTCCCCACACAAAAACAGGCCCAGCAAACGGAGGTTGTGGTTTTCAAAATCAAAAAAAAAGGTGCGGTTTATTTTCTATTTACAGTGACAAAACACAGCAAAGCCAAAAGAAACATATAAACAAAATAAATCCTGGTCAACTTGACCTCTGACTAAACATACAGGTTTCCTAACTAACAACTGGGATCAGCCTAGTGCTGTCCTAGTCCCTAAGTCCCTGGTTTTAAATGTCCAAGCAAATAGCCACACAGGCTTTTGTCTCACCGCACAGGGGTTCACTCTCCCTAGACAGTCCACACAGGTCTGGGTCCAGGCATGAGCTAACACCTAATGAATCTGGGAGTTTTTATAGAGGCCTTAAACGAACTGACAGGCTTCAGCTGGCCTCATCAACTCCCTGCCTGCACGACGCCCAGCCCTCTCCCTAGAGGTATGAGTCATCCATGAGCCCACTAGCCTTAGCTGGGCTTATACAACTCTCCACCTAGTTGTATAAGTCGGCGTAAAGCCTGAATCTGGGCGAAATATATCTACCCCCCTGGATGCAACCAGGTGACTTTACCTTCCTGCTGTCACAGTGTTTTTGGCAAAACATTGTTAAATTTTGTGTACAGCCAAAACATTGTTTTCGTTTTGGATAGAGTAAAGAAGGATTAGACCTTAATCTTATTAATCCTGTTAGATTTTTGCACTATCCAGGTTTCTGTTAGAAAGGTTTTCTCTAGTCTTCTGTTCCACTGACAATGGTTTCACCTGAGACTGCCCTACCTATGTCAGCTCCACTTACCCACCCCCTCTACTTATCAGGAATGACAACGCAAAACATAAGTGGAGTTAAAATGTCCGAACACGGCCTTTTATTAACCGCCTAAGGACCAGCGCACGCAGATTTACGTCGGCAGAATGGCACGTACAGGCAAATGGGCGTACAGGTACGTTCCCTTTTATTTGCCGCCGTGTGGTCGCGCCCTGTTGCGAGCTCCATGCCCGCGGGACCCGCGGACTCGATGTCCGCCGGTGTCCCCCGATCCTGTCACGGAGCTGAAGAACGGGGAGATGTCAGTGTAAACACAACAACTCCCTGTTCTTCCTAGTGACATGTCACTGATCGAATGCTCCCTCTCATCGGGAGCAGTGATGTATCACTCGTAGCCACGCCCCCTAACAGTTAGAATCACTCCCTAGGACACACTTAACCCCTTCAGCACCCCTACAGGTTAACCCCTTCACTGCCAGTGTCATGTTTTACAGTAATCAGTGCATTTTTATAGTGTCCGATGTGTCCGCCATAATGTCGCAGTCACAATAAAAATCGCTGATCGTCGCCATTACTAGTAAAAAAAAAAATTTTTTTTATAAAAATGCCATAAAACTATCCCCTATCTTGACGCTAAAACTTTTGCGCAAACCAATCAATAAATGCTTATTGCGATTTTTTTTTATTTTTTTTTACCAAAAATATGTAGAAGAATACATATCGACCTAAACTGAGGAAAAGATTTGTTTTTTTTTATATATTTTTTAGGGATATTTATTATAGCAAAAAGTTAAAAATATTGAATTTTTTTCAAAATTGTCGCTCTATTTTTGTTTATAGCGCAAAAAATAAAAACCGCAGAGGTGATCAATTACCACCAAAATAAATCTCTATTTGTGGAAAAAAAAAGGACGTCAACTTTGTTTGGGAGCCACGTTGCACTACCGCGCAAAAGTCAGTTAAAGTGACGCAGTGCCGAATCGCAAAAAGTGCTCTGGTCTTTAGCCAGCCAAATGGTCCGGGCTTAAGTGGTTAAACTTATACTTTCTAAATAAAAAACATAACATAACCATACATAACTTATCCAGCTATAAAGATTAGAGGTCCCTGACGGTGCCACATTGCCAAATTTATTTTGTGTCTGAGGCACCAGATAGCTGAGCTGTGACCCCAACCGCAAACACCGGCTCGGAGCCTAAACCAGCTGACCTTAGACACCCACCGGTCTTAACACTAATATGCATTGTACCGTACACACTCGAGGACTCCATACCTCAGATGGATCCCCACCATTTTCCCAATAACCATAAATAGACCTCCGTCAAGAACCCGCAGTGGCACAAGTGTAAGGCCTTACGCTTGTGCACCCCTCCAAACCCGAAAAGCTTGTTGTAACCCATCTTCCAAACCCAACAGCCACAGATCAGTACCCACTGCATTAAGGTGGACACCATCACCCCTAAGTAACTGCCAGGTGTCAGTCTCCAAATCCAAGTGGCGAATAACTAAACCCCCATTCCGAACAATAAACCTCCCCACCTCTTTGTTCACCCTGACCCGTGCTTTATTAATTTTGTCAACAGATCTGGCCATCCGCCAAGACATACGAGCCACGACGTCCGACCAAAGTATGAGCATGTCAGGGAACGCCGTTCAAAGTCTAAGAAAATCAAACTTTGTCCCTAATGAGCTCCCTACTGGAGCGGAGGCATAAATCATTGCCCCCCACACAAAGAATAACAACTTGGCAAAGTGAGTGACCTCCGGTACTACCCGGCCCCATAGCATACCCGGGACCCCGATCCAACGGACGTTACCAAAATCCCGAGGTATCCATAACTGCCTGCCATTGTGCGTAACCTCTGCCCTCCTGGCCCCCCAAAACACAAAAGAATGTCCCAGGATCCAGGTGAGGCAGCGCAGGACACCTGAAAAGAAAACAAAATCTCAGTGCACCCCAACAGAAACCAGGAACAACAACACAAAACAGCAGTATGTTAGAAAGAAAAATTCTACCCACCTAAAATTGTCTATAGCAAATGCGGCCTAACATATGAGCGAAATCGGTTGGACTCCCACCTATCAATGCGCCTAACAATATTCTCATCGTATCCCCAACGGGGCGCCTCCGTGGCCGCCCCAATACGAGAGGAGTGAGAAGCGTTCTCAAGCGGGTTAAACCCAGCGTCCACTAGGCATGTACGGAACACTGCTACAAATTGAAACTTAGAGAGACACGAGCCATCCGAATGCAGGAACAGGGCACCACCAGTCCACGGTCAGACCAGAAGGAACTGTTCCAAGGCCAGCACCAGACAAAAATTGGGACCATTACCTTGAAACAGCTGCACTACCAAGCCCTTGCCACTCTGGTCCGTCTTGGAGCGCTGAATCAAAATCCTGACTGAGGAAGTGGAACAAGCAACGTCCCTCACCATCAAACCCCCAGCTACCCAGTTTGATGGACTAACCAGCTCGCTAATGCGAAGAGCCCCGAAAAAGGCCACCAAAAAGCCCGCCCTAAACAATGTTTGTTCATAAGAGGACGAACAAACTTTGCGTAACTGTCCTAAGATAGCACCTAGAACAGAAAAAGACACTGGGCGCTGTAAATCGATCGCTCTGCGACCCCTACGATACCCTCTCATGGCCTGCCGTACCGCAAACGCCTTAGTAAAATCCCGCACCCCCAGAAATTTAAAACAAAAGGCCAGGCCGGACAATTTTCTATCCACCGCAGAAGTCGATACACCCCTAACAAAATTGCGACTCACAAAATAAAGGACCAACAAAGCAACGTCCATCCCCCCCATCGCCTAGTTCTTCCAACAAAGAAATCCATTCCTTCCAGGCCCTTGAATAATTTTCCCAGGTTGCAGTACTCAACGAATCCCGAATCAATCCAAAGGAATCCTCCAAAGCCGCCAGGGGCAAGGTATCTAATGCCACTCCGCTTCCGGTGCCAACACGCGAAACTCGTCCCACTGAATTTGAGATAAAGCATCTGCCACTTTGTTGCAAACTCCCGGAATATGAACAGCATAAATGAAAGCATTTAGGCGAAGACAAAGCAAGACGAAATGATGCAAAAGACACACCACTGGTGGAGAAGATGCAGATGTAGAATTAATCGCAGACACCACGCCCATGTTGTTACAGTGAAAACAAACCTTTTAATTGTGAAAAGCCTTCCCCCATATCTCAACCACCAGGACAATTGGAAACAGCTCCAACAGTACTGTTTTTTTGAGAAAGCCAGCTGAATGCACTCCAATTCCCCTGGAAAAACGCTCCATAGCCAGCCAAACCTGCCGCATCGGTAAACAAAACCAAGTCTGCGTTACTCACTGGACCAGCCATCCAGAGGGAGCGTCCATTTTAGAACTCTAAAAAGAGATCCCAAATTTAAAGGTCGGCCCGGAGCTCCCCGGCCCGCTTCATAACAACCAGATCATTTTTCGACCGATCTGAACCTGAATCGTTCTTAAAATTAGGAATTTGTTCGAAAACAAATATACGAAACGAAATTAAAGGAATTTCAACAAAATTTGTTACTATTTCATTCAGAGATTTGGATACATCCCAATCTCCGAATAACCAAAAATATGTCCGAATTTATAGTCAGACCAAAAGGAATTGCACATGTCTATAACTAATCTGTGATGGACAACATCCGTGATGGTCCAGCTCCCCTCTCCGATTCCAATCCTGCCTTCCTCTCTATCATATAGTCTCTTTTATTGCTTATCTTCTTCACTTTGCTCTCTTCTATTTCTCCCCCAATGCAGCTCAGTGTTTGATTAAAGGTGCTCTAAGTCAGCTGTTAGTGAACCCCAAATATGGTTTGGGGTGCAATGCAACTTTTATCAGTGCATAGTAAGGAGGCTTGCATATGGATGCCTTGTATGTTAACACTTACACCTGGAGTTTGCCTATTATTTCCATATCTTAAAGTTATCCTGTTCTTCTGTGTATTGTTTATGAAAACATTTTCAATAAAAAAATGATTGCAACTAATAAGTGCCCCCACTACTTGTCTGTTATGGCCATTGAATAAAAGATCTTCTTTTTCTAACTTTAGTTAATTCTGTAAGTTCCCAAGCTTGGAGTTGTTTGACAGACGTCATCTTTTAATCTGCAGCTTTATTTTCCAGTTTTGCTTCTCATGACCAGGTAGTTTTTTTCATTTCTTCCTATGACGTTAGCTCAGGCTGTGGTGCTGTATGAATCATATATGACAAGCGTCTAGCTGGGATACTGGATTGCGTATATTTTCTGACTAAGTTTGTAGGCACTTCAGATTCTTTCTTTTCAGAGGATAAATCACTAATGGCGATTTCTTTTTCATTGATGTTCTGTTCCTTCAGAACTGGTAGGGCTCAGGTTGTTGTTCAAATGGTGCTGACTGTGTCAGTTTATGAAGTTTTTGATCCATAGGTGTCTATTTAACTACTTCAATACCAGGTACTTTCACCCTCTTCCTGCCCAGGCAAATTTTCATCTTTCAGCGCTGTCACACTTTGAATGACAATTGCGCGGTCATGTAACACTGTACCCAAATTAAATTGTTACCATTTTGTTCACACAAATTGAGCTTTCTTTTGTTGTTATTTATGCACCACTGGGTTTAAAATTTTTTGCTAAATAAACGAAAAAATACCAAAAATTTTGAAAAGAAAAACATTCTTTGTTTTTGCAAATAAATAATCTTTCTTCATAAATTTAGGCCAAAATGTAATCTGCTACATTTCTTTGGTAAAAATAACCCAAATCAGTGTATATTATTTGTCTGTAGGAAAGTTACAGTCCACAAACTATGGTGTATATATATATATATATATATATATATATATATATATGAAAATTGATCAATCTTGATGTACTGATGGCCTACCTCATTTCTTGAGGCCAAAAATGCCAGAACAGTAAAAATACCCCCCAAATTATCCCTTTTTGGAAAGTAGGCTGTCCCAACTATTTAGTAAGAGGCACCATGAGTTTTTTGAATGTCATTTTTTCTTTCCAAAGTTTTCTTTTTTTCTTCTTAGATACTGTCACCAGTGCAGTACAGCATCATTATATAACTGGTGTGGCAGTGGATATATTTTTTAATATATATATATTGTGAGGGGGTTAGCTCGGCAGCGGGTGTGTGTGACCCCCGAGATGGGCTCCCCACACAAAAACAGGCCCAGCAAACGGAGGTTGTGGTTTTCAAAATCAAAAAGGTGCGGTTTATTTTCTATTTACAGTGACAAAACACAGCAAAGCAAAAGAAACATAAACAAAATAAATCCTGGTCAACTTGACCTCTGACTAAACATACAGGTTTCCTAACTAACAACTGGGATCAGCCTAGTGCTGTCCTAGTCCCTAAGTCCCTGGTTTTAAATGTCCAAGCAAATAGCCACACAGGCTTTGTCTCACCGCACAGGGGTTCACTCTCCCTAGACAGTCCACACAGGTCTGGGTCCAGGCATGAGCTAACATCTAATGAAGCTGGGAGTTTTTATAGAGGCCTAAATGAGCTGACAAGCTTCAGCTGGCCTCATCAACTCCCTGTCTGTACGACGCCCCACACTCTCCCTAGAGGTATGAGTCATCCATGAGCCCACTAGCCTTATACAACTCTCCACCTAGTTGTATAAGTCGGCGTAAAGCCTGAATCTGGGCGAAATATATCTACCCCCCTGGATGCAACCAGGTGACTTTACCTTCCTGCTGTCACATACCCCCCCTCTTGTTTTAACCTCGGGGTTGGAACACCAGCAATCAGGCATTCATGTACTCGAGACAAAGCATCCACATTCCCCATTTGAACGCCAGGGCGATGCTTTACTGTGAAGTTGAATTCCTGGAGGGCCAGGAACCACCTATTCACTCTTCTATTTGTTTCCTTGTTTTGAGCCATCCACTTTAACGGAGCGTGATCCGTAACCATGTCAAAGTGCCTACCTAGCAGGTAGTACCGAAGGGAATCTAGAGCCCACTTCACCGCTAAACACTCCTTTTCAACGGTGGCGTAATTTACCTCATGGGACTTCAACTTCCTGCTGAGGTAAATGACTGGGTGCTCTTCCCCGTTCCAGACCTGGGACAATACTGCTCCTAACCCCACATCTGACGCATCACTTTGTACGACAAAGTCTTTAGAGAAGTCGGGTGAGTACAACACTGGCTGGCTACATAAGGCTTGTTTCAAGAATTGGAATGCTGCCTCAGCCTCGGGGTCCATTTAATCATGACCGACCCTTTCCCCTTCGTCAGGTTGGTTAGGGGCACAGCCTTAGAAGCAAAGTGGGGAATGAATCGCCGATAATACCCAGCGATTCCCAGAAAGGCTCGTACCTGCTTCTTGCTGTTGGGACGTGGCCAACTCTGGATGGCCTCGACTTTGTTGAGTTGGGGTTTTATTACTCCCCTCCCAATGGTGTACCCAAGATATTTGGCCTCCTCCTGCCCAATGGTACACTTCTTGGGGTTAGCCGTAAACCCTGCTTCCCGAACAGAGTCCAGGACTGCTTGCACTTTTGGCAGATGTGAGGCCCAATATGTGCTATGGACAATTATGTCATCCAGGTAAGCCGCAGCATACTTCCGATGGGGCCTCAGCATCTGGTCCATTTTCCGCTGGAATGTGGCCGGCGCATTCTGTAACCCGAACGGCATTCTTTTATATTGGAACGCCCCGTCTGGGGTTACAAATGCGGTTTTCTCTTTGGCCGACTTGGCCAGGGGGATTTGCCAATACCCTTTTGTGAGGTCAAGAGTCGTCATGTATCGGGCTGTTCCCAGCCGGTCGATCAACTCATCTATACGTGGCATGGGGTAGGTGTCAAATTTTGTAACTTTGTTCAACTGACGAAAATCGTTACAAAATCGCCAGCTCCCATCCGGTTTAGGCACCAACACAATGGGACTAGACCAATCACTTTGGGACTCCTCTATCACCCCTAAGTTCAGCATTTTCTGTACTTCCTCCCGTATTGCCTCCCGTCGGGCCTCTGGGATCCGATAGGGTTTTAACTTCACCCTTTCATCGGGCGGGGTAATGATGTCATGCTCTACCCCAGATGTTTGTCCCGGCAGCTCAGAGAATACCTCCTTGTTGCGAAGCACAAACTCCTTAACCTCCTGTTGTTGGGGTTGTGACAAGGTGGCTGCTATTCCAACCTCAGGAATCACGCAACCAGTTTGAGCTGGTGACCAAGTGTCTGCGACTAGGGACTCTCTATCCCTCCAGGCTTTCAACAGATTAACGTGATAGATCTGTTCGGGCTTTCGCCTTCCTGGTTGTCTGACCTTGTAATTCACTTCGCTCACTTTTTCCATTATCTCGTAGGGGCCTTGCCATTTGGCAAGGAATTTACTTTCAACCGTAGGGACAAGTACCAGTATCCTATCCCCCGGGGAAAAGGTACGGGTCTTGGCTCCACGGTTGTACACTCTCTGCTGTGCTAACTGCGCTTGGGCCAAATGTTCCTTCACGATGGGCATTACCTGTGCAATTCGGTCTTGCATCAGGGCGACATGCTCAATCACACTCCTGTGGGGAGAACTCTCACTTTCCCAAGTTTCCTTGGCAATATCCAACAGCCCTCTTGGGTGTCCCCCATACAGTAACTCAAAGGGGGAGAATCCCGTAGAGGATTGGGGCACCTCCCTAATAGCAAACATCAGATAAGGAAGTAGACAGTCCCAATCCTTTCCATCTCTATCCACCACTTTCTTCAACATTTGTTTTAGGGTTTTGTTGAACCTTTCAACCAGCCCATCGGTTTGGGGGTGATACACAGATGTACGTAATTGCGTCACTTTGAACAATTTACACAGCTGCTTCATAACCCGGGACATAAAGGGTGTACCTTGGTCCGTAAGCAGTTCTTTACAAATACCCACCCGGCTAAACACAAGAGATAGCTCTTTGGCTATGGTTTTGGCCGAGGTATTTCGGAGAGGGATCGCTTCTGGATAACGGGTGGCATAGTCCATTATAACTAATATGTACTGGTGCCCCCTAGCGGACTTGATTATAGGACCTACCAAATCCATGGCGATCCTCTCAAACGGGACCTCAATGATGGGTAGAGGGACCAGCGGGCTACGGAAATGTGGCATCGGGGCCGACCTCTGACACACAGGGCAGGAGGAACAATAATTTTCTATGTCCTTCATCACCCCCGGCCAATAGAATCTCTGTAATACCCTCTCTCTGGTTTTCTCTGTCCCCAGATGACCTCCAAGAATGTGCCCATGGGCCAACTCCAACACCAACTTCCTGTAAGGTTTGGGCACCACAAGCTGCTCAACGGTTTCTTCTGCCCTTTTTGCCACCCGATACAGTAGGTCCTTCTCTACGCTGAAGTATGGGTAAGTGCAGGTATTATCTGGGTTCACTAACTCGCCATCTATTTTCACTACGTTTTCCCGTGCCTTTATTAGGGCGGGGTCTTTCAACTGTTCTGTGGCAAAGTTTTCCCTGTGAACCTCAAGATCAGAAAACTCCACAGACGGTAGGTTTTCGTCTGAGGAGGTGGGCTCCTCTCCAGTTTCTTGAGTCTCCCCTGCCAATACTGATAAGGGAAATTCCGGAGAGTCCTCACCACTCTCAGGGGAGTTCTGGCTATCACATTCCTGGTACATAGGGGCACCAGTGGGGGGCTCAGGATCATCCCACAGTTCCCAGAACTTCGGAAAATCCCTTCCCACAATGGCGTCATGCGGTAACTGAGATACTAAGCCCACTGGATGAGAGAGGGTACCTTTGGGGGTCTCGAAACACACTGTAGTCACTGGATACTCTCGGGTGTCCCCATGCACACAAATAACAGCTACCTTGCTATTCCCAGAGACCTCTGTTTTAACTAACTCAGCCTTTATCAGGGTCACAAGGCTACCTGAATCCAACAATACCACAACATTTCTACCATTAACACACATTTTGCATAAATGTTTCTCAGTTCCTCGAATGGCAGTGCATGCGACTGTCGCACACAGCGACTGACGTCTGCCCGTCAGAAAGTCACACTGCATGGGTTCCTCCACAACCGGGCAATTGGCTGCAATATGTCCCGCTTGCCGGCAGCGGTAGCAAACGATCCTTCTTGCGGCCTCTTGAGCCGCTGATTTCCCAGGCTGTTCTCGCCAAACTTGGGGTAGAGCTCCCACCCTCTCACTCTCTCCACCCTCACCCCTTGGAATCCTCTTATCCGCCCCTGGGGATGGTCTGGTCTTAGGGTGGAAAGTCCGAGTGTCTCTGGAAGAGACCGTCAGGTTCTCTGTAGCCAAGTATTTCTCCACACGATCCACAAGACCATCGGCCGTCTCTGGGTCTCCATGGCTTACCCACTTTTGGATGGCAGTAGGAAGAGCTCTCAAAAACCGATCCATTACAACACGTTCCACAATCTTTGGTGCGGACAAAGTCTCTGGCTGTAGCCACTTTCTGCTCAGGTGAATGAGATCATACATTTGAGACCTGGGGGGTTTTCCAAGCTGGAAAGTCCAGTTATGCACACGCTGAGCCCGGACAGCCTGGGTGACACCCAGCCTTGCCAATATTTCAGCTTTTAGCATCACATAGTCTTTTGCTTGGTTAGGCTCTAGGTCATAGTAAGCTTTCTGCGATTCACCAGTTAACAGAGGAGCCACCAGTCCAGCCCACTGCTCCTCAGGCCACTTTTCTCTTTCAGCAGTCCTTTCAAATGTGGTCAAAAATACCTCTGGATCATCCTCTCCAGTCATTTTTGTCAATAAACGACTCACCCCAAAGGACGCGGTATTAGTGGGACGGCTTTCCTCACTGGTCTGCGGACGTTGCTGCATTACTGCTTCCATCTGTTGTTGTAGTCTCTGCTCTTGCTTCTGCAACAGGTCTATGAAGCGGGCCTCAGATTGCTGCTGGGCTTGTTGCTGAGCCTCCAGACTCTGTTGCAAAGTTGCGTTTGTCTGCTGCTGGGCTGCAAGGCTCTGTTGATGAGCTTGCTGCTGGGCTGCGAAGTTCTTTTGCAAACCTGCATTTGTCTGCTGTTGATTGGCATTTGCTAGAGCCAGCTGCTTCAGTATCTCCTCCATGCTGGCTTAAAAAAAAAACTGCCACTGGTTCTCCACCAACTGTGAGGGGTTTAGCTCGGCAGCGGGTGTGTGTGACCCCCGAGATGGGCTCCCCACACAAAAACAGGCCCAGCAAACGGAGGTTGTGGTTTTCAAAATCAAAAAGGTGCGGTTTATTTTCTATTTACAGTGACAAAACACAGCAAAGCAAAAGAAACATAAACAAAATAAATCCTGGTCAACTTGACCTCTGACTAAACATACAGGTTTCCTAACTAACAACTGGGATCAGCCTAGTGCTGTCCTAGTCCCTAAGTCCCTGGTTTTAAATGTCCAAGCAAATAGCCACACAGGCTTTGTCTCACCGCACAGGGGTTCACTCTCCCTAGACAGTCCACACAGGTCTGGGTCCAGGCATGAGCTAACATCTAATGAAGCTGGGAGTTTTTATAGAGGCCTAAATGAGCTGACAAGCTTCAGCTGGCCTCATCAACTCCCTGTCTGTACGACGCCCCACACTCTCCCTAGAGGTATGAGTCATCCATGAGCCCACTAGCCTTATACAACTCTCCACCTAGTTGTATAAGTCGGCGTAAAGCCTGAATCTGGGCGAAATATATCTACCCCCCTGGATGCAACCAGGTGACTTTACCTTCCTGCTGTCACAATATATATATTGTGAGGGGGTTAGCTCGGCAGCGGGGGTGTGTGACCCCCGGGATGGGCTCCCCACACAAAAACAGGCCCAGCAAACGGAGGTTGTGGTTTTCAAAATAAAAAAAAAGGTGCGGTTTATTTTCTATTTACAGTGACAAAACACAGCAAAGCCAAAAGAAACATAAACAAAATAAATCCTGGTCAACTTGACCTCTGACTAAACATACAGGTTTCCTAACTAACAACTGGGATCAGCCTAGTGCTGTCCTAGTCCCTAAGTCCCTGGTTTTAAATGTCCAAGCAAATAGCCACACAGGCTTTGTCTCACCGCACAGGGGTTCACTCTCCCTAGACAGTCCACACAGGTCTGGGTCCAGGCATGAGCTAACATCTAATGAAGCTGGGAGTTCTTATAGAGGCCTAAATGAGCTGACAAGCTTCAGCTGGTCTCATCAACTCCCTGTCTGCACGACGCCCCACACTCTCCCTATAGGTATGAGTCATCCATGAGCCCACTAGCCTTAGCTGGGCTTATACAACTCTCCACCTAGTTGTATAAGTCGGCGTAAAGCCTGAATCTGGGCGAAATATATCTACCCCCCTGGATGCAACCAGGTGACTTTACCTTCCTGCTGTCACATACCCCCCCCCTCTTGTTTTAACCTCGGGGTTGGAACACCAGCAATCAGGCATTCATGTACTCGAGACAAAGCATCCACATTCCCCATTTGAACGCCAGGGCGATGCTTTACTGTGAAGTTGAATTCCTGGAGGGCCAGGAACCACCTATTCACTCTTCTATTTGTTTCCTTGTTTTGAGCCATCCACTTTAACGGAGCGTGATCCGTAACCATGTCAAAGTGCCTACCTAGCAGGTAGTACCGAAGGGAATCTAGAGCCCACTTCACCACTAAACACTCCTTTTCAACGGTGTCGTAATTTACCTCATGGGACTTCAACTTCCTGCTGAGGTAAATGACTGGGTGCTCTTCCCCGTTCCAGACCTGGGACAATACTGCTCCTAACCCCACATCTGACGCATCACTTTGTACGACAAAGTCTTTAGAGAAGTCGGGTGAGTACAACACTGGCTGGCTACATAAGGCTTGTTTCAAGAATTGGAATGCTGCCTCAGCCTCGGGGGTCCATTTAATCATGACCGACCCTTTCCCCTTCGTTAGGTTGGTTAGGGGCACAGCCTTAGAAGCAAAGTGGGGAATGAATCGCCGATAATACCCAGCGATTCCCAGAAAGGCTCGTACCTGCTTCTTGCTGTTGGGATGTGGCCACCTCTGGATGGCCTCGACTTTGTTGAGTTGGGGTTTTATTACTCCCCTCCCAATGGTGTACCCAAGATATTTGGCCTCCTCCTGCCCAATGGTACACTTCTTGGGGTTAGCCGTAAACCCCGCTTCCCGAACAGAGTCCAGGACTGCTTGCACTTTTGGCAGATGTGTGGCCCAATCTGTGCTATGGATAATTACGTCATCCAGGTAAGCCGCAGCATACTTCCGATGGGGCCTCAGCATCTGGTCCATTTTCCGCTGGAATGTGGCCGGCGCATTCTGTAACCCGAACGGCATTCTCTTATATTGGAACGCCCCGTCTGGGGTTACAAATGTGGTTTTCTCTTTGGCCAATTTGGCCAGGGGGATTTGCCAATACCCTTTTGTGAGGTCAAGAGTCGTCATGTATCGGGCTGTTCCCAGCCGGTCGATCAACTCATCTATACGTGGCATGGGGTAGGTGTCAAATTTTGTAACTTTGTTCAACTGACGAAAATCGTTACAAAATCGCCAGCTCCCATCCGGTTTAGGCACCAACACAATGGGACTAGACCAATCACTTTGGGACTCCTCTATCACCCCTAAGTTCAGCATTTTCTGTACTTCCTCCCGTATTGCCTCCCGTCGGGCCTCTGGGATCCGATAGGGTTTTAACTTCACCCTTTCACCGGGCGGGGTAATTATGTCATGCTCTACCCCAGATGTTTGTCCCGGCAGCTCAGAGAATACCTCCTTGTTGCGAAGCACAAACTCCTTAACCTCCTGTTGTTGGGGTTGTGACAAGGTGGCTGCTATTCCAACCTCAGGAATCACGCAACCAGTTTGAGCTGGTGACCAAGTGTCTGCGACTAGGGACTCTCTATCCCTCCAGGCTTTCAACAGATTAACGTGATAGATCTGTTCGGGCTTTCGCCTTCCTGGTTGTCTGACCTTGTAATTCACTTCGCTCACTTTTTCCATTATCTCGTAGGGGCCTTGCCATTTGGCAAGGAATTTACTTTCAACCGTAGGGACAAGTACCAGTATCCTATCCCCCGGGGAAAAGGTACGGGTCTTGGCTCCACGGTTGTACACTCTCTGCTGTGCTAACTGCGCTTGGGCCAAATGTTCCTTCACGATGGGCATTACCTGTGCAATTCGGTCTTGCATCAGGGCGACATGCTCAATCACACTCCTGTGGGGAGAACTCTCACTTTCCCAAGTTTCCTTGGCAATATCCAACAGCCCTCTTGGGTGTCTCCCATACAGTAACTCAAAGGGGGAGAATCCCGTAGAGGATTGGGGCACCTCCCTAATAGCAAACATCAGATAAGGAAGTAGACAGTCCCAATACTTTCCATCTCTATCCACCACTTTCTTCAACATTTGTTTTAGGGTTTTGTTGAATCTTTCAACCAGCCCATCGGTTTGGGGGTGATACACAGATGTACGTAATTGCGTCACTTTGAACAATTTACACAGCTCCTTCATAACCCGGGACATAAAGGGTGTACCTTGGTCCGTAAGCAGTTCTTTACAAATACCCACCCGGCTAAAGACAAGAGATAGCTCTTTGGCTATGGTTTTGGCCGAGGTATTTCGGAGAGGGATCGCTTCTGGATAACGGGTGGCATAGTCCATTATAACTAATATGTACTGGTGCCCCCTAGCGGACTTGATTATAGGACCTACCAAATCCATGGCGATCCTCTCAAACGGGACCTCAATGATGGGTAGAGGGACCAGCGGGCTACGGAAATGTGGCATCGGGGCCGACCTCTGACACACAGGGCAGGAGGAACAATAATTTTCCATGTCCTTCATCACCCCCGGCCAATAGAATCTCTGTAATACCCTCTCTCGGGTTTTCTCTGTCCCCAGATGACCTCCAAGAATGTGCCCATGGGCCAACTCCAACACCAACTTCCTGTAAGGTTTGGGCACCACAAGCTGCTCAACGGTTTCTTCTGCCCTTTTTGCCACCCGATACAGTAGGTCCTTCTCTACGCTGAAGTATGGGTAAGTGCAGGTATTATCTGGGTTCACTAACTCGCCATCTATTTTCACTACGTTTTCCCGTGCCTTTATTAGGGCGGGGTCTTTCAACTGTTCTGTGGCAAAGTTTTCCCTGTGAACCTCAAGATCAGAAAACTCCACAGACGTAGGTTTTCGTCTGAGGAGGTGGGCTCCTCTCCAGTTTCTTGAGTCTCCCCTGCCAATACTGATAAGGGAAATTCCGGAGAGTCCTCACCACTCTCAGGAGAGTTCTGGCTATCACATTCCTGGTACATAGGGGCACCAGTGGGGGGCTCAGGATCATCCCACAGTTCCCAGAACTTCGGAAAATCCCTTCCCACAATGGCGTCATACGGTAACTGAGATACTAAGCCCACTGGATGAGAGAGGGTACCTTTGGGGGTCTCGAAACACACTGTAGTCACTGGATACTCTCGGGTGTCCCCATGCACACAAATAACAGCTACCTTGCTATTCCCAGAGACCTCTGTTTTAACTAACTCAGCCTTTATCAGGGTCACAAGGCTACCTGAATCCAGCAATACCACAACATTTCTACCAATAACACACATTTTGCATAAATGTTTCTCAGTTCCTCGAATGGCAGTGCATGCGACTGTCGCACACAGCGACTGACGTCTGCCCGTCAGAAAGTCACACTGCATGGGTTCCTCCACAACCGGGCAATTGGCTGCAATATGTCCCGCTTGCCGGCAGCAGTAGCAAACGATCCTTCTTGCCGCCTCTTGAGCCGCTGATTTCCCAGGCTGTTCTCGCCAAACTTGGGGTAGAGCTCCCACCCTCTCACTCTCTCCACCCTTACCCCTTGGAATCCTCTTATCCGCCCCTGGGGATGGTCTGGTCTTAGGGTGGAAAGTCCGAGTGTCTCTGGAAGAGGCCGTCAGGTTCTCTGTAGCCAAGTATTTCTCCACACGATCCACAAGACCATCGGCCGTCTCTGGGTCTCCATGGCTTACCCACTTTTGGATGGCAGTAGGAAGAGCTCTCAAAAACCGATCCATTACAACACGTTCCACAATATTTGGTGCGGACAAAGTCTCTGGCTGTAGCCACTTTCTGCTCAGGTGAATGAGATCATACATTTGAGACCTGGGGGGTTTTCCAAGCTGGAAAGTCCAGTTATGCACACGCTGAGCCCGGACAGCCTGGGTGACACCCAGCCTTGCCAATATTTCAGCTTTTAGCATCACATAGTCTTTTGCTTGGTCAGGCTCTAGGTCATAGTAAGCCTTCTGCGATTCACCAGTTAACAGAGGAGCCACCAGTCCAGCCCACTGCTCCTCAGGCCACTTTTCTCTTTCAGCAGTCCTTTCAAATGTGGTCAAAAATACCTCTGGATCATCCTCTCCAGTCATTTTTGTCAATAAACGACTCACCCCAAAGGACGCGGTATTAGTGGGACGGCTTTCCTCACTGGTCTGCGGACGTTGCTGCATTACTGCTTCCATTTGTTGTAGTCTCTGCTCTTGCTTCTGCAACAGGTCTATGAAGCGGGCCTCAGATTGCTGCTGGGCTTGTTGCTGAGCTTCCAGACTCTGTTGGTGAGCTTGCTGCTGGGCTGCAAGGCTCTGTTGATGAGCTTGCTGCTGGGCTGCGAAGTTCTGTTGTTGAGCTGCAAGGCTCTGTTGATGAGCTGCAAGGCTCTTTTGCAAACCTGCATTTGTCTGCTGTTGATTGGCATTTGCTAGAGCCAGCTGCTTCAGTATCTCCTCCATGCTGGCTTAAAAAAAACTGCCACTGGTTCTCCACCAACTGTGAGGGGGTTAGCTCGGCAGCGGGTGTGTGTGACCCCCGGGATGGGCTCCCCACACAAAAACAGGCCCAGCAAACGGAGGTTGTGGTTTTCAAAATAAAAAAAAAGGTGCGGTTTATTTTCTATTTACAGTGACAAAACACAGCAAAGCCAAAAGAAACATAAACAAAATAAATCCTGGTCAACTTGACCTCTGACTAAACATACAGGTTTCCTAACTAACAACTGGGATCAGCCTAGTGCTGTCCTAGTCCCTAAGTCCCTGGTTTTAAATGTCCAAGCAAATAGCCACACAGGCTTTGTCTCACCGCACAGGGGTTCACTCTCCCTAGACAGTCCACACAGGTCTGGGTCCAGGCATGAGCTAACATCTAATGAAGCTGGGAGTTCTTATAGAGGCCTAAATGAGCTGACAAGCTTCAGCTGGTCTCATCAACTCCCTGTCTGCACGACGCCCCACACTCTCCCTAGAGGTATGAGTCATCCATGAGCCCACTAGCCTTAGCTGGGCTTATACAACTCTCCACCTAGTTGTATAAGTCGGCGTAAAGCCTGAATCTGGGCGAAATATATCTACCCCCCTGGATGCAACCAGGTGACTTTACCTTCCTGCTGTCACAATATATATATATATATATATATATAAAATTTAGGACATTTTTCATTTTATTTATATATATATATTGTTCTGATTATAAGGTATATATTTACTGATCGTACTGTTGCTTTAAATTGGCATCCATTACTAGCAGGAACTGTAGTATATTCCTCCCACTTCCTGCTCAGCAGTCATATTGAACAATCTTTCTACAGAGAAGGAAGCATGCTAAAGACCTCCACTATTTCTTAATACAGGCCTTGGATGCATAAGTCTGTAAGTAAGCAGTCGTTAGTTTTCAGTTAGTCAGTATATGTTCTACTAATGCAACTACATTTTATGTGTGTGTTTGGTGGAATGTGTCTGTCAGGAAGTTCACTCAGCTAGGCCACATTTTTGCTAGCTAGTGCCTTAACAGTATTGTAGCATGCCTGTTACTATTTGCATTTGTGATGTAATGTTAAATGCTAATGCATATTTTTATAATTTGTGTTTTGCAGTTTTACAAAAAACTTATTCTCAGTAAAGATTTCAACTATAAGCCCTTCCTCCTGAGTCTTTGTTGGGAAGCTGTTAGCTGTCTGCCAAGCTTTGTACTTTGAACACATTGTGAGGGCAGAACAGTAAAAAGACTTTTAACACAGCGGGCCCAGTTTAAAGAAGAGTGGATGCATTCTGCTCATCATCAGCTAACCTCTACAGCCACAGACACAACAAAGAAGTAATCAGTTTCATCATGCAGCACACAGACAAGGATAATACACCAGTCATCCCTCAGCATACACAAGCAGAGGAAAGCATACAAAATATGACAACCAACAGGTCACGCTGCACAAGCTCCAGAGTCTCTAGTCAGTCGGATCAGACATCAGCTAGTGCTGAATCTGCCAGGTCCAAGCGCACTAGCTCTAGACATTCAAGCTGCTCTAACCTGTCGTCCACCAGTGCTGCAGCTGCCAAGGCCCATGCAAAAGCAGAAGCTGCGCGTGCACTGGCTTCCTATGCAATACGTGAAGCTGAAATGATAAGAGAACGGGGCTGCATAGATGAAGAACATCATATGATTAAAGCTAAAAGTAAAGCTGAAGCACTTAGAAGAAAAGCAGAGGTGAAAGCATCTTTACATATTATCAAGCAAGAAAAAACTGCTTCAGCAGCCTTAGCTGAAGCCGGGGTGCTCATGAGAGCTGCCGAAGAACAGTACAGAGAGCACTCTGTGATAGATACCCAAATGACACCACTCAGTGCAATCCAACGCACGAGTGAGTATGTGCATTTGCACGCGACAATGCGCTCGGATCAACAGTCTAATGATGCATTGGAATCGTCAAATGTCCCGCTAGCAGCAGACAACTTTGATATCGCTCGATGCCACAAGACTGAACCAGAACTTTACTATAACAAACCAAGTGGTTACATACTCAGAGACCAATCTGTTGGTCCTTCAGGAAATCAAACAAATGGTGACATAATCCCTCCTTGGGAAAATATAAATCCGGCCTATAGCAGGAAGACTTGCAGTAAACGAGAACAACCACACGACTATAGTGGATTTAACCAAGCATCCCAACCGTCTTACCAGCCACAGACATGCCCTGTGTTTGTTCCCAGAAAATGTCCACCTGAGGCAGCAGGAGCCACAGAGGTGACAAAATACTTGATACGCCGTGAAATGGTGAGCTCTGGTCTCCTGAAGTTTGATGACCGTCCAGAAAATTATTGGGCCTGGAAGTCATCTTTTCTAAGCAGCACCCAAGACTTAAATTTGAAAGACAGGGAAAAGCTTGACCTACTCTCCAAATGGCTCGGACCAGAGTCCACCGAGCAAGCCAAAAGAATCAGGTCATTACATGTTCATGATGCGACAGCAGGGCTTACAATGTTATGGCAGAGATTGGAAGACTGCTATGGGTCACCTGAAGTAATTGAAGATGCACTTCTAAAGAAAATTGAAAATTATCCAAAATTAACAAACAGAGACAATCAGAAGCTGAGAGAGCTTGGTGACATACTTTTAGAGCTGGAAGCGGCAAAGGCTGGTGGATACCTGCCAGGCCTTTCATATTTGGATGCAGCACGCGGAGTCAAACCGGTAATCGAGAAGCTTCCTTACAGCTTACAAGAAAGATGGATCATGCAAGCATCCTAATACAAGGAAGATCATCAGGTGGCATTTCCACCTTTCTCCTTCCTCGCCAAATTCATTGTGAAGCAAGCTAAAATATGCAATGACCCAAGCTTTGCCTTTTTGAACAGGGGAGGCTCCAGTTCTGTAAAGACAGAGAAACAACTTTCAGTGTACAATAAAGAACGCAGAGCAACAGTATCTGTACGGAAGACAGAAGTACCGACTGAGTTTGAGGCCAACCAGGATAAAAGCTCAGGAGTGCAAATTGAGAACCCAGATAAGCAGTGTCCCCTACATAACAAGCCTCATCCACTGAGAAAATGTCGCGGTTTCAGAAGCAAGACGATAGAGGAGCGCAAATCTTATCTTAAGGACAAGCGCATTTGTTTCAGATGCTGTGGTTCAACTCAACATCTTGCTAAAGACTGTGTGAAAACAATTAGATGCAAAGAATGCAATAATGACAACCATCTGTCTGCTTTACACCCAGGACCAGCACCATGGAAAACAGAGAATCCGGTAACCCAAGAAGATCATGGTGGGGAGCAAAAAGAGAGTACATTACCAGCAATAACCTCAAAGTGCACCGAAATCTGCACAAACACATTAAACTCGAGATCATGCTCCAAGATATGTTTAGTCAAGGTGTATCCTGCAGGCCTCAGAGAGAGGGCAATCAGAATGTATGTGGTCCTAGATGAACAAAGTAACAGATCTTTGGCAAGAACAGAGTTCTTTGACCTCTTCGGTGACAGAGGAAGTCCAACTCCGTATACTTTGAAGACATGCTCAGGAGTTGTGGAGACATCAGGGAGGAGAGCAAACAACTACATCATTGAATCATTAGATGGGAAAACGCAGCTGACTCTGCCCACACTCATAGAATGTGATATGATACCAGATGATAGATCAGAGATACCCACACCTGAAATTGCTCGTCACTACCCTCATCTGATGCAAATATCAGACAAGATTCCAGTACTGGACCCAGGTGCTGCAATTATCCTTCTACTTGGAAAATACATATTGGAGAGTGCACAAGGTCAGAGAGCAATACAATGGGCCACACAATGCACCATTTGCACAACGTCTTGACCTTGGATGGGTCATAATTGGTGATGTATGTCTGGATGGAGCTCACAAGCCATCAAAAGTGAATGTCTACAAAACAAACATGTTGCAAAATGGCCGCACATCATGTCTTAGCCCCTGTACCAACAGGATACAGATTAAAGAAAGACTAGTCAACCCAATACAACAGCAGAAAGTTCAGAGTTACATGGAGGCTATCACCTCATCTGAAGATACAGATGAGCTAGGATGCAAGGTGTTTGAAAGAAAGCGAGATGATGACAAACCAGCACCATCTGTTGAAGATAGCCTCTTCCTTGAGATAATGGACAGAGAAGTCTTTCTAGATGAGTCAAACAGCTGGGTAGCTCCACTACCTTTCCGTTCACCCCGACATCACCTTCCTAACAACAAAAGACAAGCAGTAAAGCGTCTCACCTCATTGCGACGCACTCTAGACAGAAAGACAGATATGTAGGAACACTTCCATGATTTCATGCAGAAGATCTTCGACAGTGGTCAAGCTGAAAAAGCACCACCATTGGAAGAAAAACAAGAATGTTGGTACTTACCAATATTTGGAGTGTATCATCCTCAGAAACCAGGACAGATATGAGTAGTATTTGACTCCAGTGCAAAGAAACAATGTCCTCCTCAGTGGACCTGACCTGAATAATACACTCTTTGGAGTCCTCATCAGGTTCCGAAAAGAACGCGTTGCAGTAACAGCAGATGTACAACAAATGTTCTACTGTTTTCTTGTCCGCAAAGATCACAGAGACTACCTGAGGTTCCTGTGGTATGAAGACAATAACTTCAACAAAGATGTCACAGAATACAGGATGAAGGTACATGTGTTCGGGAACAGCCCCTCTCCAGCTATAGCTATCTACAACCTGAGACGAGCAGCACAGGAAGGTGAAGAAGAACACGGCACAGATGCCAAACAGTTTGTTATGAGAAACTTTTATGTGGACGATGGACTCGCTTCTTTCTCTAGCAATGAAGAGGCTATCGACATCCTGAAGAGAACAAGGGAGATGTTAGCAGAATCTAACATAAGGTTACACAAGATAGCGTCCAACAGCAGTAAAATCATGGAAGCATTTCCTCAGAGGACCGTGCAAAAGACCTCAAGGACCTGGATCTAGGAACAGATTCACTGCCCCTTCAAAGAAGTTTAGGGCTCAGTTGGGATCTGAAAACCGACAGCTTTACATTTAGAGTATCCAGAGAAGAGAAGTCGTTCACGAGAAGAGGTGTCTTGTCCACGGTCAACAGCCTTTATGACCCCCTAGGATTTGTAGCCCCCATAACCATGCAAGGCAAGGCTCTTATGAGAGAAATTGCTACTGAACATGAACAAAGTGAATGGGATACACCTCTACCTAAGGAGAAAGAAATGCAGTGGAAGTTGTGGAAGGACTCATTAATAGAGCTTGAACTTATCATCCAAAGGTCATATGTCCCTGTTTCTCTGTCTGCCACGAAGCAAAGAGAATTGTGTGTATTCTCAGATGCATCTACTATGGCTATAGCAGCTGTAGCCTACCTTAGAGTAATGGACTTTGAAGGACAAAGTTATGTTGGGTTTATCATGGGAAAGTCCAAACTAGCTCCACGTCCTGCTCACACGGTTCCACGTTTGGAGCTTTGTGCTGCTGTCTTAGCAGTGGAGATGGCAGACATGATCATTGCTGAACTGGACATTGAAATTCATGCAGTGAAGTTTTACACAGACAGCAAGATTGTGTTAGGATATATTCACAATGCTTCGAGAAGATTCTACATGTACGTGTCAAACAGAGTGATACGCATCAGAAAGTCCACACGGCCAGAACAGTGGCACTACATCAGTACGGATAAAAATCCAGCTGATCATGGGACTAGACCGGTTCTAGCAGCTGTCCTGAAGCACACTAACTGGTAGACATGTGCACACTGAAATATTTCGTTTCGGAATTTCGTTTTCGTCCGAAAAATAAATTTATTTAGTTACTCCCGAAATTCGTTTTTATTTATTTCGTTTTTCGTTAGTAATTGCATTCGTCCGAAAATCTGAATTAATTAAGGTCGAATCTGTCATTGAAGGCTTATGGTGTCTGTCGAATGTTCAAAGAAGATTCGACGGAGCAGTGAAACTGTACGACGCTGCAATCATACATTTCCGGTCGAATGTTCCGCCCACAAGCTATAGAAGAATTCTAATGTTGTATGACTAGTAATAATTATATTTATTCATTACTATTACTAGTCAACCAACATTAGAATTCTTCTATAGCCTATGGGCGGATGAATTTGACCGGAAATGTACGATTGCAGCGTCGTACAGTTTTGCTGCACCGTCGAATCTTCGTCATTCTAGCTATTTTACTGCTCCTCCTCTTTGGTTACAATCAGCCAATAACATTCATCATCAACTTTATTTTTATTTTACTTCCCCCACCCAATTCCAGCAGTGATCTTTTCTCTCTATGTCGAATCTTTTCTCTCTATAATAACAAATCTTTTCTCTCCTATGTCGAATCTTTTCTCTCCTATGTAGAATCTTTTCTCTCCTATGTCGAATCTTTTCTCTCCTATGTCGAATCTTTCTCTCCTATGTCGAATCTTTTCTCTCTATAATGTAGAATCTTTTCTCTCCTATGTCGAATCTTTTCTCTCCTATGTCAAATCTTTTCTCTCCTATGTCGAATCTTTCTCTCCTATGACAAATCTTTTCTCTCTATAATGTTGAATCTTTTCTCTCCTATGTAGAATAATCTTGGACTAATAAAGTTAAGGTTAGGCACATTCGACCACAGGTTCGATAGACACAGATTGTTATTGTCAGCGTCACGTCGAATCTCCTATCTATATCGAACTGTTGTAGCAACGAAAACTAAAATAAAGCATTTGTTTATGTCGGATCTTTCGGTTTTCGGATTCTATGCTTTCGTTTGTTAAAACGATAACGAAAATAGCTGAAATTCGGACGAAAATGCATTCGGACGAAAACGAATGCACATGTCTACTAACTGGTTCTCAGGACCATCCTTTTTGACTAGATTAGAAACCGAAGAGACCACTCAGTTTGAGACATTTGAACTTGTAGAACCAGATAATGACAAAGAAGTACGTGCACAAGTAACGGCGTATAGTACCATAACTACTAGAGGCAACCTTGGCGCACACCGGTTTGAAAGATTCTCCAGCTGGAAGTCACTCATTCGAGCTATAAGAAAGCTTATTCACCTAGCCAAATCCTTCTGTAGAGCTACAAACACTGACAAGTGCAATAGCAATCATCTTATGCAAGCCGAAATTATCATCATTAGATGTGTTCAGCAAGAAGTTTTCAAAGAACACATCAAGTGCCTTCTTAAAAGAGAAGAGATCTCCAAACACAGTCCACTCAAAAAACTGAACCCAATACTTGATGAAGATGAAGTGATAAGAGTTGGAGGTCGCTCGTCAGCAGTTGATATGACGGTCGAAGAGAAACATCCTTTTATAATGCCCAAGAATCATCACATTTCATTTCTGTTAGTAAGACACTATCACGAACAAGTTGCACATCAGGGTCGCCACTTCACTGAAGGAGCAGTCCGGTCAGCTGGATTATGGATCATAGGGAGTAAACGACTAGTCTCCAGTGTCATCCACAAATGTGTAATTTGCAGAAAAATCAGAGGGAAACTTGAAGAGCAGAAGATGTCAGACTTACCTGCTGATAGACTTTCTTCAAACCCACCCTTTACTCATGTTGGCCTAGATGTCTTTGGTCCTTGGAACATCTCCTTACGTCGGACCAGAGGAAGCAGTGCAGAAAGTAAACGTTGGGCTGTTCTGTTCGCTTGCATGAGTACAAGAGCAGTACACATTGAAGTCATTGAGTCTCTGTCTACCTCAAGCTTTGTCAATGCTTTGAGAAGATTTTTCTCTACCTGAGGACCTGTGAAGCAACTCCGCTCAGATCGGGGCACCAACTTTACTGGGGCCTGTAAGGAGTTAAGGATCCTTACAGAAGACTCTGAGACGAGTGCTTATCTTCAAGATCAAAGATGAACTTGGACCTTCAATCCTCCTCATGCGTCACATATGGGAGGAGCTTGGGAGAGGATGATTGGAGTGGTTCGTCGCATTCTGGATGCCATGTTTCTGAAGGTTAGCTCTACTCGCCTTACACATGAAGTTCTCATCACACTTATGGCTGAAGTCATGGCTATCATGAACGCTCGACCCTTAGTTCCAGTGTCTACCGATCCAGAAATGCCGACAGTTTTGACACCTGCAATGCTTTTGACCCAGAAGATGGAAACAGTGACAGCTCCCACAGGAGATTTTGGTCTCAAAGATCTTTACACCAAGCAATGGAAGCAAGTTCAGAGTCTTGCAGACATCTTCTGGAATAGATGGAAACAAGAGTACCTGGTGACGCTCCAGTCACGCAGAAAATGGCAAATTGACAAGCCTAACCTACAAGTCGGAGATGTCGTCCTACTAAAAGACGCTCAGGTCCACAGAAGCGAATGGCCAGTTGGACTCATTGTCGAGACTGTACCTAGTAATGATAGT
The DNA here is from genome assembly GCA_029206835.1 of Rana muscosa. Taxonomy (NCBI): domain Eukaryota; kingdom Metazoa; phylum Chordata; class Amphibia; order Anura; family Ranidae; genus Rana; species Rana muscosa. The sequence goes on along the minus strand of CM055117.1, from coordinate 344,850,101 downwards.
AAGGTTAGAAAGGTCAAAGTTAAAGTCATAAGACAGGGCACCCCTAAGGTGTACTTTAGGCCTATCTCTGAAGTTGTTTTACTTCTTAAAAAGGAAACATAGTGGTATAATGTTCATTATGCCAGGTGGGGAGTGTTCTGATTATAAGGTATATATTTACTGATCGTACTGTTGCTTTAAATTGGCATCCATTACTAGCAGGAACTGTAGTATATTCCTCCCACTTCCTGCTCAGCAGTCATATTGAACAATCTTTCTACAGAGAAGGAAGCATGCTAAAGACCTCCACTATTTCTTAATACAGGCCTTGGAAGCATAAGTCTGTAAGTAAGCAGTCATTCATTTTCAGTTAGTCAGTATATGTTCTACTAATGCAACTACATTTTATGTGTGTGTTTGGTGGAATGTGTCTGTCAGGAAGTTCACTCAGCTAGGCCACATTTTTGCTAGCTAGTGCCTTAACAGTATTGTAGCATATGGACAACTTTCCCCTCGCTGAGATGATTTTTGTCCTCACAGTGGTCGTGGTTGCTCATTATATTTCCTTTTTTGTCATTTCTTTTGCCTACAGTTGACAGAGTGTTATTGACCTTATCCAGCCATTCAGGGTGAAGCTCATTTATTCAAGCCTCCCCATCCCTTATTTTGGAACATTCTAGCTCAAGTGTCTTCTCTTTTTGAGCAACGTTTTGTTTTTCAACATGTTTACCATTTCCTATTGGCATATTATTATTTTGAATTGTGATACGTAGAAAAACCTTTCAAGGTAAGAGGCTGCATCCTTACCTATTCACCTATTCACTGAATTCTATTAAGTTCCCATCACAGTTGTGTAAATATGTGAATATATTTATTATATATATTCTATATTTCATGTTTCAACAGGTACTTTTCTTTACCCCTATGGTTGCAAATACTAATGGTTGGGTCATCGGATTGTGTCAACCGGTTGAGCAGACCAGTGGAAAATGCCATTTTTCCTTTAAGTCTGTGGTTTTGTTGCAAATTGGTCAGTGCATGTGTATGTTTCACGTATGCATGATGCTCAGCATGGGCCATGATCCTATATGATTGTTCAATGTTTAAATGTTTCGCCCTTATAAATAATGTGATTAATAACGTGGTGACACACGTCAATAAGCTTCATCAATGTCCAGTGCTACAGTATTAATCTTTAACCATTCTATATGCTAATTATATATACCCTGTATTTTCAGTTTAATCTGCTATTGTTCCAATTACTCCTGAGGAAGCTCCGCTAGGAGCGAAACTAGTTGAGTGGAAACTAAGCAGCGAATTGCATCTCTTGACAACTGAACTACACATCTATGAGGATGGTTACTTTTATGTATTTTTTTTCAATGTTATGTAATAAAATATAATCTTTTAAGATTTGATTTCTGTGTTTATCTCTACCACATTGTCCTCCCTTTTCAATTGTAGCATGCCTGTTACTATTTGCATTTGTGATGTAATGTTAAATGCTAATGCATATTTTTATAATTTGTGTTTTGCAGTTTTACAAAAAACGTATTCTCAGAAAAGATTTAAACTATAAGCCCTTCCTCCTGAGTCTTTGTTGGGAAGCTGTTAGCTGTCTGCCAAGCTTTGTACTTTGAACACATTGTGAGGGCAGAACATATATATATATATATATATATATATATATATATATATATATATATATATATATATTTTTTTTTACTTTTTTAGATACTATGACCAGAGCAAGACAGTGCTACCATAGTAACATTGTAATACTCTCGGGAGGTGATCAGGAATGTTTTTTTGTTTTTTTTTTTCACACATTATGATCACTTATAACAGTTATATTTACTGTTATAAGCCACCATTTTTTTCTGAATGAAATTGAATCAATCAATTTCTACTGTTGTGATTAGCTGTGATTGGCCACAGCTAATCACATGGTACAGATGGGTTGTGATTGGCCCTGTCTGTACCCTGTGATCACTGTGACTAATCACACCGAGCAACACAATAGTACACAATGAATGGCATGAATAGAAGCCATCCATTGTATACAATTGTCATGTGATCTGCTGTGATTAGTTGCAGTTGCACCGGTACAGTGATCTGTCTTTGGCCAGTGGACAAAGCAGATGACATTTCGTGCCACAGTGCGGCACTTGGGGCCCGTATGAGGTGTGTTCTGGGGAGGACATCATATGCCGTCCACCTGGAACTAGAGTGGTCCCGTCCAGTTGTCATTTGTCTATAGGCCGGGCAGGAATAGATAAAAAAAAAAAAACAATTCTGCTGATTGTTACCTTGGTGTTTGAATGCATAATTCCGTAACCCTTTTTGAGACCCACTGTAGCTGACAAATATACCTTCCTTTGCACAGGGTACCAATTTGCATACTTTTCTTTAGGAACATGTACAGATGATTTGCTTCCAAAGATTTTGACGAGTTTCCAGTCAGTTCCTTTCTAATTCATAGCTCATATTTTTTTGTTGCCTTTCCAGGTAAGCGATGTTGAAGATAACAGGTTCTCATAATTACCTCAGCACAGTATGTTGTTGGCAAATCCGCATCAAAAAGTAAGCTCAAACAAAGTGTCGTTCATTCACTCTGCAACACTGTTTTGTTCTGGATTGTTTGGTAGAATAGTCTGGAACATAATTCTAAGCTTCCTTCAAATAGCTTTTATTTTATCACATGTGTACTTTGTGCCATTATCTGAATGAAGCATTTTAGGAAAAGTTTGACTAATTTGTTGCTTTGGCAATATGTTGTTCAAGTTCATCTGGAACTTCATCTTTGTTGTGAAATAGATAGAGCACAGTATACCTAGAATACCTGTAATTATCAATGAATGTAAGAAAATACTTTTAGGGATTAGCCTGGCATTAGGGTGTATGTGACTCCCTAGAATCACAACACATTGAACAGGCACAGAAAAAATAAATAACAATTTTGGTTAAATACCATGGCTTTTTTTTTCAGCCGGAACGTGACAGAACTCTGTTCCGTCATCTCTGGCACTGGCCCTGGCCCTGTGCTCACTGCTTGCTGCTTTAACTTGTAAATGCAGAATATCGACTTCTATGTTTACAAGTGACAGCGCACCTCTCCTATGGCTGCATACAGAGTGCACTGTTTGGGAAAAACAAACCATTGCCACGCGAGATTCTAGAGCCAGGCTGATTTCTGAAATGTAGGTGCAAATGCAGAAGATGGTGAGGCTTTGAAGGTGAATGGTAGGAGGGTATGTTTAGAAGAGAGTTGACAATGGGGGGGGGGGGATGATGTAGACGTCAGAGCTGAGGAAGTGTGCAGTCGTGATATGTGGATGGGTGATACATAGGTAAGGAACTGTGGAAGAAGGCTGAACCCTGTACCCAATGCATAATGCACTCCTAAAACCTGTGAATAACGCACTCCTTAAACCTTGCACTTTGTGTGTATTGCACTCCTACAACCTGCACTGCATGTGTAGCACACCCTGTGCATGGTGCACTCCCAAACTCTGTACCCACACATTTTTGAACCCTGCCACTCTGTGTTTTACCCACTCCTAGTTTTAACAGTGCCCTCCAACCGTTAGTGTAATTTGAACCCACTCACCATTTGATGCAGTGCGTACAACGTAACACATTGCTACTCTCTCATGTGGGCAGGGGGTATGCTGCAAGGGTGAGGGAGTCATCAGGGGCCATGAGTTCCTGCATCTATTCTATTGGTAAAAAAATTATATGAAAACAGCCTATGCGATGCAACTCCATGCCCCCTTTATCAGGGCTCAACACAGGATAAATCTTGCTGCTCAGCATCTGCTATCAAACTGTTACTCCAGTGGAGAGTTCAGTACTGTTTTTAATATAGATCTGTGAAGTCAGTTTCTCTGAGTCCATCCAAATTTTACCCGGTGTTGAGCCCCAGTGAAGAGGGAGTTGTGTTTCCCTTAAAGTGGTTGTAAACCCTTGAAAACAACTTTGTGCTACAGGTAAGCCTATATTAAGGCTTACCTGTAGCTACCCAGGATATCTCCTAAACCTGCATGTTTAGGGAGATATCCCCTGTCCCCTGCATGAGCCGAAGTGATCGGCTCATGCGCAATGGGGCAAACTGAAGCAATGGCACCTATGTGCCGCTGCCTCAGTCTGTGTGCCGTTAGCGGCGGCTCCTGCGCGCATGCGCGGGAGTGACGTTATCGCGGCTCCGGCCAATCATAGCGCCTGAGCCGGGATACCCGGAAGCAAGCCCTGGACGACATGTCTGCGGCCCAAGGGGGAGACGAGGATGGATGCGGGGGCTTCGATGTGAGGTAAGTAATTCATAATGAGCTAGTATGCTGTGCATACTAGCTCATTATGCCTTTGTCTTGCAGGTTTTTTTTTAATTTCATTTTTTTTTGTATGGGTTTACTTCTGCTTTAAGATGTGTTGGAGGACTTTTTTTAACAAACAATTGTATTTTGGTCTCTTTTATCTGGGTTTGGTCTGGTGCTCCTTTCTGTATTTCTAAGGTTTGAACTACTGTTGGATGCACATTGAGGTAAGCCTTGCTGTGTGGTAACTGCCTCACTAGAGCTGTTAAGCTTGTTTGAGTTTTTCCCCAGCTACACGGTTTAGGAGATATTTGCCAAAAAGAATGCACCGTTGTCTACGGCGCACTGAGAATGACGGTTTTCTGAATGAATAATGCCGGCTTTGACGGCTCCTGCACGCAAGCGCGGAGTGACGTCATCGCCGCTCTGGCTAATCACAGCGCCGGAGCGGCGATACCCGGAAGTAACCTCTGGGAGATATGTCTGCGGCTGGAGGGGAAGACGAGGACGGCTTCGGGGGCTTCGATCGAAGGTAAGTAATGCATAATTAGCTAGTATGCTAGTCATACTAGCTCATTACAACCACTTTAAGACCGGATTAGCTGGGAGGAGAAATCAGGGAAGCCGCAAACTGGATGGGGTAAGTGCAGACCTGGCGGGGGGTGGGGGACCAGCCGCAACTGCAGTGTACAATCTGAGTGGCTCTGTACCATGGGAAACGCATCACAAATGCACAGGGGCAAGGTATCTAATGCCGCTCCGCTTCCGGTGCCAACACGCGAAACTCGTCCCACTGAATTTGAGATCAAGCATCTGCCACTTTGTTGCAAACTCCCGGAATATGCAAGCATTTAGGCGAAGACAAAGCAAGACCAAATGACGCAAAAGACGCACCACTGGTGGAGAAGATGCAGATGTAGAATTAATCGCAGACACCACGCCCATGTTGTCACAGTGAAAACAAACCTTTTAATTGCGAAAAGCCTTCCCCCATATCTCAACCACCAGGACAATTGGAAACAGCTCCAACAGTACCAGTTTTTTGAGAAAGCCAGCTGAATGCACTCCAATTCCCCTGGAAAAACGCTCCATAGCCAGCCAAACCTGCCGCATCGGTAAACAAAACCAAGTCTGCGTTACTCACTGGACCAGCCATCCAGAGGGAGCGTCCATTATAGGACTCTAAAAAGAGATCCCAAATTTAAAGGTCGGCCTGGAGCTCCCCGGCCCGCTTCATAACAACCACATAATTTTTCGACCGATCTGAACCTGAATCGTTCTTAAAATTAGGAATTTGTTCGAAAACAAATATACGAAACTAAATTAAAGAAATTTCAACAAAATTTGTTACTATTTCATTCAGAGATTTGGATACATCCCAATCTCTGAATAACCAAAAATATGTCCGAATTTATAGTCAGACCAAAAGAAATTGCACGTGTCTATAACTAATCTGTGATGGACAACATCCGTGATGGTCCAGCTCCCCTCTCCGATTCCAATCCTGCCTTCCTCTCTATCATATAGTCTCTTTTATTGCTTATCTTCTTCACTTTGCTCTCTTCTATTTCTCCCCCAATGCAGCTCAGTGTTTGATTAAAGGTGCTCTAAGTCAGCTGTTAGTGAACCCCAAATATGGTTTGGGGTGCAATGCAACTCTTATCAGTGCATAGAAAGGAGGCTTGCATATGGATGCCTTGTATGTTAACACAATGCGATTACACCTGGAGTTTGCCTATTATTTCCATATCTTTAAAGTTATCCTGTTCTTCTGTGTATTGTTTATGAAAACATTTTCAATAGAAAAATGATTGCAACTAATAGGTGCCCCCACTGTTTGTCTGTTATGGCCATTGAATAAAAGATCTTATTTTTCTAACTTTAGTTAATTCTGTAAATTCCCAAGCTTGGAGTTGTTTGACAGACGTCATCTTTTAATCTGCAGCTTTATTTTCCAGTTTTGCTTCTCATGACCAGGTAGTTTTTTTCATTTCTTCCTATGACGTTGGCTCAGGCTGTGGTGCTGTATGAATCATATATGACAAGCATCTAGCTGGGATACTGGATTGCGTATATTTTCTGACTAAGGTTGTAGGCACTTCAGATTCTTTCTTTTCAGAGGATAAATCACTAATGCCGATTTCTTCTTCATTGATGTTCTGTTCCTTCAGAACTGGTGGGGCTCAGGTTGTTGTTCAAATGGTGCTGACTGTGTCAGTTTATGAAGTTTTTGACCCATAGGTGTCTATTTAACTACTTCAATACCAGGTACTTTCACCCTCTTCCTGCCTAGGCAAATTTTCATCTTTCAGCGCTGTCACACTTTGAATGACAATTGCGCGGTCATGTAACACTGTACCCAAATAAAACTGTAACCATTTGTTCACACAAATTGAGCTTTCTTTTGTTGTTATTTATGCACCACTGGGTTTTAAATTTTTTGCTAAATAAACAAAAAAATACCAAAAATTTTGAAAATAAAAACTTTCTTTGTTCTTGCAAATAAATAATCTTTCTTCATAAATTTACGCCAAAATGTAATCTGCTACATTTCTTTGGTAAAAATAACCCAAATCAGTGTATATTATTTAGTCTGTAGGAAAGTTATAGAGTCCACAAACTATGGTGTGTATATATATATATGAAAATTGATCAATCTTGATGTACTGACGGCCTACCTCATTTCTTGAGGCCAAAAATGCCAGAACAGTAGAAATACCCCCCAAATGATCCCTTTTTGGAAAGTAGGCTGTCCAAACTATTTAGTAAGAGGCACCATGAGTTTTTTGAATGTCATTTTTTTTTTCCAAATTTTTCTATTTTTCTTCTTAGATACTGTCACCAGTGCAGTACAGCATCATTATATAACTGGTGTGGCAGTGGATATATATTTTTATTTATATATATATATATATATATATATATACTGTGAGGGGGTTAACTCGGTAGCGGGTGTGTGTGACCCCCTGGTTGGGCTCCCCACACAAAAACAGGGCCAGCAGACGGAGGTTGTGGTTTTCAAAATCAAAAGGTGCGGTTTATTTCTCTATGTACAGTGACAAAAACACAGCAAAGCCAAAAAAGAAACAAACAAAATAAATCCTGGTCAGTTTGACCTCTGACTAAACATGCAGGTTTCCTAAACTAACAACTGGGATCAGCCTGGTGCTGTCCTAGTCCCTAAGTCCCTGGTTTAGTAAAAGTCCAAACAAATAGCCACACAGGCTTTGCCTCACCGCACAGGGGTTCACTCTCCCTAGACAGTCCACACAGGTCTGGTTCCAGGCATGAGCTAACATCTAATGAAGCTGGGAGTTCCTTATAGAGGCCTAAATGAGCTGACAAGGTTCAGCTGGTCTCATCTCTGTCTGCACGACGCCCCACACTCTCCCTAGAGGTATGAGTCATCCATGAGCCTACTAGCCTCAGCTGGGCTTATACAACTCTCCACCCTAGTTGTATAAGTCAGCATAAAGCCTGAATCTGGGAGAAATATATCTACCCCCCTGGATGCAACCAGGTGACTTTACCTTCCTGCTGTCACATACCCCCCCCTCTTGTTTTAACCTTGGGGTTGGAACACCAGCAATCAGGCATTCATGTACTCGAGACAAAGCATCCACATTCCCCATTTGAACGCCAGGGCGATGCTTTACTGTGAAGTTGAATTCCTGTAGGGCCAGGAACCACCTATTCACTCTTCTATTTGTCTCCTTGTTTTGAGCCATCCACTTTAACGGAGCGTGATCCGTAACCATGTCAAAGTGCCTACCTAGCAGATAGTACCGAAGGGAATCTAGAGCCCACTTCACCGCTAAACACTCCTTTTCAACCGTGGCGTAATTTACCTCATGGGACTTCAACTTCCTGCTGAGGTAAATGACTGGGTGCTCTTCCCCGTTCCAGACCTGGGACAATACTGCTCCTAACCCCACATCTGACGCATCACTTTGTACGACAAAGTCTTTAGAGAAGTCGGGTGAGTACAACACTGGCTGGCTACATAAGGCTTGTTTCAAGAATTGGAATGCTGCCTCAGCCTCGGGGGTCCATTTAATCATGACCGACCCTTTCCCTTTCGTCAGGTTGGTTAGGGGCACAGCCTTAGAAGCAAAGTGGGGAATGAAGCGCCGATAATAACCCGCGATTCCCAGAAAGGCCCGTACCTGCTTCTTGCTGTTGGGACGTGGCCAACTCTGGATGGCCTCGACTTTGTTGAGTTGGGGTTTTATCACTCCCCTGCCAATGGTGTACCCAAGATATTTGGCCTCCTCCTGCCCAATGGTACACTTCTTGGGGTTAGCCGTAAACCCCGCTTCCCGGATAGAGTCTAGGACTGCTTGCACTTTTGGCAGATGTGAGGCCCAATCTGTGCTATGGACAATTACGTCATCCAGGTAAGCCGCAGCATACTTCCGATGGGGCCTCAGTATCTGGTCCATTTTCCGCTGGAATGTGGCCGGCGCATTCTGTAACCCGAACGGCATTCTCTTATATTGGAACGCCCCGTCTGGGGTTACAAATGCGGTTTTCTCTTTGGCCGACTTGGCCAGGGGAATTTGCCAATACCCTTTTGTGAGGTCAAGAGTCGTCATGTATCGGGCTGTTCCCAGCCGGTCGATCAACTCATCTATACGTGGCATGGGGTAGGTGTCAAATTTTGTAACTTTGTTCAACTGACGAAAATCGTTACAAAATCGCCAGCTCCCATCCGGTTTAGGCACCAACACAATGGGACTAGACCAATCACTTTGGGACTCCTCTATCACCCCTAAGTTCAGCATTTTCTGTACTTCCTCCCGTATTGCCTCCCGTCGGGCCTCTGGGATCCGATAGGGTTTTAACTTCACCCTTTCACCGGGCGGGGTAATAATATCATGCTCTACCCCAGATGTTTGTCCCGGCAGCTCAGAGAACACCTCCTTGTTGCGAAGCACAAACTCCTTAACCTCCTGTTGTTGGGGTTGTGACAAGGTGGCTGCTATTCCAACCTCCGGAATCACGCAACCAGTTTGAGCTGGTGACCAAGTTTCTGCGACTAGGGACTCTCTATCCCTCCAGGCTTTCAACAGATTAACGTGATATATCTGTTCGGGCTTTCGCCTTCCTGGTTGTCTGACCTTGTAATTCACTTCGCTCACTTTTTCCATTATCTCGTAGGGGCCTTGCCATTTGGCAAGGAATTTACTTTCAACCGTAGGGACAAGTACCAATATCCTATCCCCCGGGGAAAAGGTACGGGTCTTTGCTCCACGGTTGTACACTCTCTGCTGTGCCAACTGCGCTTGGGCCAAATGTTCCTTCACGATGGGCATTACCTGTGCAATTCGATCTTGCATCAGGGCGACATGCTCAATCACACTCCTGTGGGGAGAACTCTCACTTTCCCAAGTTTCCTTGGCAATATCCAACAGCCCTCTTGGGTGTCTCCCATACAGTAACTCAAAGGGGGAGAATCCCGTAGAGGATTGGGGCACCTCCCTAATAGCAAACATCAAATAAGGAAGTAGACAGTCCCAATCCTTTCCATCTCTATCCACCACTTTCTTCAACATTTGTTTTAGGGTTTTGTTGAATCTTTCAACCAGCCCATCGGTTTGGGGGTGATACACAGATGTACGCAATTGCGTCACTTTGAACAATTTACACAGCTCTTTCATAACCCGGGACATAAAGGGTGTACCTTGGTCCGTAAGCAGTTCTTTACAAATACCCACCCGGCTAAAAACAAGAGATAGCTCTTTGGCTATGGTTTTGGCCGAGGTATTTCTGAGAGGGATCGCTTCTGGATAACGGGTGGCATAGTCCATTATAACCAATATGTACTGGTGCCCCCTAGCGGACTTGATTATAGGACCTACCAAATCCATTGCGATTCTCTCAAACGGGACCTCAATGATGGGTAGAGGGACCAGCGGGCTACGGAAATGTGGCATCGGGGCCGACCTCTGACACACAGGGCAGGAGGAACAATAATTTTCTATGTCCTTCATCACCCCAGGCCAATAGAATCTCTGTAATACCCTCTCTCGGGTTTTCTCTGTCCCCAGATGACCTCCAAGAATGTGCCCATGGGCCAACTCCAACACCAACTTCCTGTAAGGTTTGGGCACCACCAGCTGCTCAACGGTTTCTTCTGCCCTTTTTGCCACCCGATACAGTAGGTCCTTCTCTACGCTGAAGTATGGGTAAGTGCAGGTATTATCTGGGTTCACTAACTCGCCATCTATTTCCACTACGTTTTCCCGTGCCTTTATTAGGGCGGGGTCTTTTAACTGTTCTGTGGCAAAATTTTCCCTGTGAACCTCCAGATCAGAAAACTCCACAGACGGTAGGTTTTCGTCTGAGGAGGTGGGCTCCTCTCCAGTTTCTTGAGTCTCCCCTGCCAATACTGACAAGGGAAATTCTGGAGAGTCCTCCCCACTCTCAGAGGAGTTCTGGCTATCACATTCCTGGTACATAGGGGCACCAGTGGGGGGCTCAGGATCATCCCACAGTTCCCAGAACTTCGGAAAATCCCTTCCCACAATGGCATCATGCGGTAATTGAGATACTAACCCCACTGGATGAGAGAGGGTACCTTTGGGGGTCTCGAAACACACTGTAGTCACTGGATACTCTCGGGTGTCCCCATGCACACAAATAACAGCTACCTTGCTATTCCCAGAGACCTCTGTTTTAACTAATTCAGCCTTTATCAGGGTCACAAGGCTACCTGAATCCAGCAATACCACAACATTTCTACCATTAATACACATTTTGCATAAATGTTTCTCAGTTCCCCGAATGGCAGTGCATGCGACTGTCGCACACAGCGACTGATGTCTGTCCGTCAGAAAGTCACACTGCATGGGTTCCTCCACAACCGGGCAATTGGCTGCAATATGTCCCGCTTGCCGGCAGCGGTAGCAAACGATCCTTCTTGCGGCCTCTTGAGTCCGCTGATTTCCCAGGCTGTTCTCGCCAAACTTGGGGTAGAGCTCCCACCCTCTCACTCTCTCCACCCTCACCCCTTGGAATCCTCTTATCCGCCCCTGGGGATGGTCTGGTCTTAGGGTGGAAAGTCCGAGTGTCTCTGGAAGAGGCCGTCAGGTTCTCTGTAGCCAAGTATTTCTCTACACGATCCACAAGACCACCGGCCGTCTCTGGGTCTCCATGGCTTACCCACTTTTGGATGGCAGTAGGAAGAGCTCTCAAAAACCGATCCATTACAACACGTTCCACAATCTCTGGTGCGGACAAAGTCTCTGGCTGTAGCCACTTCCTGCTCAGGTGAATGAGATCATACATTTGAGACCTGGGGGGTTTTCCAAGCTGGAAAGTCCAGTTATGCACACGCTGAGCCCGGACAGCCAGGGTGACACCCAGCCTTGCCAATATTTCAGCTTTTAGCATCACATAGTCTTTTGCTTGGTCAGGCTCTAGGTCATAGTAAGCCTTCTGCGATTCACCAGTTAACAGAGGAGCCACCAGTCCAGCCCACTGCTCCTCAGGCCACTTTTCTCTTTCAGCAGTCCTTTCAAATGTGGTCAAAAATACCTCTGGATCATCCTCTCCAGTCATTTTTGTCAATAAACGACTCACCCCAAAGGACGCGGTATTAGTGGGACGGCTTTCCTCACTGGTCTGCGGACGTTGCTGCATTACTGCTTCCATTTGTTGTAGTCTCTGCTCTTGCTTCTGTAACAGGTCTATGAAGCGGGCCTCAGATTGCTGCTGGGCTTGTTGATGAGCTTGCTGCTGGGCTGCAAGGCTCCTTTGCAAACCTGCATTTGTCTGCTGTTGATTGGCATTTGCTAGAGCCAGCTGTTTCAGTATCTCCTCCATGCTGGCTTAAAAAAAACTGCCACTGGTTCTCCACCAACTGTGAGGGGGTTAACTCGGTAGCGGGTGTGTGTGACCCCCTGGTTGGGCTCCCCACACAAAAACAGGGCCAGCAGACGGAGGTTGTGGTTTTCAAAATCAAAAGGTGCGGTTTATTTCTCTATGTACAGTGACAAAAACACAGCAAAGCCAAAAAAGAAACAAACAAAATAAATCCTGGTCAGTTTGACCTCTGACTAAACATGCAGGTTTCCTAAACTAACAACTGGGATCAGCCTGGTGCTGTCCTAGTCCCTAAGTCCCTGGTTTAGTAAAAGTCCAAACAAATAGCCACACAGGCTTTGCCTCACCGCACAGGGGTTCACTCTCCCTAGACAGTCCACACAGGTCTGGTTCCAGGCATGAGCTAACATCTAATGAAGCTGGGAGTTCCTTATAGAGGCCTAAATGAGCTGACAAGGTTCAGCTGGTCTCATCTCTGTCTGCACGACGCCCCACACTCTCCCTAGAGGTATGAGTCATCCATGAGCCTACTAGCCTCAGCTGGGCTTATACAACTCTCCACCCTAGTTGTATAAGTCAGCATAAAGCCTGAATCTGGGAGAAATATATCTACCCCCCTGGATGCAACCAGGTGACTTTACCTTCCTGCTGTCACAATATATATATATATATATATGAAAAAAAATTAGGAAATTTTTCATTTTATTTACGCTTTTTTTATTTTATTTACTTTTTTAGATACTATGACCAGAGCAAGACAGTGTTACCATAGTAACATTGTAATGCTCTCGGGAGGTGATCAGGAATGTTTTTTTGTTTTTTTTACACATTATGATCGCTTATAACAGTTATATTCACTGTTATAAGCCACCATTTTTTTCTGAATGAAATTGAATCAATAAATTTGTACTGTTGTGATTAGCTGTGATTGGCCACAGCTAATAACATGGTACAGATGGGCTGTGATTGGCCCTGTCTGTACCCTGTGATCACTGTGACTAATCACACCGAGCAACACAATAGTACACAATGAATGGCATGAATAGAAGCCATCCATTGTATACAATTGTCATGTGATCTGCTGTGATTAATCGCAGTGGCACCGGTACAGTGATCTGTCTTTGGCTGTGACCAGTGGACACACCAGATGACATTTCGCGCCACAGTGCGGCACTTGGGGCCCGTACAAGGTGTGTTCTGGGGAGGACATCATATGACATCCACCTGGAACTAGAGTGGTCCCGCCCGGTTGTCATTTGTCTATAGGCCTGGCAGGAATAGATAAAAAAACAAAAAACAATTCTGCTGATTGTTACCTTATTGGTGTTCGAATGCATAATTCCGTAACTCTTTTTGAGACCCACTGTAGCTGACAAATATACCTTCCTTTGCACAGGGTACCAATTTGCATACTTTTCTTTAGGAACATGTACAGATGATTTGCTTCCAAAGATTTTGACGAGTTTCCAGTCAGTTCCTTTCTAATTCATACCTCATATTTTTTTGTTGCCTTTCCAGGTAAGCGATGTTGAAGACAACAGGTTCTCATAATTACCTCAGCATAGTATGTTGTTGGCAAATCTGCATCAAAAAGTAAGCTCAAACAAAGTGTCGTTCATTCACTCTGCAACACTGTTTTGTTCTGGATTGTTTGGTTTAATAGTCTGGAACATAATTCTAAGCTTCCTCCAAATAGCTTTTATTTTATCACATGTGTACTTTGTGCCATTATCTGAATGAAGCATTTTAGGAAAAGTTTGACTAATATGTTGTTCAAGTTTATCTGGAACTTCATCTTTGTTGTGAAATAGGTAGAGCACAGTATACCTAGAATACCTGTAATTATCAATGAATGTAAGAAAATGCTTTGAGGGATTTTGCCTAGCATTAGGGTATATGTGACTCCCTAGAATCACAACACATTGAACAGGCACAGAAAAAATAAATAACAATTTTGGTTAAATACCAGGGCTATTTTTTCAGCTGGAACGTGACAGTCTCTGGCACTGGCCCTGTGCTCACTGCTTGCTGCTTTAACTTGTAAATGCAGAATATCGACTTCTATGTTTACAAGTGACAGCGCACCTCTCCTATGGCTCCACACAGAGTGCACTGTGTGGGGAAAACAAACCATTGCGACAGGAGATTCGAGAGCCAGGTTGATTTCTGAGATAAAATGTAGGTGCAAATGCAGAAGATGGTGAGGCTTTGAAGGTGAATGGTAGGAGGGTATGTTTAGAGGAGAGTCATGGAGGTGACAATGGTGGGGGGGGGATGATGTAGAGGTCAGAGCTGAGGAAGTGTACAGTGGTGATATGTGGATGGGCGATGCAGAGGTAAGGAACTGTGGAAGACGGCTGAACCCTGTACCCAATGCATAATGCACTCCTAAAATCTGCAACCTGTGAAAAACGCACTCCTGAACCCTGCACTTTGTGTGTATTGCACTCCTACACCCTGCACTGCGTGTGTAGCACACCCTGTGCATGGTGCACTCCCAAACTCTGTACCCACACATTTCTGAACCCTGCCACTCTGTGTTTTACCCACTCCTAGTTTTAACAGTGCCCTCCCACTGTTAGTGCAATTTGGCCCCACTCACCATTTGATGCAGTGCGTACAACGTGCCACATTGCTACTCTCCCCTGTGGGCAGGGGGTATGCTGTGTAGCAAGGTTCCCATTTCCTATGTAGATATAGACTACAGTTGACAAACAAGAAGGAACCTAGCTCCCTCCGGTGTTCAATTGTTATGTTGCATCAACCTGTTCGTTTAATGATATCAAAGCAAGGAATGCTGGAACTCGTAGTACAGGGAGAAAAGGACTCCGTTGCCATGGGTAGTAAATAGACTAAAGTACCCACAGTGCAGCTGTACTCCCAAAGTGCATTGCCTCCTCGCTTGGCCTTCTGGGACTGTTTACTTAACGGAGGGGAGGAGTCACGGAGGGTCTCTCTGGACATTGCCCTGCTAGCAAGAGAGCCTGGTTGAGGCCTGTTGTGTGTGTGTGTAGGCCTCCATAGCCTGGGCCTACTGTTGTCAGAGAGGCCTGCCTGCTAAAGAGAGAAGAATCCTCCTTTGGGAAGCCCAGCTGACGTTTCAGAGTTGTCCAGACATCTTCCACCTACCGACATCTCGTGTGGCGGAGTGAGGGACGGAAGACCGGGACAGCGGAGGGATCATGTACTGGAGCATCAGCAGTGGAACCTGCCAGGCGGACTAGGCCTATTTGGGTGAGCGGGAACCTGCCCAGGATTTATTAACTTTTGTATAGGCCTGTGACTGTTAAGGCCCACCACCACTAGAATAGTGCGCCACGCACCAGAACTTAGTGCATCGTGTGGTAGTGCGCAGTTTAAAGTTGGCGTTTGCACCGTCTGAGAGTTACATACTCCCAAAAGCATTGCGGGAGTTCAATTTTTCTTCAACACCCTTTGGATTACAAATAGTATGTGCACCAACGTTTGCTAGCGAAGACTCCTACCTCTGAGGAACTTGTACATTGATCTTAGTCAGGCTTGACTAGAACTTACAGTGACGGGACACAGGGTGGTACTGCCCGCTAGGGGGAGCTCGCGAGCACAGAACTTTTATACATAGAAAATAGACATTAATATTGTGTATACCATTGTCTTATTCATATTATTGACTCTGCAAGGCCCTGCACCAGTCAACTGTAATGCTGTCTTAATTTTCTACTTTTAATACTAAGTAAACTTTGATTTTTGATATAGCAGACAACTGTGTGGAGTTATCTATCGCCCTACAGATTAAGTGCCATGATCAGGTAATGGTTTTATTTACTGTATTACTATTGTGTGATACTATTGTGGCTCCCATCACACCAGTGGGTCCCACAATATCTGTGCAAACCAGTTGTGCCAAGGGAAGGGTTCGAGCCAAGTTCTTCGGGTTGATAGGCAGAACGTAGACCCAACATCTAAATCAGCAGCTCCTACGGGGGTAGTGCTACATGTGGGGGCTCATCTGGGATCTCTACAGTTCTGCAATCAACTCCCCCCTAGACAGAACCCTTGTCAGTACAACAATGGACCCTACTGCTGCAGCCCGGTGGTGTCTGGAGGAAAACATCCTCCCGGGCAACGGTCTGGTGATTGAGATAAAAAGGGAAGTCTGGACAGAGGAGCAGCTACTCCCAGTTTTGAGAACACTGTCCACAGACAGGAAACCATGGGTGATTGATATGAGAACAGGCACTATCAACCTTTCAGATCATTTTAAAGGCGCTAGTATAAAGACTGCCAACCAAGTAGAATTCTTCCTGATACACCCAGAAACTTCAAGAGAGTGCCCTACCTCCACCAGCCAAAAAGGTCCCAGTACAGGGGGAGACAGACAGAAAGATGGTTCCAGCTCTTCACCATTGACTACCCTTGGGCCAGAACTATGTGCTGTTCTCGGGGAAATTGTAGCTAAATGTAAGAAGGAGTCTCCAGACTACCTGATGACTGGATACAGGAAGCTCAGGATTTTCTCTGGGAAGCAGCCAGTGCCTTCAGTGGAAGATGGATTTGAAGAGTGGCTAGATCACGCCGCTCAGGCCCTGGAAGAATGGGAAATACCCGAACAACATAAGAAGCAAAGGATTACAGAGAGTTTAAAGGGGCCTGCCTTAGAGGCCATACGTAACCTCAAGCTTAGTAAGAAAGACTGCACTGCACAGGATTACCTGGATATCCTGCAGGATGTGTTTGGCCAGACTGAAAAAGTTACTGAGCTTCTCTACCAACTGGAGCACTGCTATCAAAAGGAGGGAGAGAAACTGTCCGAATTCATAAGGCACCTGGACAAGACTATGCATCAGATCCTGCTAAAAAAAGGAATGGATCCTCAGAAAGTGGATGAGACCTGTGCACAGCAAGTTTTACGGGGAGCCCAACCTCTAGACCCCAGTGCCCTTCTGTTGCGAACCCGGCAGGGTGGTGGCATTCTGGAATACCCTGACTTGATCCGGATGGTCAGGGAGGAAGAGGTCCTGTTGGACTATAAAAAGAGGAACCAGCAACTAGAACCAACTGCTCGAGTCAGAGTGATCAGTGCTGATGAAGGCGACTCTCAAGTTGAGCTTCTGAGGACCCAGGTGTCTCAGTTGATAGAAATGGTTTCCATGCTGTCTGGCCAGGCAAATGTTCTACCCAACAAAAATACTCCAGAAGAACCCAAGAAGTCCCCCAACTCTGATGCTGACCAAGTCCCGAAGCCGAATAGACTGATGACTTGCTTCAACTGTGGAGGAGTTGGACATGTTAGAGGAGTATGTCCAAGCCCAGATAAAGCTGTGCAACAACACCGCAAGCCAGCAAAAAACTTCATAGGGCCCCGGTGAGGGAGTCAACCGGGTGCCCACCCCACTCAGCTAACTCCAAGAAATCCAACGAAGCAAGGAGACAACGCCAAGAGCATAGATCTTTACCAAACACCCTTATTATTGCCTCTGGGCGACCCAATGCCTCCAGTTTTACTACTCAGATTGCTGGCCGGCGGGAGATCAATGCACATCAGGCCCAACAAGGATCAAGATCCAGTAAAAATTCAAGGAAGAAGGGAGTGAGAGTGCAAATTACAGAGCCAAACAGGAAGGTCGCTCAGAGAAAACTTCCTGCCAACTTAGTGGGGCCTTCCCCAATAGTGTCAATCCAAGTAGAAGGAATTTATATAAAGGCCCTTCTGGACACTGGAGCTCAAGTGACTCTTTTATATAGAGACTTTTATAACAAGCACCTCAGACATCTGCCACTGCAGAAACTGGAAGAACTGGAGATATGGGGCATCGGGACTCAAAGTTTCCCTTATGATGGATACCTGCCAATCAAACTGACTTTTGACCCCTCAGTGGCAGGAGAGACAGAGACCTTTGACACCCTGGCAGTGGTCTGCCCTCGCCCACTAGGAGCCAGTAAGGGCTCCCTCATCATAGGGACCAACACTGACCTAGTCAGGAGACTGCTGACCCCTCTCGCCCAGGAGCAGGATACCTCCACAACAAGAGTCCACCACATGTTACAGCAAGCCTACCAGCGCTTGGTGATTGAACAAAAGGCCCCAGCAGATGGGGTTGAAAAAATCTGGAAACTGGACAGAACAGAAAAGGTATTACAACCAGGAGAGGTGACTTGTTTAAGGGCTTCTGTCAAACTTACCTGGAAACAACCAGGCCCCTTTATCGTCTTTGAACCGGACCCACAGGAGAAACAAAATGGGATAGAAGTGATTCCTGAAGTAGTTCCATTGAAGGCCCTAAAGAAAAGTCATGGGAGGGTCTCAGTAAGCATTAGGAATACTGCTACCACACCAGTGAAAGTACCAGCCAGAATGCTGTTGGGCCAAGTGAACCAAGCCACCCCGGTTGCCCCATCTAAACTTAAAGAGAGAAGAAAGGGGTGAAGTCACTGTGGAGAAGCTATGTTCTGAAGACACGACCCTCCCACCAGTATGGAAGGAGAGGGCCAAGGCCCAACTTGCTCAATGGCAGAAGATCTTCTCTAAGAATGAATTTGATGTGGGGTGTGAGAAGAGTGCCACCCACAAGATTCGATTACAGGAAGATAAGCCGTTTAGAGAAAGAGTCCGACAGGTTCCTTTGGCTGACCTGGAAGATCTGCGAGAGCAACTGGCAGAGCTTAAAAGGACAGGCATTATCCGAGAGTCCAGGAGCCCTTACGCCTCTCCAATAGTGGTAGTCCGGAAGAAAAATGGGTCACTGAGGCTGTGTATTGACTACCGAACACTCAACAAAAGGACCATACCTGATCAGTATACCACTCCCCGGATAGAAGACGCTTTGTAGAGTTTGTCAGGGGCGAAGTGGTTCAGTGTGATGGATTTGAAGAGTGGGTACTATCAAATTCCCATGCATGCTGAAGATCAGGAGAAAACAGCTTTCATCACTCCAGTGGGTTTCTTCGAGTTCAACCGCATGCCTCAGGGCTTGTCAGGAGCCCCAGCCACTTTCCAAAGACTTATGGAGAAGACGGTGGGAGACATGAATCTGATTGAGGTGCTGGTATACTTCGATGACATTATTGTGTTCGGAATAACTTTGGAAGAACATGAAGAGCGACTGGAAAAGGTCCTCTCAGGACCTCCATGATGAAGGCCTGAAGCTTTCGTTGGAGAAGTGCCAATTTTACCAGCCCGTGGTCCATTACCTGGGTCACATCGTATCCGCTGAAGGGGTATCCACGGACCCAGGGAAGCTGGAGGCCGTCACCTCTTGGCCTAGGCCCACTAATGTGACCGAGCTTCGGTCGTTTCTGGGATTCTGTTCTTATTACAGAAGGTTTGTGGAGGGATTTGCCAAGATTGCCCGACCTTTGAATGAACTTCTGAGGACTGAAGAGGAAGATGATTTTCCAGAATCAGTCAGACCAGTGAAATCCACCATGGGGCCCAGGAAGTCCAAAGAGTCTATCCAAGACCAGTGGACCACCAAGTGTGAGGAGGCGTTCATTCAACTCAAGAAAAGCCTAACCACTGCCTCTGTGTTGGCCTATGCAGACACTACAAAACCCTACGAGTTGCATGTGGATGCCAGTCGAGATGGGCTGGGCGGGGTACTATACCAAGAGCACGATGGTTACCTGCGGCCTGTTGCCTATGTGAGTCAGTGTCTGGTCCCAGCCGAAAAGAATTATCCCACTCACAAGCTTTAATTCCTGGCTTTAAAATGGGCTGTAGTGGATAAGCTACGAGACCATCTACAGTGGGGCAAAAAAGTATTTAGTCAGTCACCAATTGTGCAAGTTCTCCCACTTAAAAAGATGAGAGAGGCCTGTAATTGTCATCATAGGTATACCTCAACTATGAGAGACAAAATGTGGAAACAAATCCAGACAATCACATTGTCTGATTTGGAAATATTTTTTTTTGCAAATTATGGTGGAAAATAAGTATTTGGTCAATATCAAAAGTTCATCTCAATACTTTGTTATATATTCTTTGTTGGCAATGACAGAGGTCAAACGTTTTCTGTAAGTCTTCACAAGGTTGTTACACACTGTTGCTGGTATGTTGGCCCATTCCTCCATGCAGATCTCCTCTAGAGCAGTGATGTTTTGGGGCTGTCGCTGGGCAAAACAGACTTTCAACTCCCTCCAAAGGTTTTCTATGGGGTTGAGATCTGGAGACTGGCTAGGCCACTCCAGGACCTTGAAATGCTTCTTACGAAGCCACTCCTTCGTTGCCCGGGCGGTGTGTTTGGGATCATTGTCATGCTGAAAGACCCAGCCACGTTTCATCTTCAATGCCCTTGCTGATGGGAGGAGGTTTGCACTCAAAATCTTACGATACATGGCCCCATTCATTCTTTCATGTACATGGATCAGTCGTCCTGTTCCCTTTGCAGAGAAACAGCAAAGCATGATGTTGCCACCCCCATACTTCACAGTAGGTATGGTGTTCTTTGGTTGCAACTCTCCTCCAAACACGACGAGTTGTGTTTCTACCAAACAGTTCTACTTTGGTTTCATCTGACCATATGACATTCTCCCAATCCTCTTCTGGATCATCCAAATGCAAACCTCAGACAGGCCCGGACATGTACAGGCTTAAGCAGGGGGACACGTCTGGCACTGCAGGATCTGAGTCCCTGGCAGCGTAGTGTGTTACTGATGGTAGCCTTTGTTACGTTGGTCCCAGCTCTCTGCAGGTCATTCACTAGGTCCCCTCGTGTGGTTCTGGGATTTTTGCTCACCGTTCTTGTGATAATTTTGACCCCACAGGGTGAGATCTTGCGTGGAGCCCCAGATCGAGGGAGATTATCAGTGGTCTTTTATGTCTTCCATTTTCTAATTATTGCTCCCACAGTTGATTTCTTCACAACAAGCTGCTTGCCTATTGCAGATTCAGCCTTCCCAGCCTGGTGCAGGTCTACAATTTTGTTCCTGGTGTCCTTCAACAGCTCTTTGGTCTTCACCATAGTGAAGTTTGGAGTGTGACTGTTTGAGGTTGTGGACAGGTGTCTTTTATACCGATAACAAGTTCAAGCAGGTGCCATTAATACAGGTAATGAGTGGAGGACAGAGGAGCCTCTTAAAGAAGAAGATACAGGTCTGTGAGAGCCAGAAATCTTGCTTGTTTGTAGGTGACCAAATTTTCCACCATAATTTGCAAAAAAAATCTTTTCAAATCAGACAATGTGATTGTCTGAATTTGTTTCCACATTTTGTCTCTCATAGTTGAGGTATACCTATGATGACAATTACAGGCCTCTCTCATCTTTTTAAGTGGGAGAACTTGCACAATTGGTGGCTGACTAAATACTTGTTTGCCCCACTGTATATGGGGCCGAGTTCGTGGTAAAGACTGACAACAATCCGCTCACCTACCTGTTAACAACTGCCAAACTGGATGCCACAGGGCATAGGTGGCGAGCTGCCCTCTCAGGATTCACGTTCAGCCTGAAATACCGGCCAGGTGTTGGAAAGAGAGATGTGGATGCCCTATCTAGAAAACCCCATTACCTCAGTGACCCCACAGAGGAATGGACCCAAGTGACCCCAAAAGGAGTGCAAGCCTTGTACCAGGGAGCTGAACTCCAGGCTGGAGGGGGGTCTAGAGCCGAAGAGATTGGAGTTACGGCTGTGGGAGTACCCAAGCACTACTGTAACGTGACTCAAGTGGGAGAAGAAGGTCTACCCAAATTGTCGAGGAAGGATCTGAGGAAGGACCAAATGGAGGATCCCCTTGGAAGACTAGTGTTGAAGGCCTTGGAGGGCCGATGCCCTGATGTGCTTCTCACAGATTCTCCAAAAGAGGCTCAGCTGCTACACAGAGAGTGGGACCGATTACAGCTGCGCCAAGGGGTGGTCTACCGAAGGGGCCCCTCTGATGGTCCAGAAGAAAAATGTCAGTTGTTCCTGCCAAGCAAGCACAGAGAAACAGTTTTAACTGCCCTCCACGACCACCATGGTCATCTGGGTCCGGAAAGAACCTTCCATCTAGTGAGAGACAGATTCTACTAGCCCTACATGCGGGCTGAAGTTGAAGTTTACTGTCACTCCTGTATCCGGTGTATTCAGAGGAAGACCCTACCCCACCGAGCTGCCCCAATGGGCCATTTTCAGAGTCAGGGACCTATGGAACTGGTGTGCATTGATTTCCTTTGCTTGGAGCCTGATCTGAGTGGACAAGGGAATGTTTTGGTAGTAACCGATCATTTCACCAGATATGCCCAAGCATACCCAACAAAAGACCAGCAAGCTTCAACTGTGGCAGAAGTCTTAGTAGAAAAATTATTTGTCCACTATGGATTACCCCAACGTATCCGCTCAGATCAAGGGAGAGACTTTGAAAGCAATCTCATAAAGAAGCTGTTGGACTTGCTGGGCATCAAGAAGTCCAGAATCACTCCATATCACCCCCAAGGGGATGCACAGCCTGAGCGTTTTAACCGGACCCTTCTGGACATGTTGGGAACTCTAAGCTCGGAAAAAAAGCAACACTGGAGCAAGCATGTAGCTGCTATAGTACATCCCTACAACAGCACTGCAAATGATGCCACTGGATACTCTCCATACCGTTTAATGTTCGGGCGAGAGGCTCGGCTACCGGTGTGATCAAGGGAAGTGCCAAAGGCCAGATCCACATCAGTCACCTCCCATAAGGGTTATGTGGATCGGCTACGGAGAAGTCTAAAAACGGCCTATGAGAAAGCCCAAGCTACATCAGATCAGAGGGGGGCTGAGGAACAAGAGAAACTTTGATCTAAAGGTCAGAGTACAAGATTTGCAGCCAGGGGATCAAGTGTTGTTAAGAAATCTGGGTATCCCTGGAAAACATAAATTAGCTGATCGCTGGAAGTCACAACAACCATACATCATCTGCAAACAATTACCAGGCCTCCCTGTATATCAGATCAGACCAGAAGGAAGTGTAGGCCCACTAAAGACTTGGCACAGGAATCACCTGCTGCCCCTCTCTGAAGCAGTTTGCCTACCTCCTGCATCAGTCTCACAAGAGTCACCCTCAACCTCTCAAGGGCCTCGACCAGTCACCAAATCTCAGTCAACACTTCAGGACATAGAAGATGAAGACTCTGATTGCTGAGAGGACCACAACCAATCTGACTCTACCCATTCACCTTCAGAGTCCAGGACCTCTTCTCTACCATTACCTGAGGTAACTGACATTAGAACTCTTCGACCAGAAGCCCCTGAGTTTGTGCCCCACAGTATACACACTGAAGAGTTAGAGGAAGGTGAGGAGTCTTTGTCAATGGGGGACTCCAGAGAGGTCTCAAATTTGTCTGAAGAAGAATTGGATATTCCAGGGGGCATAGAGTCCAGTGTACCTTAACAACAGAAAAAAGAAACAGAGTCCATCGTTCATAAGACCCCAACACCTAAGGAACAAAGAGAAAGAAGAGTCATTCACCATCCCAAGAGACTGACTTATGATCAATTGGGTGAATGCTCGGAAGAAGCCATTCTCACTTCTAAAAGGACAAATGATATGTCTAGTTCTTCCACTGCAAATTTAGTGGAAGACAACTCCAGCTCACCCCCTGGCACATCTGGGCAGGATACTTCAGTGGCGGTGGTTTGTGGACAGAACAGCCTCCTCCCCATGACAATTGGTGGGAGGTTCCTCTGTCCACTCTATGTCATGGAATGAGCTGTTTGAGTTTGAACACTGTTACTGAAAATGCAAATTGTTTATTGTCCTGCATAAACTAATTGAAAATTCCTCCGCGTGTATTGACAAAGCATGTATCAGGATACAAACTGTTGTCTTCTTTGGGGATCAAAGACTTTAAGCTGGGGGAGTGTGTAGCAAGGTTCCCATTTCCTATGTAGATATAGACTACAGTTGACAAACAAGAAGAAACCTAGCTCCCTCCTGTGTTCAATTGTTATGTTGCATCAACCTGTTCGTTTGATATCAAAGCAAGGCATGCTGGAACTCGTAGTACAGGGAGAAAGGGACTCCGTTGCCATGGGTAGTAAATAGACTAAAGTACCCACATTGCAACTGTACTCCCAAAGTGCATTGCCTCGTCGCTTGGCCTTCTGGGACTAATTACTTAACGGAGGGGAGGAGCCACGGAGGATCTCTCTGGACATCTCCCTGCTAGCAAGAGGAGCCTGGTGGAAGCCTGTTGTGTGTGTGTGTGTAGGCCTCATAGCCTGGGCCTACTGTTGTCAGAGAGGCCTGTCTGCTAAAGAGAGAAGAATCCTCCTTTGGGAAGCACAGCTGACGGGACAGCGGAGGGATCGTGTACTGGAGCATCAGCAGTGGAACCTACCAGGCAGACTAGGCCTATTTGGGTGAGCGGGCACCTGCCCAGGATTTATTAACTTTTGTATAGGCCTGTGACTGTTAAGGCCCACCACCACTAGAACTTAGTGCATTGTGTGGTAGTGCGCAGTTTAAAGTTGGCGTTTGCACCGCCTGAGAGTTACATACTCCCAAAAGCATTGCAGGAGTTCAGTTTTTCTTCAACACCCTTTGGATTACAAATAGTATGTGCACCAACGTTTGCTAGCGAAGACTCCTACCTCTGAGGAACTTGTACATTGATCTTAGTCAGGCTTGACTAGAACTTACAGTGACGGGACACAGGGTGGTACTGCCCGCTAGGGGGAGCTCGCGAGCACATAACTTTTATACATAGAAAATAGACATTAATATTGTGTATACCATTGTCTTATTCATATTATTGACTCTGCAGGGCCCTGCACCAGTCAACTGTAATGCTGTCTTAATTTGCTACTTTTAATACTAAGTAAACTTTGATTTTTGATATAGCAGACAACTGTGTGGAGTTATCTATCGCCCTACTGATTAAGTGCCATGATCAGGTAATGGTTTTATTTACTGTATTATTATTGTGTGATACTATTGTGGCTCCTATCACACCAGTGGGTCCCACAATATCTGTGCAAACCAGTTGTGCCAAGGGAAGAGTTTGAGCCAAGTTCCTGGGGTTGATAGGCAGAACGTAGACCCAAAATCTAAATCAGCAGCTCCTACGGGGGTAGTGCTACAGCTGCAAGGGTGAGGGAGTCATCAGGGGCCATGAGTTCCTGCATCTATTCTATTGGTAAAAAAATTATATGAAAACAGCCTATGCGAGGCAACACCATGCCCCCTTTATCAGGGCTCAACACAGGATAAATCTTGCTGCTCAGCAACTGCTATCAAACTGTTACTCCAGTGGAGAGTTCAGTACTGTTTCTAATATAGATCTGTGAAGTCAGTTTCTCTGAGTCCATCCAAATTTTACCCGGTGTTGAGCCCCAGCGAAGGGGGAGTTGTGTTGCCCTTAAAGTGGTTGTAAACCCTTGAAAACAACTTTGTGCTACAGGTAAACCTATATTACCTGTAGCTACCCAGGGTATCTCCTAAACCTGCATGGTTTGGGAGATATCCCCTGTCCCCTGCATGTGCCAAAGTGATCGGCCCATGCGCAATGGGGCAAACTGAAGCAATGGCAGTGTACAGAACTTCCCTAGAAATGCGATTTGTAGACATGTGCACTGCTAAAAAATGTTTCTTTTCGTTTCATTCATTTTTTTTGTTTATCGGATCTTTCGTTATGATTGGCATTCGTTACTTCGAATCATTCGTAACTTTGGATGAATTCGTATTTGTTTTGTTCCATTCGTTTAGATGCGGCATTCGTTACTTCGGATTCGGACCATTCGTTCATTCAGGCATTGTTTGTATTCCTAACCATAGTTAGTTCGGATTTTTTCGTTTTATTCGTTATTTCGAAGTTGGCGTGCGGCGCTGATATTAATTTAGTAGGCCTCAGACAGCTACTAGCACATGTATTTAAAGAACAGAAATGCATTCATTATTTCTTTATATTCAGCGATAAAGAATAGTTAGAAAAAAAGAAAATACGAAAAACAAAAATATCCGAATGTAATCGCTTAGTTAAACTTGTAGGTTGAATCATTTTTCGTTCTTTCGGATTTTAGTTCTTTCTGACATTTCATTTTCGTACGCATTCGTCAAAGAGTCTTTCATTCATTCGTATGTTTCTGAATGAACTAATACGTAACTAATCTAATTGCGCATGTCTAGCAATTTGCTTGTGGGATTGGGTCACTGATTTCCCAGAAGTGTGCACCAAGATACAAGTAAAACTTTTAGACATCCTCTCCAACAAAAACTGAATTTTTGGTGAGATGCTTCCAAATAGTTGCATCTAAAGGGATGCAGACCCTGCGACTTTCCTAATTAGGAGATATTGCAAACACCTACAGGTAAGCCTTAATCTAGGTTTACCTGTAGGTGAAAGTTGTAATGGAGGGTTTACTTCCATTTTAAGTTCCGCCTTCTGTCTTGATTGGCCGGGAGGTGAAAATGGAAGACAATAGCGAATATTGATTTGCTAATGTCACAAGTGGGTGGGTTTGAGCTCAGTGCTCTGTGGCATGAGCCCAACCTTTTTGAAGCCAATTAAAGCCCCTGAGAGCACTGATCAGATGCCGATTGGCTGACCCTTTTCGGTCATGCCCCTTCCTAATTAAAACATTGCAAGTGCATCAGCTGATGAATAATGAAAAAGTCACTCCCATTCAGAGTTACTGTGCACATTGCTGTAATCAAACAGACAGCTTTTTCTTCAGAGCAGAATCAGGTAGGAATATGCAACAAAGTTTTGTTAAAATCCTTGCAATGTACATTGATCACTCAGAGGGTATTGTTTTTCTCTAAGCTGGCCATACATGGTTAGAAAATCGTTAAAAAAATGGTCAGATTTCTAAAGATCTGTCAAACGTGCATGCGATTACGCCATCATTGTATCAATAGATGTCACCCAATTATCAAAATATTATTGATTGATAACAACATAAACGGTAGATTTTTTGACGATTGATTACACAATCCAGGGTTGCATTTTAACATGGACATGCACTGTAGATTTGTTTGAACTGCTTTC
Organism: Rana muscosa; assembly: GCA_029206835.1. Taxonomy (NCBI): domain Eukaryota; kingdom Metazoa; phylum Chordata; class Amphibia; order Anura; family Ranidae; genus Rana; species Rana muscosa. Next base: position 344,823,067 of record CM055117.1, on the reverse strand, counting down.
GATCGCTTTCACTACTAATGTTTAAAAAATCGTTAGTTTTGGCGCCAAAAATCCGACATGTTGGTTTGCTTTTTGACATAAAAATTAGCATTTCAAGAATTTAAATTAGCCCACTAACATTTCCAAAGATAAATGATCAAGCATTTCAAACACTTTTACTCTTACAAGTGATAATAAAGCCTTACATATACCCACTTGTGGCTTCACAGCTGGTTCCCTGCTGCGCTTTGTGAATGGCCCAGTGGGGGGGAAAGGGGGGCAGAGCTTCCGGCAGCGAATTCACCCAGAAGTGGGAGCGGGTACCTGTCAAAACCAGGTACCTGTCCCCCCTCCCCTACCGGAAAGGTGCCAAATGTGGCGAGGGAGGGGGGGGGCAGACAAGCGGAGCTTCCCCTTTTGGGTGGAGCTCCGCTTTAAAGGCTCTATTGATATGTGGAACTTGTGTGGTATGATTTGTTTTTTTGAGAATTTCAAACAAGTGAAAAAATCTTTATCCAAAGATTATATTTATTAATGGAGCATAGCACTAATACTGTTTATCATAATACACCAGGTACTGCAACTAACTAATATGATCATATTAGTTGCCCATATCAACAAATCAGCTGCTTACTTCAGTTTTGTGAACAACGTTGCTTGTGCCAATAGTTCAACTGCTTGTTTTCTCTGCTAGTTATATATGAAGTCAGTGGGTGTTACGTACCTGGTGGCATGAGCCTGATTTGCAGTGGATGGCTTTTCTTACTCATCTGACTCGGGGCCCCTGATAGAGCAAACAGGTGGCGTAGGAGTGCAGAGTCGCACGAGGGCTGGTAGTCGTGCTAGCTGCTGGGCTTTCAGTTGAATGGTGTGCCAGATGACAGAGGATGCCGGAATGCAGTGGATGCAGGTCAGGGGTACCAGAACTTCACAGACTGGAAGGCAGAGGCAGGAGCAGGGTCAGACAAGCCGGGTCATACACAGAACGGTCAGATAAGGTACAGGTGCAGAGGCTGGAGAATAGTCAAGGTTAAGGCCGGGGTCGATGCAGGCGGAGAGCAGGTGTAGTCAGTCAATGCCTGCCCCAGCTGGAGAGGTGGACGGACGGATGAATACTTTCCCTAAACTTTCATCAATGTAGTCCTTTAGAGCCACCAGTTCAAGTTCAGTTGAGGGAAAGATTCTACCAAAAGGTACCTCGGCCCCTGGAAGTAACTCAATTGGGCAGTCATAAGACCTATGAGGAGGAAGGGTTTCTGCCCGCTTTTTACTGAAGACATCCAGGAAGTATCGGTATGCAACAGGAATGGAAGAACATGCTTCAGGGTCAGAGTCCATAGACAACAGAGATTGTGGTTGACGTGAAGGTACCGGCAAGCAATGTTGTTGGCAGTAGTGTGAGTGGAACTGAATCTCTTGTGTGGCCCAATCGATGTATGGGTTATGTGCCCTTAGCAAGGGCATGCCTAATATAATGGGAAACAGAGGTGAAGCTATGGCATCTAACCGTAGCAGTTCCTTGTGACTGGTAGCAATGGTAGTAGGCAAAAGAACAGTCTCTTGGGTGACTAGCCCAGGCTTAATGATAGACCCATCTGCAAGGTGAACAGAAAGTCCCTGAGCCTTGGGTTTCAGAGGTATCCGGTGTTCAGCAGCAAAAGCTAGATCGATGAAGCAGCTGCAGGCCCCAGAATCCACTATGGCTGACACTTGAATAGTTCTTCCTGGGAGCTGCAACTGAATAAGAAGAGCCAGATAAAGAGAGACACCGGGCCGAGATGGAGATTCAGCAGGAGACATAGACAAGCACTTCCGGAGCTTGGTTGGGCATGTTCTCACATAGTGGCCTGGTTCCCCACAGTATAAGCACAGGTTCTTTGATCAACGGCTTTGACGTTCCTCACTGGTAAGTGAAGAATGAGATAAGCCCAGCTGCACGGGTTTAGAGGCATCAGGAACTGATACTGCAGTTTCAGGAGGGACTGGACGTGGTAAACTGGCAACCTGTGGCATCATCTGTACAGAGTGAAATTGACCGACAGATCTTTTAGACCTGTGTTCTCTTAGTCTCCGGTCAATCTGAATAGATAATTTTATAAGATCTTCAAGTGCGGATTGAACCCCAACCCGGGCTAGTTCATCTTTCAGAGCCTCTGATAGACCCATGCGGAACTGATAACAGAGGGCTGCGTCCATCCAATTTGTATCAGTGCTCCAGCACCTGAAATCTGATGCATAGTCCTCAGCCGCACAGCGACCCTGCTGGAGTGTATGGAGGGCGGCCTCTGCAGTAGCGGCTCGTTGGGGATCATCATAGATTCGGGCCATGTCTTCAAAGAGGGCGGTCAAGAATGCTAATGAGCAAGACTTTCTTTCCAATAAACGGTGAGTCCATGACTGGGGCTCACCCTGCAACAAGGAGATAACAAATCCTACTTTAGTAGTCTCCAGAAGGAAAGTGCGGGGCTGTAGGGCAAAGTACAGTTCGCAGGCTGTGCAAAAAGTCCTGAACTTGCTGCGGTCCCCGGAGAACCTTTCAGGGATAGGAACTCTGGGTTCTGGTGGTAGCATCACAACTGCGGGAGTAGCACTGGAACTAGCGGATGAAGATAAAGTCCAGGACTGTTCCTCCAGCTGGGTATAATCTGCCTGTAAGTCCTTTACAGCTCGTGTGAGACTGGCTCAGCCTCGTCCAGCCGCACCTCCTCCTCCTGAGCCTGAACCTGTTGCCAGGCAACCGACTGAGGGCCTTCCAGGTGCCCTCTGCTGGCCGAATTGCCAGCTGCACCAGCTGTACAAGGTAATTTAACCCCCTGCTGTGTCTTCACTGCCAGTGGGTTTACCTATTGCTAATTCTGTCAGTTCTTTTCCATCGCTTGATTCTCTGGTTTCTTCCTTCTCTAAAATTGCTGAGGCAGTAGTGTCTCAGCATTCTGCTGCTGCTCCTCCTATTCTTTCTCCTGTAAATGTTTGGTCGCCTAATGTACCTGTGTCAGTTCCAGCAAGAGCACCTGTCACACAAAGCATGCTTGATAATACTTTATCTACTGATGTGTTTGCACATGCTGTTCCTGAGACATCTGTTCGTGAAGTTCTGCCCTTTGCCCTGTCCCCCCTTGGGTTCCACCTCCCTAATACTGTAAAGGAAAAAATTTGGCTGGGGTGGGGGGGGGGGGGGTCATTGATTTATTATCCTTACTTCCTTTAAGGAATTTTTGCGTGCCGACTGGAGGATGATCGGCGTAGGCCTATTGCCAGGTAATTTTTTAACTGGCTTCAGGCCTTTTGCATTTTTTCCAGTGTCGTGGGGGAAAAATTCCCTGACCGCTGTAGTGGCCTTTTCTAGCATGTGGAAATCGTCCTTGAGGCTTACAAAAATTTTGGGGGCCTGGGGTGGTTCGTAAATGATGAATCTTTCTGTCAGAAGCTGGCAGTTTACCCTAGCTTGCAGTGGAGTATGAATGATGTGGGCCTTTAGCTAAACCTAATTGTTCCACAGAAACCTTTCCCGGCTAAGCAATTGCCAGCGGCGCCTGGCCTCCAGTCACCCTACAAGAGGGGCTTTTGCTACACTTTTAACAAAAGTCAGTGTAAATGGGGTACTTCTTGTCGTTTTAAGCATGAATGCTCTTTTTGTTCTGGTTCTCACCCCTTGACTAGGTGTTTCAAGAAATCCAGCCCTGCTAGCTCACAGAAGGATATTTTTTCCAAGAGTCTGCAAGCCAGTGAGGCTGGAAAACATGCTTCATTGGCTATCAATAAACCCAGACAAGGGGAGTGCCAGTCTCTTAATTGAAGGTTTTAGGGATGGTTTTCCTTTACCAGTTTTCTCTGGCGTCGGCTGCCAGCCAGTGAAGAATTTGAAGTCGGTGGATAGATTTTCGGATATCGTTCGAAAGAAGCTACTAAAAGAGATTAATGAAGGGCGAGTGGCTGGCCCTTTTATTTCTCCACCTTTTGACAATTTTCGAGTTTCTCCTTTGGGCATCGTGCCCAAAAGGGAACCCAATTCCTTCCGGTTACTCCACCACTTGTCTTTCCTGGTGGGCAACTCTTTAAATGACGAAATTGCCTCTTCTCTCTCATCCGTTTATTATTCTACCTTTTGAAGATGTGGTTCAGGTTATTTAGCGCCTTGGGAAGGGCGCTTTACTAGCAAAAGCGGATATTAAATGCGCTTTCCGCTTGTTGCCCTTTTCCCCGTTATCCTTTAATTCGCTTGGTTTCTGTTTTGATGATTTTTATTTTTTCGATATGTGTCTTCCTATGGGTTGTTCCTTGTCCTGTGCTTATTTTTAGTCTTTTGCTTCATTTTTGCTTTGGGTAGTGTCTTTTGAGTCCGGTTTCGATAGTATTGTGCATTACCTGGATGACTTCCTTTTTGTTGGTCCGGCTGGTTCCCCCCATTGTTTTTATCTCTTGCAGCTCTTTTCTATGATCTCTGCCTTTTTTGGCATCCCTTTTGGCAGCAGAGAAGGCCATTCTTCCATCAGTTTCTATTGAGTTCCTAGGCATCACAGTTGACTCTGTGGCCATGGAGTTCAGGCTGCCAGCGGTCAAGATTGATAGATTAAAAACTTCCATTTCGGTCTTGCTTCACAGGCGCAAAGTGTTGTTGAGGGAGCTTCAATCCTTGCTTGGTTTGTTAGGTTTTGCGGCTCGGGTCATGCCGGTGGGCCGAATCTTGTCCTTGGCTACGTCTGGGCTTAAATCTCCTTTTTCGCACATCCACCTGTCTGCGGACTTGAAGGCTAACTTGTTGGTTTGGTATAAATTTTTTGACCAATATAAGGGAAGATCCTTCTTTCAGGATGACTTCATTTTTGCAGCAGACCTGGAGCTCTCCACGGACGCGACGGGCTCTTGCGGGTTCGCGGCCATTTGGCGCACACATTGGGTGTGTGGTTCGTGGCCTAATTCTTGGATTGCTCAGAGGGCTACCAAGAACATTGTTTTAGAAGGAAATGTATGTTCCTGCACTTAGGATCTCTAACTGTGTAATGAGCTGCAGCCCCCCTAGTAGGATCCTAAATCGGATCTTAGTTGAGTTGAGCAAATAATAATGGGGTGTGGCGCTGCTCTTTTCTTAGATACTCTCTAAGGTAAATAAGAGGTGTGACTATTACGGCTAGGCAATTAAACCCTATATCAGAGATTACAATAGTGAAAATAAGACCTTGTTCCCAAAAAGTTATATATGAAGAACATATAATATAGAGGGCCGCACCACTGCCAGGTGCGGTGCCACCACCTTGTAAAAATCTTTAAAGTGCATAGGTTGCAATCAAATTAGTGCTAAACCATAAATATGTGCAAAAATCAAGACCATATTGACATAATCATAAAATAAAAATATAAATCCAAAATACGGGGGTAGACAGCGTGATGTAATTATTCCCGACCAGGTCCGTGTGTTCCCCAGCTGTTTCTCCAAGTAGGGCAGGCTGCAACACAATCCTGAAGTGTCCACGGGTTTCCTTCCAGGTAGATCCCGCTTTGAGGAGCAGATGCATTAGGTCACCTCAGTAAGGAAGATGAGAGACTCCCATAATGTAGTATGCCAGATTTATTTAAATTTAAAACCATAAACATAAATAACGGCCTATACGGCGAATCCTTGTAAAAGTATCACAGAAAGAACACAGCGCCCCAGTACCGTGTATGCCGGATAGCAGCTTGCGTTCCAGCCTCAGGTACCCGGATCACTGACAGCGTAACGTAATGTGCGTGGCTCCGCCTTACGTACGTTTCGTAAAAGAACGTCTTCTGAGGCGTGCCATGGTTACGCTACATCACGTTTAAATAGGAGGTGAGCCACAAGCATACCCGCCCCCCTCATCATGGATCATCCAATCAGTAAGGAAGGGGACGTCCCCAGGCGTTGAGGAGCTAATACTGAAATACTAATAGTGTTGTCAACCCAGTGAATTGCAAAGGGGGATCTGTGGCTCCATTCTCTGGTGGTTTTGTATATCGCTTGGTGATCTTTATGTAAACCCGGAATATAAGACAAAAACAGAGATATGCTTTCTAAATACAAAATTATGACAATATAAATATAAAAATAAATATAAATATAAAACCATATAGTTATATATTAAAAAATGCATATATACACATTAAAATGTACGTCATCATATATGATCTATATATATGCCACAAAAATTGATAAGTGCATTGATGGACTATACTAGTATAGAAAAGCATAAGAATCTATACAATAATTAAAACTCTATATAAAACACATAAAGGATAAAAATGGGGGAAAAAACACATATCTGTATGCTAATCCATCTTAAATAGAAGGGGGAAGATGTTTTCTCCCAAATGTTATTTAGGAGCGTATCCCAAATATATGGAGAAGTCTGTACCCATAAAAGCCCAAGGGTCAAACTGGACTATGATTATCAGCGGTTAGCTAGAAAACAATTGAGGTCAATATCTATGTTTAACCCCTTAGGGGCCAAAGACCCCAGCCGGTATATTCAGCTAGTTTCATTCTGGGAAACTAAGATTTCTTTGTTTCCTTCCCTCCAGTTATCTTTAATAATGTCAATCCCATAAAAGTAAAGCCCAGTTGGGTCTCTGTGGTGGAATTCATCAAAATGTCGGGACAAATTATGTTTTGGGAATCCTTTTCTGATATTGTTAATGTGTTCCCTGATACGTACACACAATGGGCGTGTAGTACGGCCTATATATTGCAGGTGGCACGGGCACTCTATGACATAGGTTACATGAGTACTGTTGCATGTAATAAGTTCACAAATCTTATATTCCCTATGATCAGTCCGAGATTTGAATGTTTCCCTTCTCCTAGGTTGCTTCTTGCTCACCCTGCAGGCCAAACATCTCTGACATTTATAGAACCCTTTTAGCTCTGGGCAGATGTTAATTACTTTAGGGGGGTTAATAACATTATGCACAATGTGGTTGCGCAGCGATGGAGCTCTTCTGTATACAAAAGATGGTTTATTCGGCAGAATTGTTGAAAGGACCCGATCTTCCTTAAGAATGGGCCAATATTTTTTAACAATACGTTCCAGATCCCTATGTTAATTGTTAAATCCAGTGATAAACGCCACTTCCATTTTCTTTTCTTCTTTCTTTGGTTTATTCAGTAGACCATGTCTGTCCATATTGGAGATCTCTTCTTTCAGTTTTTGCAGATATTCTGGTGCATATCCCTTCTCCTGAAATCTATTAATAACTAGATCTGCTTGTATATTGAAGTCTTCCACTGAGTTGCAGTTTCTCCGCAATGGAGGGGTGGGCTGGTCATCCTAAACAAAAAGGACTATGAGGCAGAAATGGAAAATCTGTTGAATATAGAGAATACCTATAAAAAACTAAAGGGGAACCCCAAACCGATTTTTGAGAAAAAACTAAAAGATTTTGTAAATAAGGGGGTAACTATAGGGATCCTGAACGAGAAAGAGGCAGAATATTTAGTGTCCAACTCTACAAAAACTCCAGTAATATATTATATTCCGAAAATTCACAAAAGACTTGACAAACCCCCTGGAAGGCCCATAATAAGTGGTATAAATTCATTGTTTTCAAGGCTAGGAGAGTACCTGGATACATACCTGAAACCACTTGTAAAAGAAGGAAGATCTTACCTGCGAGACAGCTTACAACTAATTCAGGAAATCCAAGAAATTCAAGGAGCACAAAACTGTCTATTGGCAACAATAGACGTTAACTCCCTTTATACTAGCATTGTCCAGGAAGATGGACTATTGGGTGTGGAGAAAGCACTGCATGAGAACACCAGTATGAAACAAAACCAAATACATTTTATTTTGGAAGGGTTACAACTCGCTATGGAATGCAATTATTTCTGGTACAATAAAGCTTTCTTTGTTCAAACTAAGGGAGTTGCGATGGGAGCACGTTATGCTCCGAGTGTGGCCAACCTCCTCATGAACATGTGGGAAGAGGAGTACATCTACAACAGAAAAATTCCCCAAATTAAGCTGTACCGAAGATACATAGACGACTTAATCATACTATGGGATGGCTCTGCAAACACATTTCAACAATTTCTCCAGGAATTAGACATAAATAGGTATGGGCTCACTTTTACAGGGAAATGGGACTCGCAGACAATTGACTACCTGGATCTGGAGATCTTCAAGCAAGGTGGACTACTGCATACAAAACCTTCTTTAAGGCCACAGATCGAAATGGGTATATCCCCACTTCAAGCTGCCACCATCCAAAATGGAAGGGGAATATCCCCAAAGGACAACTGCTGAGATTGTGGAGAAACTGCAACTCAGTGGAAGACTTCAATATACAAGCAGATCTAGTTATTAATAGATTTCAGGAGGAGGGATATGCACCAGAATATCTGCAAAAACTGAAAGAAGAGATCTCCAATATGGACAGACATGGTCTGCTGAATAAACCAAAGAAAGAAGAAAAGAAAATGGAAGTGGCGCTTATCACTGGATTTAACAATCAACATAGGGATCTGGAACGTATTGTTAAAAAATATTGGCCCATTCTTAAGGAAGATCGGGTCATTTCAACAATTCTGCCGAATAAACCATCTTTTGTATACAGGAGAGCTCCAGCGCTGCACAACCACATTGTGCATAATGTTATTAACCCCCCTAAAGTAATTAACATCTGCCCAGAGCTAAAAGGGTTCTATAAATGTCAGAGATGTTTGGCCTGCAGGGTGAGCAAGAAGCAACCTAGAAGGGAAACATTCAAATCTCAGACTGATCATAGGGAATATAAGATTCGTGAACTTATTACATGCAACAGTACTCATGTAACCTATGTCATAGAGTGCCCGTGCCACCTGCAATATATAGGCCGTACTACACGCCCATTGTGTGTACGTATCAGGGAACACATTAACAATATCAGAAAAGGATTCCCAAAACATAATTTGTCCTGACATTTTGATGAATTCCACCACAGAGACCCAACTGGGCTTTACTTTTATGGGATTGACATTATTAAAGATAACTGGAGGGGAGGAAACAAAGAAATCTTAGTTTCCCAGAATGAAACTAGCTGGATATACCGGCTGGGGTCTTTGGCCCCTAAGGGGTTAAACATAGATATTGACCTCAATTGTTTTCTAGCTAACCCCTGATAATCATAGTCCAGTTTGACCCTTGGGCTTTTATGGGTACAGACTTCTCCATACATTTGGAATACAGATTTTGTTGGCAAGAGAAACCATACAATAGGCCAGCCACATATGGACCACCCCTACGGAACCTCCCATTCCCCCCCTTTTTTTTCCCCCTCCCATACTTTCCTTCTCCCCCTTTCCCTCCCTCCCTTCCCCTCTTCCCCCCTCCCCTTTTTTAGCTACCCTTCCTCCTCCTTACAAAGTCTGCAAGTAGCCTAGAGACTCATGTGACCTATTGCAACATATATGATTTCCTCCTCCTGTGTTGAGGTTAATTCAATATACAATAGGTTCTCTCTCTCTCTGGTTTTGGGGGTGCCCCCCCCCCCCGTTTTCAGTATGTGAAAGTAATATTTTTCCATACACCCCTAAATAACATTTGGGAGAAAACATCTCCCCCCTTCTATTTAAGATGGATTAGCATACAGATATGTGTTTTTTTCCCCCCATTTTTATCCTTTATGTGTTTTTTATAGAGTTTTAATTATTGTATAGATTCTTATGCTTTTCTATACTAGTATAGTCCATCAATGCCCTTATCAATTTTTGTGGCATATATATAGATCATATATGAGCGCGTACATTTTAATGTGTATATATGCATTTTTTAATATATAACTATATGGTTTTATATTTACATTTATTTTTATATTTATATTGTCATCATTTTGTATTTAGAAAGCATATCTCTGTTTTTGTCTTATATTCCGGGTTTACATAAAGATCACCAAGCGATATACAAAACCACCAGAGAGTGGAGCCACAGATCCCCCTTTGCAATTCACTGGGTTGACAACACTATTAGTATTTCAGTATTAGCTCCTCAACGCCTGGGGGCGTCCCCTTCCTTACTGATTGGATGATCCATGATGAGGGGGGCGGGTATGCTTGTGGCTCACCTCCTATTTAAACGTGATGTAGCGTAACCATGGCACCGCCTCAGAAGACGTTCTTTTACGAAACGTACGTAAGGCGGAGCCACGCACATTACGTTACGCTGTCAGTGATCCGGGTACCTGAGGCTGGAACGCAGCTGGAGCGCAAGCTGCTATCCGGCATACATGGTACTGGGGCGCTGTGCTCTTTCTGTGATACTTTTACAAGGATTTGCCGTATAGGCCGTTCTTTATGTTTATGGTTTTAAATTTAAATAAATCTGGCATACTACATTATGGGAGTCTCTCATCTTCCTTACTGAGATGACCTAATACATCTGCTCCTCAAAGCGGGATCTACCTGGAAGGAAACCCGTGGACACTTTAGGATTGTGTTGCAGCCTGCCCTACTTGGAGAAACAGCTGGGGAACACACGGACCTGGTCGGGAATAATTACATCACGCTGTCTACCCCCGTAGGGGTGCGAGGAGCTGGTGAGTGGGGACCCTTGTGGGGGAATACCAGAAAAGCCATTGAAACAGTTACCTGCTGGCTATCAAACAACAACACTTTAATGAACACTGGGAATATTTCACTATCTTAGGCACTATTTAGGAGTGGACTTTTATCTTGTGATACATATACATTTTTTCACTTTTTTCACCATATATACAAATTTTTTGGATTTATATTATTATGGTTTAGCACTAATTTGATTGCAACCTATGCACTTTAAAGATTTTTACAAGGTGGTGGCACCACACCTGGCAGTGGTGCGGCCCTCTATATTATATGTTCTTCATATATAACTTTTTGAGAACAAGGTCTTATTTTCACTATTGTAATCTCTGATATAGGGTTTAATTGCCTAGCCATAATAGTCACACCTCTTATTTACCTTAGAGAGTATCTAAGGAAAGAGCAGCACCACAAGAACATTGTTTTGTTGGAATTTTTTCCAATTTTGGCTGCGTTTGAACTTTGGAGTGCTCATTTTGCTAACAAACGGATAATCATTCAAACTGACAACAAGGGAGTGCTTTTTGACATAAATTGTCTGTCTTCCAAATCTCTCTCTGTCATTAAGCTACTTTAGATATTTTGTTTTCCTCTGCTTGAAATATAATATAATGGGTAAAAGCTCAGCACATTCCCGGAAAATCAAATGTGATTGCGGATGCCTTATCCCGTTTACAGATGACACGTTTCCGGCAGCTTTTTCTTCAAGCGGATCGCATGGGATATGTGTGTCCAGCTCACTTGTGAGATTTGATATAGATGCCTTATCTGCAGTGATTCGGAATTCGCTCTCCCCTCGCACATGGTTGGATTACTCTGCGGCCTGGACTAGATAACTGGCCTTCTGTAATTCTTTCAAATTTCCTTGTTACCAACACTCGGAGGGCGCTGTTTTGTCCTTCTTGTGCGTTTTAATGCATGACCATTTGTCCCACAGCCACATAGCAAAGATTCTGGCAGTGATTTTCTTTATTTTTTAAGCTTCAGGGCTTGCCTCCGGTTAATATATTCTTTTCAGTTAAGGAAGCTTTAAAAGGGTACAGAAAGAGCACTTTTGTCCCAGATAAGCGGAGGCCAATCTCCATTGATGTACTCCGGAAGCTTTGCTTGGCCATGGGTCAAGTGTGCCATGATCACTTTGAGGCTTGTCTTTTTCAAGCGGCCTTTTGTCTGGCCTTTTTCGCTGCACTCTGAGTGTCGGAATTGGTACCCCTTAATAAGTCTAGTTCGCCTGGGTTGGGGTTCCAGGATGTCAGTGTCTGGTTCTGGTGTGAGATTGCTTGTACGCCACTCAAAGACCGATCAGCTGGGCAAGGGGTGTTGGGTTCAGCTTTCCCCATGTGGGGACCAAGTGATCTGTCCCGTGGTGGTAGTTACAAAGTACTTGGCCCTCAGGCCTCCATTGTTGGGTAATTTTTTAATACACTCGGTAGGTCTACCACTTACCAAATATGAGTTTTCTTCAGTTTTCAAAAAATGTTTGAAGGTTATTGGTCTAGCTGATGTCTTATTCTCGACCCATTCTTTTCGAATTGGCGCTGCCACTGAGGCGGCCAGGATGGGCCTAGATGAGACATTGATAAGAAGGCTGGGTAGATGGGAGTCTGCTAGATTTCAAGTTTTTTTCCCAGCTAACCTTTTGATTGAATTTTCTCAGGTTTACACAAGACGGTGTGGATCCTAGGTCACTTCTTTTGTTTTCTGGGCACGTAGGAGAGCATCTCAGCGTTGCTACACGGAGAACCTATCTCTTCCCACAGACTCTTTCTCAATTTACTGGAAAGGTATTCGGGGGTTACGCTGGTGTCAGGTATCCTTTCAGTTGTCACAGCTTAGTGCACATTGGCCTCCACCGTCAATCATTGTAATCCATGCAGGGGGTAATGATGTTGGTCATTTGAAATCCCTTGATTTAATGTTTGCGATGCAGAGGGATTTTCAAAGGTTTAATCTCTCTTTCCCATCTTGTACGTTTGTTTTTTTGGAGATTGTTCCCGCCTTCTCTGGTTCTCTTCCCCTCAGTTGCGCCCCCTGGAGAAGGTGAGAAGGCGGATTAACAGGTCTCTTGAGAAATTCATGCCATCTATTGGTGGTTTTTCCTACCGTCACATTGATATGGAGGGTGGTATCCTGAGTTTTATAGGCCGGATTCCATTCATTTATCAGAGGTGGGTGTGGATTTGTTTAATTTGGGTATTAAATCTTGTGTGGAAATGGCTGTTGGGTAGGCCAATCCTTTTTGCAACAGAATTGGCTGGTGGGGGACTTTACAGTTTACAAGTGATATTATCTGCTCAAGTCCTGAGACTGAGCAGGGAAAATTTTCTGTATTACAATTTATCAGTTTTTGGTGGTTACATTCATTTAAATTAAATATGAAATGGTTATATTCAGTATTATACCAATAAAGTGCCACAACCATTATTGAAGCCATACGGTGGTACATGTGTTTTATTTCTGGGGTTTTTTTGGTTTGGTTTGAGGGGGTTGTGTGGCCTGCGATCCCATGGCATAACAGGGCAAAATTTATTTGTGCCCATGCACATGGGTTCGCGGCCGCTCCCTCCCCCTTTTCCTTATCCTTACCCCCGAGGAATACGTTTAAAAATAAATAAATGTGTGCGTTTGAATGTAGTGTATATATGGAGCGCTGCCCCTTTAAGTTTTTGCAGGTACCTGGACAAGGTGTTTCCTGACTGGCCCAGGTGAAGCAGGTGACCAGTAGAAAGTTCTGGAACTCCCCTGGACCCTATTTAAGGCTGCAGAGGACGCTGCTTCTTGCTGCTGGCTGGGTACTGGACTTTGCTCCCCCACCCCCCCCTCCCTGTCGTTGGCATGTTTATGTGGTTTGTCACCCCTGGATCAGGGGGCAGGGCTTTACAGTTTACAAGTGATATTATCTGCTCGAGTCCTGAGACTGATCAGGGAAAATTTTCTGCATTACTAATTTATCAGTTTTTGGTGGTTACGTTAATGTAAATTAAATATGAAATGGTTATATTCAGTATTATACCAATAAAGTGTCATGGCCATTTTTTAAGCCATACGGTGGTAGATGTGTTTTATTTCTGGGGGGTTTTTGGTTTGGTTTGGGGGGGTTGTGTGGCCTGCGATCCCATGTGCAGCAAGTTAACAGGCTTACAATTCAACACTGCCACACATTCGTGGCAAGTTATCCTTGCTATCTGGGTCAACCAGTTAACGAAAACAACGTGTCAAGCAGTATGTGGAACTGGTATTATTTTATTTTAGTTTGCTTCCCAGTTTCTAGGATTGTACTGTTTGAAAAAGGCATCTGAGGAGAATCCTTTGTCACATATTTGCAAGGCAACTGAGTTTAAAGCAGAACTAAACTCTCTCAATCAACATGACTGGTGTAATGCTAGTGTGCATGCTGCCTAAACAAACCCCAACCCTTATTACTAAACTTACTTATTTAATTAACACATGACATCTGGATTAAATGGCCAACAAAGGCCCCTTTATTAATTCCAAAAGATAACATATAAAAAAACTTATAAAAATAGCGATTTTAATAAATATATATATCTTTACATAAATATATATATATTTAACACATAACATTTTTCCAACAGAATTCTCTAAACTGCTGCGCCTGGGTTCCTGAAAGAAGGTACCAACTGCTATCTCATCGGCTGTCCACGATCTCCAGCCGTGATCCCACCAGCTCAGAGACAATGACTCGATCCTTCTTCCACCATTCAGCTCGATGACCAATAGCCCATAATAACCAAATAGGGGAGGTGCCCATCCCGAGACAGGCCCCCAACCCCTACCAACCATAACTGATATATACATATGAATATATATATATATATATACCACCACCATCCGACCTTCAGGAACCCGAGACCCCTGCCACAGACGCCCACCAGTGACCCCTTATGCGTGGGCGGCCCGTCACAGCCGTAAGGCACGTTGGAGCCCATCCTGGAGCCCCAGGACCCACATGTCGATGCCCACCGTGGACAAATGCACACCATCCCCCCTTAAATAGAGGCTATACTCCCCCTCCAGTTCGCAATGGCGAACAACCAACCCCCCTTTCCGAGACACAAATTTTGCCATCGCCTTGTTGACCTTCACCCTCGCCTTGTTGATCTTGTCAACAGGCCGGGCCCCCCGCCAAGACAACCTCCCAACGATATCGGACCACACTACAATGGTATCCGGGAAGGCCGAACGTAGCTGGAGAAAATCCCATTTTACATCTCTGATGAGGGCCCGGGAAGCCCGGAGACAGACGTCATTGCCCCCGACATGCAACAGAAGCACATCCGGCGGCCTGTCCAAACGAGCATAATGCTGAACCTCCGGCATGACTCTGGAACAGAGCATGCCTGGGATCCCAATCCAATGTACCGTAGCCTCCCCTCGGTGAAAACCCATTTGCCTGCCTTCTGGCCTGACCAAAGCCCATTTTTCCCCCCAGTGTACGTAGGAATGGCCCAGGATTCACATCAGACACACCGGGCCTAACAGAAAAGAACAAAAAAAACATAGATACAGACACAAGGCACCACACGCACGTCCCCACAACTCACACCCCCAGAAAACCCCACAGACACAAACATTGAGGAGTAGCACAGAGGGAATAACCCTCCCCCACTTTTTCCCCCTACATCATGGGAGGGCGAACATATAGCCTGAACCATTGGGACTCCAAGCGACCAAATCCGCTGCAAGATCTCATTGCTCAGCCCCCAACGGGAAGCTTCGGTCGCTGCCCCAATTCTGAAAGAATGGGAGGAATAATCTGCAGCATTGAACCCCCCGGCCCCCAGGCAACGTTTGAACACTGCTCCAAACTGATACCTGGACAAGGGCAACCCAGTTTCGTGAACCAGAAGAGGACCCGCCCCAGGAGGCCATAACACCAACCACTCCCGGAGTACCTGTACCGGGCATAGACCCAGCCCGGGTACCCTACCCAACGCCACATTAGTCCCTTTCCCCAACTGGTCGGTTTTCGACTTCCGAATAACCAACGTGACAGAGTCTCCATGCCCCCTTACATCCAAGATATTCAAAACTCCCGCCACTGACTTCGAAGGGCTAACCAATTCGCCCACCCTCAATGCCCCAAAAAAAACAACCGAAAAAAAGCCGTCCGAAATAACTGAACCTCAAACAGAGAAATACACACCCGGGGTATCATCCCCACTAACACTTCCAACATCGCCAAGGACACCGGTTGCCTTGAATCAGGCCTCACGCGCCCCTTTTGATAACCCCGCAACGCCTTGCGCACTACAAATGCCTTTGTGACATCCTCAACCCCCCCTAAGCGAAACAAGAACGGCAAACCCGCCATTTCGACGTTTAAAGACGCAACAGACACCCCTTGCTCACAATTACGCCCCAGAAAATACAACAACACATGGAGCCTGTCCTCCGCAGAGGGACCAACCCCAAGATCACTCACCAGTTCGTACTGATCCCGCCACACACGCTCATACGACCGCCAGGTAGATTCCGCAACAGACCGCCGAACCAACGACATCACCGTTCCAACATTAGATCCCACAAGCCACCTGGGCACGGAACCCCGCCTCCGGAGTCAGCTGCCCGAAATCTGTCCCACTACAAACGAGAGAGCGCATCAGCCACCTCATTAACCATCCCGGAGATATGCACAGCACACACCACAACGTTCAATTCTAAACATCTTAGCACTAAATAGCGTAAAAAAACACTGGCAAAGACGATGCAATCAAAGAGTTGATTGCCTGCACCACCCCCAGGTTATCACAATGGAAACGAACCCTCCGGTTCCGAAACTCCGCTCCCCACAGCTCCAACGCTAACACTATAGGGAACAATTCCAGCAGTATCAAATTCCTGATCAACGCCGACTCCGCCAATACCTCCGGCCACCTGTCAGCACACCACCTTCCTTGGAAATAGGCCGCAAACCCCACCGACCCTGCTGCATCAGTAAAGAGCTCCAAATCTCTCGCCTGCACCACAGGTTCCAGCCAAAACGACTGCCCATTATATCGCATCCAGGAACGTATCCCAAACTCGCAAATCGTCCCTGTGCTCCCAGCCCAAGTGAATGAAATGATGCAGGGCTCTCACCCCAGCCGTGGCCGCCGCCAAATGTCTGCAAAATATCCTCCCCATAGGCATGATCCAGCAAGCAAAGTTGAGCTTTCCCAACACTGATTGCAAATCCTTCAACTGCACCTTCGAACTACGAGCCACCGACTCCCTGAGATCTGCTAGCTTGTCACCCGGAAGCCTGCATTCCATCTTCACAGTATCAATAATGATACCCAAACATTTCAACACCGTCACAGGCCCCTCCGTCTTGTCCTGTGCAAGTGGAACTCCAAAAACCTTGAAAATATGTTGAATGGTGGACAACAAAATAAGACCGGTCCGGTCATCCGACGGACCTATGACCAGGAAATCATCTAAATAATGCAAAATCGAGCCGAGGCCCGACAAATCCTTAACCACCCATTCCAAAAAAGAACTGAACAATTCGACATAAGAACAGGAAATCGCACAACCCATGGACAAACATCTGTCCACAAAATATTCCCCTTCCCAACGACACCCCAACAATCTGATGTACTGGCAGCAGACGAAACACTGACTCAATGTCAGTCTTTGCCATAAGTGCACCCCTCCCAAACCGCTGCACCAAGCGCACAGCCTCATCAAAAGATGCATACGACACTGTGCATAGGGCAGGATCGATTGCATCATTCACCGAACCACCCTTCGGGTGAGACAGGTGATGAATGAGCCTAAACTGATTTGGCTCACGCTTGGGCACTACCCCGAACGGCAAAACCACCAAGTCCCCCAGCGGCAGCTCCGAAAACGGACCCGCCATCCTGCCCAAACTCACTTCTTTCTGCAGTTTTCCAGAAACTACATCCGGATGCTCATACGCTGACCTTAGGTTGGCCGTGACAGGGGGGATCGTAGTCAATTCACTGGGAATCAGAAACCCCTCCCGAAAGCCCAACCACAGTGCACGTGCTGCCCCCCAATTCGGATACCTACTTAGATAAGGCGCCATTTTTCACTTTTCGTCCATGGACGGACACAGCTCCTTAAATCTTGACATGTGGGTTATGTTCCTGTTCATAGGAGAGGACTAGGCAGAACATGTTAGTTATCTTAAAACATGTAACTTTAACAGAATTAAACAGCCCCACCTAGCAGAGGAGAAGGACGTGGCTCCCTTTGGGCCCAGAGTCCTGAAGAAATTTTTAATTTTAATTTAATTTTATATTTTGATTCTTCTATTAACTGCCGGCTGGGTGACAGGCTGGATATTATCACATTATTATCCCTGTGGGGGACCGTGGGGCGCCGGGGTCCGCTTTCTGTGAGGGGGGGTCTGTCTCCTGGGAAGTCTCTGCACAGCCTTCTCGTCCACATCCCGGGGCTCGGGCGCCATTTTTTGCTGCGCTGACGCCATTTTTAGTGTGCCTGTTTTCTCTATTGAAATTTCCATTGGCTCCCATTTTGTCGTGGCCGCGCTGTGGCACAGGTCGGTATTGCGTGCGGCCCTTTTATCTGAGGTGTCTGGCGGCCATTTTGGAGTGGGTTTTGACCTCTAGCACTGGCTTTTTGAATGCCACACAGCTCTATCTCCTCACAGTTTTTTTTTTCCTCACACACACGCTGTGTATACAAGGAAGGCGGGCAGCGGTGCTGAGCAGTCTCCCTCTGGGTGGGGAGTCCTCTGGGTTACCCCCCCGGTCGGTGCAGCAAGGAGGGTGGACTTCTTAGGTGTTTTTCACTTGGTCCCTGAGAGCTGTCAGTGGGTATTAATGGAGTCAGTATCTGGCCTTTCTTCCCTAAATTGCCAGAGGCAGCTAACGGTGCCCCTGCACCTGCGGTTCCCATGGATACGCTGTCGGCAGTCCTGGAATCATTTGTTGCCAGGGTAGAAGCGGTGTGCGGTCATAAGGGGGGTAAAAAGTGCCCCCTCCCCCCACCATCTTCTGGGGAGTGCAAGACAGGGCACTTGTGAGTGCACTTCTTGATGCTATGAGGGACACTCTCAAGCTGGTAGATGCAGCTGGGACTTCCACAGAGGAGTCTGTCTCCTTTGGGTCACACAAATCGAACCGCTTTGTGAAAGTTTTTCCTTATGTTACTTTCTCTGATAAGTTCATAGATAAGGAATGGGAACAGCCGCAGAGGTCCTTTGTGGTCCCTCAGCGCATGGTGGTCCGTTATCCTTTTGGGGAGAGCCTTTTAAAAAAAAAGGGCCTCTCTTCCGGTCGTGGACACTCCAGTCTCTCGGCTAAATAAGGTAACCACTCTCCTGGTTGAGGGAACCCCTGCCTTTAAGGAGACTGCTGATAGGAGGTCAGAAGCGGTGACCCGCTCCAGGTTCACCATGCTGGGGTCAGCGTTGCGACCTATATTGGCTGCGACTTTGGTGTCTCAGAGATTCACTGAATGGGCAAGGATTTTGCAACAGACAGGAGAGGAGCTTCCTCCAGAGTGCGTAAGGCTGGCTGACCAATTGGTACAGGGCTTTGTGTATGCCTGTGATGCCACTCTGGATGCGGCCCCCTTGATTTCCAGAGCCTCTGTATCTGCGGTGGTACTGCGCTGCCTGATTTGGCTGAAATACTGGTCCGCTGACCAAGCATCCAAAAGAGCTCTGGCAGATTGTCTTTCAGAGGCTTTTTGGTACCTCGCTGGACGACATTATTAAGGATGTCACTGGAGGTAAGAGCACACTTCTCCCGCAGTCCTCTAAGGGGAAGGAGTCACTGTATTTTCTAGGCTTGTGCACAACGGAAAAATTTGTTCCGTTTCGGTTCGTTTCTTTCCGGTCCTGTTGATTCGTAATCATTCGTAATTTTGCTAGACGGGATTTTTCGTGTTCGGACTCATTCGTATTTTTGCAAGCGACATTTTTCGTTGAATTTTTTGTTGCTTTATAATTCGTACTTTCGGTAGAGTACGTTGTTTTTCGTTGATTCTGGACACAACTCCTACTTTCGTAACTTTTTTTGGGTTCGTTGATTCGTAATTTTCCGTGTCTCTCTCACAATGACGCTGCCTATTATGCCTAATGTGCTTCGAATGGATTTGTACTTTTCTAAATACATAGCGGTTATTTGTAACGATTCGAAATCTCGTATTTTACTTTCGTTTTTTACATGCGGCTATAGGCTCCGCCCCTGTACACCATTTTGAGAGGGTTCAGCACGGTGAGGGAGAAGCAGAGAGCAGAGCAGAGTGAGTGTTATTGTGCTTCGAATGGATTCGAAATCTCGTATTTTACTTTTGTTTTTTCATGCGGCTATAACCTCCGCCCCCTGTACACCATTTTGAGAGGGAGTTCAGCATGGTGAGGGAGAAGCAGAGAGCAGAGTGAGTGTTATTGTGCTTCGAATGGATTCGTACATTCGTAACTTTTTTCATAACGAATTATGCCGAAGACCTTCGGGCATTCGCTATTTTGCGGTATAATTTATTTTTCGGATTCGGTCTTATTCGTAATTGCTCTGTTCGGAAATTCGAATGCTTCCGAATGTCCGAAAGTTGCTAAATTCGGACGAATTTCGATTCGTTACGAAACGAATTGCACAAGCCTAGTATTTTCGTCAGTCAGGGTCAGCCGGCAGATCCTCCCAGACTGACAGGGCTCCAGCTGGGGGCCAGAAGCCCCAGAGGCTAACAAGCCTGCTACCGCATGAAGTTTTGCCCCCGCCCGACTCAAGGGTTGGGAGACGGCTCCAGACAAGGCCACCGAGGCCAGGTCTCGGGGCGGCAGTGGCTGCAGGGGCGGCGGCGGCGGCTCCGCCTATCCTCACCGGCCTCACTCACGGGCACAGTCCCCTCCCGCTCCGCCCATCCTCCCCGCCCGCACTCACGGGCAAACTGTAGAGTCCCGGCTCCGCCTATCATCTCCGCCCGCTCCACTCATCCTCCCTGCCCTCACTCACGGGCATACTGCAAAGTCTTAGCCCGCTCCGCCCATCCTCCCCGCCCTCACTTACGGTCACTCTACACAGTCCCCGCCCACTCTGCCCATCCTCCCCGCCCTCACTTACGGGCACTCTACACAGTCCCCGCCTGCTCTGCCCATCCTCCCCGCCCTCACTCACGGGCACACTGCACAGTCCCCGCCCGCTCCGCCCATCCTCTCCGCCCGCACTCATGGGTACTCACAGGCCCCGCCCATCCTCTCTGCCTGGCCAAACAAAACCTAGCATGGAGGGGGAACCAACTGATCTGCGAGCAATCTGCAAGTGAGTGGAACTGATATCAATATCAACACTGCTATTGATTCCCCCCACACCACCACTGCTGCCACTGATACCCCCCACCACCATTACTGCCACTGATACCCCCCACCACCATTACTGCCACCGATACCCCCCCACCACCATTACTGCCACCGATACCCCCCACCACCATTACTGCAACTGATACCCCCACCACCATTGCTGCAACTGATACCCCCACCACCATTACTGCAACTGATACCCCCCACCACCATTACTGCAACTGATACCCCCCACCACCATTACTGCAACTGATACCCCCACCACCATTACTGCAACTGATACCCCCCACCACCATTACTGCAACTGATACCCCCCACCACCATTACTGCAACTGATACCCCCCACCACCATTACTGCAACTGATAACCCCCACCACCATTACTGCCACTGATACCCCCACCACCATTACTGCCACTGATACCCGCACCACCATTACTGCAACTGATACCCCCCCACCATTACTGCAACTGATACCCCCCACCACCATTACTGCAACTGATACCCCCCACCACCATTACTGCCACTGATACCCCCCACCACCAATACTGCAACTCATACTCCCCACCACCATTACTGCCACTGATACCCCCCACCACCATTACTCCCACTGATACCCCCCCACCACCATTACTGCCACTGATACTCTGTGCCATTCTGCCGACGTAAATGTTCGTGTGGCTGTCCTTAAGTGGTTAAGCTCCCAGTAGATGTCATTTAAAAAAAAATATACGGTATAATAGCTTACTTCAGAGTGCCTTTCGGCGCTCATGTGACTGCCCGCCGGTCTCTTCCCCTCCTCCCCTCCTCTCCTCATCTCGGCTGACGTCGGCGGGGGTTTCCCAGCACATCCCCCTGCAGCTATCAGATCGGGACAGGAGACTAAACTGTGCTCTGAAGTAAGCTATTATACCGCATATTTTTAAAAATTACATCCACTGGGGAGCTTAGTGTTATATACCAAAAGGGGGGGCGGCATTAAAGGTCCCGGCCTTGGGGCGGCAAAGGGAGTAAATCCGGGCCTGGACCTCCCTGCTCTCCGACCAGTGGGTCTGTGAGGTGGTCACTTCGGGGTATAAGATAGAGTTTCTTTCTTGTCCACCAAACAGATTGTACCGGCAATCCCAATACGAAAGGGGTTAACGCCGTTTAGGATATTCCCTTTCCGAACACAAGGCAGCTACCGACACTCCACAGTCAGGCGAGACCCATAAGAATAATTCCCCCCCAATAACGAGACACAGCTCTGTTTTTAGGTTCCAAACAGGGAATCAATCTTTATTGCAAGCACATGGTAACACATTTCTCTTCAAAACACTTCCCTCCCACCCTTGGGAAACAGGGCTGGTTAAACTGTCCAATGACAATGGTGATACAGGTCAAGTGTGTTCAAACTTCTCCTTCAGTAAACAGTCTTAGCAGGGGGGGGGTTGCTGGAGTGATTCCCCCCCCCCTGTCCTCACAGCATGACACTTAAACATCCCATGATAGGCAGCCAGACGGTCTACCAATCTCCAATCCACATCACCACAGTAGCAGACTTAATTACCACAAGCCACAATAGACAATAGAATGCAATCACACCCCACCCCATCACAGCAAATAGTACACGACAGCCAACACACAATATACACACAATATATACAATATATATACAGCATTGAATCTGACTAGCACAGATCATAGTGGGGTTCTTATTCACCCTGTGCCCCTATTAGAGACACAGGGTGATTTACACATAAGCGGCGTTGGGGAAGCTGAAGCGAGGGTATCTCATACTTTCTAAGAGAGTCTGGGTTCCCCAGGCCCTCCCGTTACACAGATCTTTCCCTCAAATCTTCCTCTCCTTCCAGCTCGTCGGTCTGTTTTGATGGGAGCAGTACAAGACTTGCTTAGGTGTGGAGTAATTTTACCTGTGCCCCTGGAGGAAAGGATTCATGGATTTTTTTCAAATCTGTTTGTAGTCCCTAGAAGGACGGTGTCCCTCCAATCTTGGACCTCAGGGCCCTCAATACCTTTGTGAGTGTGCGAAAGTTCAGGATGGAATCCATTCGTTCGGTGGTTGCTGCGCTCCATACGGGGGATTTTCTGGCGTCCCTGGACATCAAGGACGCATACTTGCATGTCCCCAACTGCAACAGCCATCAGAGGTTTCTGCGCTTTGCGATTTGGCATAGCGTCAGCACCAAGACTTTTTAACAAGGTGCTCGCCCCGATCTGGCTTTTCTGAGATGGTGAGGCATTGCTATCGTGGGCTACTTGGACGATCTTCTTCTGAGAGCTGCTTCTGGCTCAGAATTAGAGGAGGACATGTCTATAGCCAGTCAGACCCTCTGGGAAATTGGTTGGGTACTGAACATACAGAAGTCGGTGTTGGTTCCGACTCAGCGTCTGGAGTACCTAGGCTTGATACTGGACTCCTCTGAGGCGAAGGTCTTCCTTCCTTTGGAGCAGTTGCAGACGCTCCAGTCGGCGGTGAAATTGTTAGCATCCCGCAAATGGTCATCTCTCTGTTATTGCATGCGAGTCCTTGGCCTCATGGTGACCTCCTTCGAGGCAGTACTGTATGCCCAATTCCACACTCGAGTATTGCAGAAGGAAATCCTGTCCATTGTTTCTGGATTCAGGTAAGTCACCCGGTCAAGGCTTCCCTGAGTTGATGGCTGAGATCCCCGGCTCTTCAGTCCGGGAGGTCATTCCTTCCTTTCCATTGGACTGTGATCACGACGGACACCAGCATCACAGGTTGGGGGGGAGTCTGGGGGGTCCAGTCGGCCCAGGGTTGCTGGACTCTGGACGAATCTCGCCTGCCGATCAATGTCCTCGAACTTCGAGCGATCAGACTGTGCCTCTCCAAGTGGTCGCAGAGACTTCAAGGGCGTCCGGTCAGGATCCAGTCGGCCAACGCCACGGCGGTGGCTTCTGTCAACCATCAGGGAGGAACAAGGAGCTCGGCCGCAGCGTCGGAAGTCGCTCAAATCCTAAGATGGGCTGAAAGGAGCGTGCCGGCTCTATCGGCTATTTACATTCCGGGCGTAGAAAACTGGCAGTCGGACTATCTGAGTCGCCAGATGCTGGACCAAGGGGAATGATCGTTACACCCGGAGGTGTTTCAACTCCTTTGTCAGAAATGGGGCACACCAGTTGTGAATCTCATGGCCTCTCGACTCAATCGCAAGGTGTCAAGGTTTGTGGCCAGGTCCAGGGATCCCTGGGCAGACACGTCAGACGCGTTGGTGGCTCCATGGGGTCAGTATCGGCTAATTTATGCCTTTCCCCTAATGAAATTGCTTCCTCGTCTGCTCCGCAGAGTGGAGGCCGAGGGGATTCTGGTGATTCTAATTGCCCCAGACTGGCCCCGGTGTCCCTGGTACGCCGACCTCGTGAGACTGGTAGCAGATGCTCTCTGGCGGCTGCCAATGCGGGAGGACCTTCTGTCTCAAAGTCCCATACTTCATCCTGCTTTACAGTCGCTGGCTTTAACGGCATGGCTATTGAACGCCAGGTACTAAGGGACCGTGGTCTGTCAGATTCGGTAATCTTCACCATGTTGAGGGCCCGGAAATCTTCTTCCCGGAAGATCTACCATCGCACTTGGAAGGCCTACATCTCTATGTGTAAAGAGATGGCTTGGCGCCCACGGGCATATTCGGTTTCTCGGATCCTGCTGTTCTTACAGCGCGGAGTGGATCTGAAACTTGCCTTAAGCACTATTAAGGGAAAGATTTCAGCCTTGGCTGTCTTCTTCCAACGATACCTGGCGGCTCACTCACTGGTAAGTACGTTTGTACAGGGGGTCCGACACATGGTTCCCCCGATTAGACCACTGCTTCCTCCGTGGGACTTGAATCTGGCGCTCTCGGTACTTCAGGAATCTCCCTTTGAGAACATCAGGGAGATTCTTCTCTTAACGCTTTCTCAGAAAGTTGCCTTTCTAGTTGCCATTACATCGGTCAGAAGGGTTTCTGAATTGGCGGCCTTGTCTTGCAAGTCACCTTACTTGGTCCTCTATACGGATAAAGTGGTACTACGCCCGCAGCCTTCATTCCTTCCTAAGGTAGTTTCGGCCTTTCACCTAATCAAGGACATTGTACTTCCATCCTTGTGTCCTCGGCCATCGCATCCCAAGGAAGTTGCGCTACATACTTTAGACGTGGTACGTGCCCTACGGGTGTACCTGTCTGCTACGGCTCAATTCCGGAGATCTGACTCACTGTTCGTGTCAGTGTCTGGTCCACAGAAGGGCCTGGAGGTCTCGTCGGCCACCATTGCTAGGTGATTCAGGCAGACGTAATCCAGGCCTATGCCCTTAAGGGGCGGGCGCCTCCTTTTTCTGTCACGGCGCATTCAACCAGGGCAATTGGTGCCCCCTGGGCTTTCCGACATCAAGCATCTGTCTCACAGGTGTGTAAGGCGGCGACCTGGTCATCTGTTCACACTTTCTCAAAGTTTTACAAGGTTGATGTGAGTGCATTTTCTGATGCTTCCTTTGGCCGCAAGGTTTTGCAGGCGGCTGTTTGAGGTTGCAACTCCTCCGTTGAGGAGCTCTGTTTGTTTGTGGTGAAGTTGTCTTCTTTTGATTGCTGTTCCCACCCCTCGTTTTTTCTGACACTGCTTGGGGACGTCCCACATGTCAAGATTTAAGGAGCTGTGTCCGTCCATGGACGAAAAGAGAAAATCTGATTTTTTTGTACTCACCGTAAAATAGTTTTCTCTGTTGTCCATGGACAGACACAGCACCCACCCCTCCTTTTTAAGTTTGTACTGCTTTTTGACGAACTGAGCTGCAAGCTGCAGGGTGAGGGGTGCCCCTGGGCGGGGCTGTTCAACTCTGTTAAAGTTACATGTTTTAAGATAACTAACATGTTCTGCCTAGTCCTCTCCTATGAACAGGAACATAACCCACATGTCAAGATTTAAGGAGCTGTGTCCGTCCATGGACGACAGAGAAAAGGATTTTACGGTGAGTACAAAAAATCCTATTTTTCCACTCTCACCGGTGTCCTCCCTTTTTCCAGCGTCGCTCTGCTTTTTTATTTTTTTTAAACACATGGACAATGGATGGGCCCCCCGCAGCCAGAACACTTGTGTCGGAAGCAACAGGAGCCCCCCGAACTTACACGTGCCCTCGTTGAATTGCCAGCAGAACCCTTTTCGCTTTGCGGCCGACGGCGAAGAGGCTCGGGCACCCCCGGCCCCCCCTGAAAGGGCTGCGGACCGGCCCTGGCCTGCGTCATGAGCCTCATCCACAAGCCAATATCCTTCTGATCCCATCACAAGGATGGTCTCACCGCCTTCCGTTGCCTGAACTGCTCGTCATAGCACAGCCACGCCACCCCCCCATACACTCTCTGAGCCTCGCTAATGGAGTCAACATAACAGAATAACCCCGAACAATTCTCAGGCGCCTTTTCCCCAATAACACTAGCCAAGATATAGAACGCCTGTGCCCAATTGGCAAACGTCCACGGGATGAGGCCGCTTCTCCTCCTCCTTTTTGCTCTCTTCCGGCTTAACCTTATCCAAATTAAACTTCTCGAACGGCAGCAACGAGAAGATCTCCGCGTAGTCTCCCTTCCAAATCTGCTCCCTCACGTCCGGCTTCAAGTGTGAACCCAGGGGCCCCTCGTAGGAGACGTAGACCTCACACCGTGCTGCGTCCGCTAAACGCACACCGTCCGACGTCAACCCTGACACGGAACATCCACCCGTACTCACCTGAGAATCTCCAGCCCCCACCGGGGGAACGACACTTAGCCCCGAACTCACTTGAGACGCCTGCACGGGGGGAGCAGACAACCCAGAAGTACCCGTACTCACCTGAGAAGCACCAGCCACCGGCGTAACTACGCCCACACCTGCCCCCACAGTAGAGGTCACCATCACGGGAGCAGAAACAGCCCCGGGAGTCCCCGGAGGCAGCTGCAGACCAACCTGAACCCCCCGGTGAGACCGGCAGGGACGTAGCACCCGCCCACCCACCATCCCCCACCAGCGGTACCGTGGCAGCCGGGGGAACCGCTGCAACCCCCCCTTGCCATATACCGACACCCCTGTAACAGAGACGCCACCAGCTGCCGCAGAAATGCCGCACCAGCATCAGGGGTCCCACCCCCCACACCCGAACCCAAACCAACACCCACCGGCACCACCGGCGCCAACATGGAACCACCCCCCACCGGATACCCAGACATTGCTGCAAGGGGGAGGGGGGACACAGACAACACGGGAATAGGAGCAGAAACAGTGAAAGGAATAGAAGGTGACTTACCCGGCTACCCAAGGGAAACCGACCGACCAGCCGACACTCCGGATCCGCGCTGAAGCCCCGACGGGCCCGCCACTGCTCCAGGACCATCTGAGTCCGTGTCTGAGAGGTCACCTTCAGAACACTGGTCCCCCGATCAGCAGGGGACGCTGCAGCCACCGACTGTGCTGGGGGGCTACCGGCCGCGACATCACCCAGAGCCCGTCCGTCCTCCCGTCTCTCCACCACCATCCTCCCACGCGGGGCCCTCTGCTTACCAGCAGATGCCGCTCTGTAGCTGTCGCCGTCACCTGCGTCCAGACCTCTGCTTCTCCCCGGGATGACCACGGCCGCCCTGGAGGAGGGGCCCATGGCCGCTCTGGCAGGTCTCCCACGCCGGGTGGTGCCCTGCCGGGCGGAAGGCCCGGCACATGCCAGCGCTTGGTCATTTTCCACCGCTGCAGGCCTGGAGGGGGAAGCAGACATCAGCCTCCTGACCGGGTCCCGCCTAGGCCGGGGATTCCTCCCGGCGTCCTCTGAAGTCCCAGACGCAGGGCGCTTAGCACCGGGAGCCGGAGGGTCCGTGATCGGGCTCCCTAATTGGCGGCTTGCCCTGAATGCGACCTCCGGACTATAGCGCGCCGGAGGCCGCGACCTCTGCGCGTGCTGTGGTGAGGGGGCAGGGGAGGGGTCAGCCGACCTACCTTCCCCTGTCCCCGGCAGCATCTCCGTAAGCTGCTCAGAGAACCATTGTGGCCCGTGCTCGAGGGCTTCAGAGCGTAACCGCTCAAGCAGGCCGTCCAGGATCTCCATAGCAGGGGTAACCGCACAGGAAATTGAGCACTGTGTGTTACCTCTCCTGCTTTCCGTGCGTGAATGATAGGCTCCGCCCCCATTCTAATACATGGACACAGCGTGGGTAATCTAACCCCGCCCCCTGTGTCCGGAAAATACTGCCCCCAGCCCTACATCACTTCCTGGTGCACCATTCATCAGCGTACCCCCCAGTCATGTGGACCCTGTGCTAAGGTTTCCTTTAGCTCCGGTGATTTTTTTTAATCAATACATTTTTGTTAGGTTTAATAGAATATATGCCACTAGTAAATAGATAGAAAGGTATATAATATTTACTTGTTTTAAAACTTTTTTTTATGACATTTTGGTTGCTTCCTGATTTCTGGCCTTCCTTTTGTGGGGAGGAGGAGCCTTCTAAGCTAAGCACATCCTCCTGCCTACATGCCAGAGCTAAGGGCATATAGATTCCTGCAAGTAAATTTTATATGAATCATCTGACCTTATTCAAGATGGCTGCAGCTAGAAATGCTAGGAGAGTGTTTTTCAAAGTTCTGAACAAAATAAAACATGGAATCATGTATGGATAGGTTAGTTTGCTTTGAATATTAAAATTAATTAAATATAATTTTCGGTTTGTGGTGCTCAGATACAGTTTAGTTCTTTAGTTTAGTGCTTTAAGAGATTTGCTTGTGCATTATAACTGTTCATGTCTTATGAAAGATCTTACTGTCAAGGCAGGGCATTTAAATAGTTTTTGGGGTCAAGGTGGCACCAGGTAAAACGTTTCTAGTAGGCAACAGGCAGTAATAAAGTGCCCGGATGAGGAAAAAGAAGGGCGCTTCTGGATAGCTGTGCCTGACCAGAGAGAATGTCCCCAAGAGGATAAGTGTAATTTTGGCTGATGAACGAACACTGAGGCAGCACTTCAAGAGGAAAGCAACAACTCTAAAAGAAACAGGATAAAAAACAAGGCGCCTCTAAGTGCAGCAGCATTATGACTTTATTAGCCAAAGGGTTAAAAAACACTTGCTAGAGGTGGAAGTTAAAAGCTCCTCATATGTGTAAAGGAGTCCAGCGGTAGAGGTAGTTCTGGGATGGTCAGGTCCGCGGCAAGGTGTTGTTAATCCCGACTGTCCAGCAGAGAGAAATTGCATGACAGGAGACCAGTGGAGAGCATGAAGAAGGAACCTATCAGATGCTCTGAAACGCGTTTCGCCCAATAGATGTCACTTTCCGCCCGTGTGTTCGCTGGTTCTGAGCGCTTTTCCGGTGACGTCATCCACGAGTCCAGCGTTCTTTGCTGGTTTACTACAACACAGCTATCTCTCCACTGGTCTCCTGTCACGTGGTTTTGCTGGACTCCTTTATGATGAGCTTTTAACTTCTACCTTTAGTAAGTGTTTTTTAACCCTTTGGCTAAAAAAGTCTTAATGCTGCTGCACTTAGAGGCACCTTCTTTTTTTATCCAGTAATAAAGTGCCCAGACTACCCCAAAAAATGATTTATCACATTTACTGTAAATGTGATAAATCCTTTTTTGGGGTAGTTTGGATACTTTATTACTGCTTGTTGCCTACCAAAAATGTTTTACCTGGTGCCACCTTGACCCCAAAAATGATTTAAATACCCTGCTTTGACAGGAAGATCTTTCATATGACATGAACACTCCACACCTGACAATTCTGAATAAGGTAACAGAAGACAGCATGATAGTAAACAAATGATAAGAAAGCAAGCTATTATCTAGCACTGGTAAGACATAGGTTATACGAGAGAGCAGGTCTGAGGTCTGTGTTGTGTCTGAGGTGTGGCTTCTCGTCTACAAAGTAAGTGTGTATGACAGCATGATTATGCATGCATATGACTTCTGGGTGTGTGTACAACACTGAATGCCCAACAAACTATGTGACACAACATGTGAATGCGTTGTATTATGTGTAAAACTGACACCCATATGTTACCTAACAAGCAAATTACCTGTATAGCTTGAATGTGTTCTATGTGTATATAAGATCCAGCACATATCTTATCTGCTAAAAAAATAGGAAATCAGCATAGTATAACTGTAAGAGCTAATTATGTGCTAGTTGTTAGTATTCGTTACTAATTCACAGTGCATTCAGGACATTAATGCAGCAATCTCTTTACTTGCTATATATGTAACTGTCACATCCATACGTCCAATATTTTGTGAAATTACATTTATTCTCCTTAGCAGCAGTATTTTGTATGAACTCGTTTTTAGTCACAACCAGGGCGGGGTTGGGAGTATTGAGGTGTGTCATACAAAAGCAGATACACCTTTACAAACTAGTACAGGCTTTCAGGAAGCTGTCAGAACAAGACACTTTTGGAAGTGTAGAGGAGAGCAAGCATCCATTTTCTCTGGATTTTGTCTTGTACAATTCTACAGGTAGTTTCATAAACCTATAAAAAAGAACATAGTTCTGCTCATAGACGTATAGGAAAGACTCTGGCCATGTTGAGTTCACCATCCCCGATGAAGACGGCTTTAGCATCGGAAGTCTTTGTGTGGCAAAATGAATCTTCTCTGGCATTGCCCTCAGACATGCATGTTAAAAGTGGGACGAGTAGAGACCAACGGGTCAAAGAACAAGTCCTGATGACCGTCAAGAGGCAAAAGCCAAGATCTTCTCAGTCTTCTACAATGAATTATGGGAACAGAGGTAAGACCACTGCTTCATTACAGAAAATAAATGTATGTGCAACATATTGAATGAATATACACAGGAAGGAAACTATGGAAAAGAACTACGGAAACACACTAAGGAAACACACTAAGGAAACACACTAAGGAAACACACTAAGGGAACACACTAAGGAAACACAATAAGGAAACACACTAAGGAAACACACTAAGGAAACACACTAAGGAACACACTAAGGAAACACACTAAGGGAACACACTAAGGAAAGACACTAAGGGAACAAACTAAGGGAACACACTAAGGGAACACACTAAGGAAACACACTAAGGAAACACACTAAGGGAACACACTAAGGAAACACACTAAGGAAACACACTAAGGGAACACACTAAGGGAACACACTAAGGAAACACACTAAGGAACACACTAAGGAAACACACTAAGGAACACACTAAGGGAACACACTAAGGGAACACACTAAGGAAAGACACTAAGGGAACAAACTAAGGGAACACACTAAGGGAACACACTAAGGGAACACACTAAGGGAACACACTAAGGGAACGACACTAAGGGAACGACACTAAGGGAACGACACTAAGGGAACGACACTAAGGAAAGACACTAAGGGAACACACTAAGGGAACACACTAAGGGAACACATTAAGGGAACACACTAAGGGAACACACTAAGGAAACACACTAAGGAAACACACTAAGGAAACTATGAAAATAAGTGTCCTTTAAATGACATAGATATTTTTTGAAATAGAAAATGGCAAGATCCTAGAAATCAAGTGAATTAGGCATTATGAATGTTACTGTTTTTACTTTTAACATTGCAGGTAGAGACAAGAATCACCTACTCTATTATTATAGAAACACAAAATCAGCATTGTGAGAACGTAGAAAAGTGTTCCACTGTCTGTTTGATAAATTTGTTGTTAAAACAGCACACTGATTCAGCTAGTACTTGATAAAGAGAATGATTTACTGCACAGTATATTGCACTTCAATTTACAGGGCTTGCTTGTTTGATAGATTTAGGTTACAGAGATCTTCAAATGTTATTTTTTTCTACTTAGGCTGATGTAACAGGGACACGTTTGATGAAGAAAAATCCTTTTGGTTCTGCAGTATGACAGGGAAAGTGTTTTATTTTTTCTTGATCTAATAGGATCACATCGGTTGATTTACTAAAATTGGAGAGTACAAAATCTGGTGCAGCTCCAATCTGCTTCCAGTTTTTTTTTTTGTGAACGCTTAATTGAACAAGCTAAAGTTATAAGCTGATTGGCTACCATGCACAGCTGCACCAGATTTTGTAAATCAACTCCATGGAGCTTTCCAGTGAAATCCATAGCGCTCATATGTGTGCGCAGCCCATTCCATTAGGGTGTGCACCCCAAACCTCAAACACACCTGCCTTTTTATGCAGCCTCAGCTGCACTGAACAGTGAATGAAAGGGAAGTCCTGTTCATTCACAAACTGAAGCATAGGAAACACGGTTTTCTATGTTTCAGTTATACGTTAACACAGCGAGTGAGTGTGTTCATTTAGAAAAGGAAGAAAAAGGTAAATGACATATTGATTAGCCCCTTTCCCTACTCTCCATCCTGAAACATCCCCCGCAGCAGCCAGGAGGAGAGGAGAAGGAAGGAGGGAAGCCAGCAGCACTTTCGGTGGGGGGGCACAACATGGGGGCAGTAGGGGGAATCGACACCACACAGAGTGATTAGGGTGTGCCCAGGCATACCCCCTGTGCACGCCTATGATAGCACTAATGCCTCGTTTCCACTGAGCGGATCGGTTCGGTACGGTACGCTATTTTGGGTGTTTCCATTATGAAAGTGTGCCATAAAACCGAACCATACCACACCATTCTGGGTCCTGCTTCAGATGTGGGGTCATAGAAAATGGAACGGTTCGGTTAGGGCAGAGCTACAATACATTCCACTGATTGGTGGACACGTTAGGCATTTTTTCTAAACCCTGAATGGTCCCTGACGGTCTGACTTGCAGTGGAAACGCTCACCAGAATAGACCGGACCATTCAAACCGTTCCAAACTGTACCGACCTGAACCGTTCCGCTCAGTGGAAACAAGGCATTGGTTTCTCATGAGTCTGTTTAGACTCACTGGGCTTGATTGCAAAAGTAATATAATTTCTAAGCCGTTGTGAATATACCCTGGAGTTTATAAAGATTGCCGCAGACAGTTTTTTGGAAAGTCTCTCGCATGCATTCTAAAAATGCTGCAGCATGCATAAAGTTCATGTAACTGTCTAGAACCTGCACATGAATTTGGCGCATGCTGTCCCACTTTTACAATGCATGGAAGACACTTTCGCAAAATCTCCAATAAAAAAAGTAAGGAAATCTGCTCAGATGTCTTGTCAATAAACTGTTAAAAATTTAAAAAGAAAAAAAGGGCATCCAAGAAATAAGTTAGTGAGGTGGCGAAAACTATTTGAAGAGCCCACTGGCTTAGGTTAGGCTGCTCACAACATTCAAATCTAACCTACTGTGGGTACTCCAGTAGGTTACCTGCAAAAGACGTGCATAATAATTCGTTTGACTGCTGATGCAGATACTGCTGGCCAGAAATCCTAATCCAGCAAAGCCTAATGCCGCGTACACACGACTGTTTTTCATGACGAGAAAACTGCCATTTTTTAGATTGGTCGTGAAAACCGGTCGTGTGTATGCTCCATAGCAGTTTTCTCATTGAGAAAACTGCCCGCAAAAAAATTAGAACCTGCTCTATTTTTTCTCAATGTTTTTCCCGTCGTTCTTTTTCTCGTCGCAAAAAACGCTTGTGTGTATGATTTTCCGTGGGGGAAAAAAACGTGCATGCTCAGAATCAAGTATGAGACGGGAGGGCTCGTTCTGGTAAAACTAGCATTTGTAATGCAGATAGCACATTTGTCACGCTGTAATGGACTGAAAAGCACTAGGCTGAAAAGCGCGAATCGTCTCTCAACAAACTTTACTAACACGAGATCAGCAAAAGCAGCCCAAAGGGTGGCGCCTTTCAAATGGAACTTCCCCTTTATAGTGCCGTCGTACGTGTTGTCGTACGTATTGCACGTCACCGCGCTTTGCTCAAGCGTTTTTTTTTCCTGAACGTGTGTATGCAAGGCAGGCTTGAGAGGAATCACGACGAATCACGTCGAAAAAAACTTCGTTTTTTTGCATGACAGGAAAAACGGTCCGCGGCATTAGAAATACAGAAAGCCTTACTTTGAGGCTGGGTTTACACTTATGCGAATTGGATACGGGTTTCCCCACATCTAGTTCGCATGACAGGAGACTGTGACCGTCTCGCAATGGAGCCAGTTCACAAATTTCCAGAGTGGCCGCGAAGCGCATAGCAGAAGGGTCCTGTGCGTTTTTGGCTCTGTTTCAAGTCTGAATTCAGGCAAAAATTCGTACCTGATTCGAACCTGAAACGGTGAACGGGGACGCACCAGACCCTTGCTGTGCCCCGCGGCCACACATAGTGTGAACTCAGTCTTAGTCCACTCAAGGTTCTCTTTTTTAACTGAAGCCCTGATGAAGGGGGAGTTCCTTTTGACCCTTGAAATGCGTTGGCAGTCTTTTAACACAATATCAATAAATTAATTTGGACTCCTTTTATCATTTGGTCTGGCGCTCCTTCCATATATGCATTTTGCAAAATCTGTCTCTGTACACCAAAAGAAAGTTAGTCTTATTTAGCTCCACTTTCATAAGATACAGACAGTCAGTATTTTAATTTGGTGCAGGTGCTGCAACACAGTGTAGAGGTAAAGCAAATTAGAAATACCTGAATTTGGCGCACGAGACGCTGTCAGAACCAAAACTGTTGCAGATTTTTTTTTTTATTAGGTGCAACACATTAACAAAGGTAATTAATGCCAGAAAAGTAGTGCAGCAGCTTTATAGTATTCCCCCCTTAGTGTACTGTTTTTGCATGGTATATTTTGTACTCTCTATAACGCATATTTTAGTGCCTGTCCACCTGTATGTGAATGTGGGACACAATAAGTAATAACAAAGTTCTTTTATTATTTGATTTCATGTCAATCTGTGTAAGCTCAAAGTTATATAGGTGCTCAATTTTTATTTAAATTATAATGAATTTTTTTATTTGTACACAACTCTGTGAAAAAAAGCAGCAGATTTTGTTGCTGGATGGTATTTTCAAAATGATGTTGCAAGCTGCTTCTACACAGTTCCCTCCCACAGTACTGGTAGATGTTGTTTTTTAAATGTACTTATCTGCATGGTGATTTGTGTCTGGCGCTGGTTGTTGGCACACTTTTTTATAGAGGTATTTATGTTGCGTATTTCATGGGAAGGCACTTTTATACTTTTATACTTTTAAAACAAACAATGAAAAAATTAAGTACTGTCCGTGATACTTTTTTTATTTGCACTAACATAGAATTGCACTAATACGGCTACAATTACGTCAAAACAAACAATAAAATTAGTGCGTCAAGATGGTTGCGGTGCAATTGTTTCCCATTTGCTCTACTTATTTCTGGGATTTTATTTTTATCAGCATCTGCTGAACAAACAGAATGCCCCCCTAATTTTGGGGGGACAACATGGGCATTAGATTTAATGGATAGCACACACATTTTTTTATTTTTTCATTTTACGATGCATTGTTTGATATCTTTTTACTACTCAAAGATACAGTCAGGTCCATAAATATTTGGACATTGACACAATTCTAATCTTTTTGGCTCTATACACTACCACAATGGATTTGAAATGAAACAAACAAGATGTGCTTTAACTGCAGACTTTCAGCGTTAATTTGAGGGTATTTACATCCAAATCAGGTGAACGGTGTAGGAATTACAACAGTTTTTATATGTTCCTCCCACTTTTTAAGGGACCAAAAGTAATGGGACAGATTAACCACTTGCCGCCCGCCCTATTACAGAATGACGGCGGCAAAGTGGTTTCAATATCCTGACCGGACGTCATATGACGTGATGAGGATATTGAGCAGCTGCGTGCCCCCAGGGGCGCGCATCGCTGCGATCGTTGTTGTGGGGTGTCAGTCTGACACCCCACAACACCGATCTAGGTAAAGAGTCTCTGACGGAAACTCTTTACCACGTGATCAGCTGTGTCCAATCACGGCTGATCACGATGTAAACAAGAAGAGCCGGTGATCGGCTTTTCCTCACTCGCATCTGTCAGACGCGAGTAGAGGAGAGCCGATCGGCTGCTCCTCTGACAGGGGGCGTTTGTGCTGATCGATTATCAGCGCAGCCCCCCCCCCAGGATGCCCACACTGGACCACCAGGGATGTCACCAGGGATGCCCACCACCAGGTATGCCAATCAGTGCCCCTAATGGATGCCAATCAGTGCCCACAATGGGCATCACTGATTAGCAGGCATTATTGTTTGGCACTGATTGGCATCCATCATTACAGTACATCAGTGCCGCCTATCAGTGCCCATCCATGCCCATCCGTGCCACCTATCAGTGCCCATCCGTGTCACCTATCAGTGCCCATCCATGCCCATCCGTGCCACCTATCAGTGCCCATCCATGCCCACCCATGCCGCCTATCAGTGCCCATCCGTGCCGCCCATCCGTGCCGCCTATCAGTGCCCATCCGTGCCGCCTATCCGTGCCCATCCATGCTGCATATCAGTGCAGCATATTAGTGCCCATCATCAGTGCCCATCAATGCCACCTCATCAGTGCCACCTCATTGGTGCCACCTCATCGGTGCCCGTCAGTGCAGCCCCATCAGTGAAGGAGAAAACGTACCTATTTAAAAAGTCTTTTTTTTTTTTGCAGAAAATAAAAATCCCAGAGGTGATCACCTAAAGAAAGCTCTATTTGTAGGAACAAAATGATAAAAATGTCGTTTGGGTACAGTGTAGCATGACCGCGCAATTGTCATTCAAAGTGCAACAGCGCTGAAAGCTGAAAATTGGTCTGGGCAGGAAGGTGTATAAGTGCCCTGCATGGAAGTGGTTAACAATCATCAATCAAACTTTCACTTTTTAATACTCGGTTACAAATCCTTTGCAGTCAATTACAGCCTGAAGTCTGGAACGCATAGACATCACCAGACGCTGGGTTTCATCCCTGGTGATGCTCTGCCAGGCCTCTACTGCAACTGTCTTCAGTTCCTGCTTGTTCTTGGGGCATTTTCCCTTCAGTTTTGTCTTCAGCAAGTGAAATGCATGCTCAATCGGATTCAGGTCAGGTGATTGACTTGGCAATTGCATAACTTTCCACTTCTTTGCCTTAAAAAACTCTTTGGTTGCTTTTGCAGTATGCTTCGGGTCATTGTCCATCTGCACTGTGAAGCGCCGTCCAATGAGTTCTGAAGCATTTGGCTGAATATGAGCAGATAATATTCCCCGAAACACTTCAGAATTCATCCTGCTGCTTTTGTCAGCAGTCACATCATCAATAAATACAAGAGAACCAGTTCCATTGGCAGCCATACATGCCCACGCCATGACACTACCACCACCATGCTTCACTGATGAGGTGGTATGCTTTGGATCATGAGCAGTTTTCCATACTCTTCTCTTCCCATCACTCTGGTACAAGTTGATCTTGGTCTCATCTGACCATAGGATGTTGTTCCAGAACTGTGAAGACTTTTTTAGATGTTGTTTGGCAAACTCTAATCTGGCCTTCCTGTTTTTGAGGCTCACCAATGGTTTACATCTTGTGGTGAACTCTCTGTATTCACTCTGGTGAAGTCTTCTCTTGATTGTTGACTTTGACACACATACACCTACCTCCTGGAGAGTGTTCTTGATCTGGCCAACTGTTGTGAACGGTGTTTTCTTCACTAAGGAAAGAATTCTTCGGTCATCTACCACAGTTGTTTTCTGTGGTCTTCCGGGTCTTTTGGTGTTGCTGAGCTCACCGGTGCGTTCTTTCTTTTTAAGGATGTTCCAAACAGTTGATTTGGCCACACCCAATGTTTTTGCTATCTCTCTGATGAGTTTGTTTTGTTTTTTCAGCCTAATGATGGCTTGCTTCACTGATAGTGACAGCTCTTTGGATCTCATATTGAGAGTTGACAGCAACAGATTCCAAATGCAAATAGCACACTTGAAATGAACTCTGGACCTTTTATCTGCTCCTTGTAAATGGGATAATGAGGGAATAAAACACACCTGGCCATGGAACAGCTGAGCAGCCAATTGTCCCATTACTTTTGGTCCCTTAAAAAGTGGGAGGCACATATACAAACTGTTGTTATTTTTTACACCGTTCACCTGATTTGAATGTAAATACCCTAAAATTAAAGCTGAAAGTCTGCAGTTAAAGCACATCTTGTTCGTTTCATTTCAAATCCATTGTGGTGGTGTATAGAGCCAAAAAGATTAGAATTGTTTCGATGTCCCAATATTTATGGACCTGACTGTATATCTACAGACATATACATTTGGCTGAGCCAAGTAGGCATAATTATGCCTATGGAGAAAGGAGGAGGAGCACAGTAGTTAGTAATCATATTTTAATCAGTCAATACTCCTATTTGACATAATGGCAATGGATACATTCCTACTGCCGGTTTATATTAGGGGAAATCCACTCACCCAATGTTATTCCAGGAAGAAAGCCCAGCCAGGGAATGGCTGTCAAGGTGCACTTACAAACATACAACCATTGCTCAATGCAAATGTTTGCAGCTTAATTGGACAAAGGGTGTTTGTAAGGTACTTTTTGACCTCTTTCACACTGAGGCAGTTTTTAGGTGTTTTAGCGCCTGTAAAGCGCTTGAAAACTGTCTCTTATGCCTCCCCAGTGTGAAAGCCTGAGTGCTTTCACACTGGAGTGGTGCACTTGCGGGATGGGAAAAAAAGGCCTTCAAGCAGCATTTTTGGGGTGGTGTAGGTGTACACCGCCCCTGCCCATTGGAATGAATGGGCAGCGCTGCAACACGGGCTCTCTTAACCCCTTTTGAACCCCTTCTTGGGGCTTAAAAGCACCCCGCTAGCCTACCAAAAACAGCGGTAAAGCGCATCTAAAACCAGTGGCGCTTTAGCGCTAACTGACCCACTGCCCCAGTGTGAAAGCAGTCTTAGGCGTGCCATACATGGTCGAATTTCGAAAGAAATTTCAAAAGAAAATCTTTTCTAAGAATTTTCGTTCGAATTTCGCACTATTAGTGGGCTAAAGCAAGAGCCGAGTTTCGTGCGGCAATCGAATTGAAGTAATCGGGCATGTTGGAATTTTTTTGAAAAGCTAACGATTTTCAATTATGGGAGAATCGTGCGAGAAATATAATCGAAAAAGAAATGCGCATGTGCAAGAAAAGAAAATTCCCATGAAAGAAAAGAAGATTCCCAGCCAGGAAAATTATTTTCTGTAGTAACAGAAGGTGAAATTGAAGGCTTGGTTGGTCGAATTGTTGGCACCATCGGATCACAAAACGCACAAAATTTCTGATTTTCGAAAGAAAATTCTTTCGAAATTCGACCACTGAAAATAAAATTTTATAGCCATAACCAGGTGTGAGCATTACAAGCTCAGCATTGCCCCTCATGCTTAAGGTCACAGAATTCTACAGTTCTAATTGCTAGAGTTGCTTCAACTTGCGGTACGAAGGGGAGCATTATGGTTAACTGAGCTGGCAAGTATGGAGGAAGGGCTAGGGTTGCCACCTCATCCCTTTTAAACCCAAACACATTAATTACACAGCTTCTGAGGCTAATTTAATGCAGATAATTACCAGATAATTACCACCTTAATCAGCCACAGAGCCTGTGTAATTAATATGTGTTTGAGTTTAACGGGATGAGGTAGCAACCCTAGGAAGGGCAGATGCCCCTGCAAGTGACCACTGCAAAGGGATAAAACCATGTTAAAGAGGAAGTGCAGTCTGCTCATATAATTTGTAATAAAAACATCTTTGCCATTCTGAAGCTTCCCTCCAACCACTTTGCATATTATTTTATATAAACTGTGATTCTGTACTTGCCAAAAATTGCTGCAGAAATCTCCCTCCACTGAGTCTGGCTGCAGTCATTTTAACTGTGGGCAGCTGAAGCTTCCTGGATTTACACAGACACACAAAGGCACACCTCCAGCTCTTGCAGCTCTCATTGACCCTCTTATGACTCATCCCTCTCCCTTCCTGGCAAACTCTCATGAGAGTGAGAGAGAGAGCTGTGCATGATGTTATAAGCCTAGGCTATATACCAGACAAGAAACAGGAAGTGGGCTGAATAAGGTATTTACTGGCAGAAAAAAAAATGTTTTACTATCCAAAGTTAAAACAACAAGGGCAGAAGATTTAATAGATGGAAAGATGAAAAAAGGACTGAAGGTCCGCGTTAAGGACAGTTTTATCAGCTCTGGCGACATCATGGGAAAGTAAGTAAAGCAGTTAACAGTGATGATGTAAACTTGCTAGGAGACTAGATAGTGCTAAAGAGAGCCCAATTAGTTCTTCTACATAGTGCTTCTAATGCCCCATACACACGATCATTTTTCATGCCGTTAAAAATGCCATTAAAAAAAATGGCCATTAAAAATGATCGTGTGTATGCTCCAGAGCATTTTTAACGACGTGAAAAACGGGCATTAAAAATTTCGAACATGCTCTCTTTTTTCACGTCGTTTTTCATGTCGTTTTTTTTAACGACGTGAAAAACGATAGTGTGTATGCTTTAACGACGTGAAAAAAAATGCGCATGCTCAGAATCAAGTATGAGACGGGAGCGCTCGTTCTGGTAAAACTAGCGTTCGTAATGGAGATAGCACATTCGTCATGCTGTAACGGACTGAAAAGCACTAGACTGAAATGAGCGAATCGTCTCTCAACAAACTTTACTAACATGAAGGGTGGCGCCATTCGAATGGAACTTCCCCTTTATAGTGCCGTCGTACGTGGTGTACGTCACTGCGCTTTTCTTGAACATTTTTTAAAATGATGGTGTGTACGCAAGACAGGCTTGAGAGGAAACAAGAAAAAAAATGACGAGAAAAGCGTCAGTTTTAAAAATGACATTAAAAATGATCGTGTGTATGGGGCATTAAAGTCTGCTTCTTCCAGTAACTACATTGAACCTTGATAAATAAACAAATTTGGCATCTGTAGTGTTGGGAGCTTGTAGCGATCCACTATGTAAACTGTATAAATATTTTTAATGAACAGGTCTACCTTTGTCCCTGGCATTGATTTGTTGTGAGAAGGTAAGACTGCAATGGTAGAGGTAACAAATCCACTTAAAGAGGAGTTCCGCTCCCCCCCACCCCAAAAAAGTCAGCAGCTACAAATCACAGCCAGTCTCCTACTTTGCATGCGTGAAGCGTGCTGTGCTTTGTGAATGAACTGCAGTCTTCTGGGACCTGTGAAGTGTCCCAGAGGGCTGCGGGGGAGGGAGAGGGGCCAAACTACCGGCTAAATTTGCTGCGAAAGTTGGAGCGGGTATCTGTCAAAACCAGATACCCGCTCCCCCCCAAAAGGTACCAAATGTGACAGTGGAGGGGAAGAGGAGGCACACAAGCGGAGCTTCCCCTTTTGGGTGGAGCTCTGTTATAAATATACAACCTAAAATAGCAAAAAAAAATTATGTAGCATAAAATCATGTACCACCTACATCAGTTAGCATGTGAATAGAAAACAGGTGCTGGGTACATGTCTGTTACTGGCAGGCTTTTCCCTCTTCCATGGGAAACCATGCAAAGCAAGTACTGGCAGCAGGAGACTGCCAGTTCAGATGGTGTCAAGCGTGTGTGGCAGCAACCAGGTGAGGAGTACAAAGACAAGTGTGTCTTGCCTACAGTCAAGTATGGTGGTGGGAATGTCATGGTCTGGGGCTGCATGAGTGCTGCCGGCACTGGGGAGCTACAGTTCATTGAGGGAACCATGAATGCCATACAGAAGCAGATCATGATCCCATCCCTAAGGCTGGGTTCACACTGGTACGACACGACAGTCATACAACTTTCATCCTACTTTGCTCTGCGACATCAGTCCTACATTGATCCTACATTGGTCCGACATCCATCCGACATTCATGAACAGGATACTACTTTGATCCGACTTTGTGCTAGTCTGACTTGTCCTTTGACCAATCAAAACAATCCCAGGGTGAGATAAATTCCTTCTACTGCTGCTGTAATCACCATGTCGGATGTCAAATGTCGGATGGTTAGGACAAGGATCCTACTTTGATCCGACTTCAATGATAGTCAATGGGCTGAAGTAGGATCAAAGTCGGACCAAAGTAGTACAGGGAGCATTTTCAAAGTTGATTTTCACACGTCATGCGACATGAGCTCCCAATGTCGGAGCGTTTGTCGGACCAGTGTGAACCCAGCCTTAGGCTGGGTTCACACTAGTGCGACACGACATCTGTCCTACTTTGGATCCGACTTTGCCCTGCGACATGAAGCCGACATATGTCCGACTTTCAATGAACGGGGATCCGACTTGGATCCCCGCCAATAGCAGGCAGTGTGTTTGGTATGAATCTTGAGGGGGAACTCCAGGCCAAATTTTAAATAAAAAACCGGCATGGGTTCCCCCTCCAGAGGCATACCAGGCCCTTGGGTCTGGTCTGGATTTGAAGGGGCGCCCCTACGCCGAAAAAACGGCGTGGGGGTCCCCTCAAAATCCAAACCAGATACTTATCCGAGCACGCAACCTGGCAGGCCGCAGGGGAAGAGGGGAGGACGGGAGAGCGGCCCCCTCCCTCCTGAACCATACCAGGCCGCATGCCCTCAACATGGGGGGTTTGGTGCTCTGGGGCAGGGGGGCGACCTGCGGCCCCCCCACCCCAGAGCACCCTGTCCCCATGTTGATGAGGACAGGGCCTCTTCCCGACAACCCTGGCCGTTGGTTGTCGGGGTCTGCGGGCGGGGGGCTTATCGGAATCCGGGAGCCCCCTTCAATAAGGGGGCCCTCAGATCCCGGCCCCCCCACCCTATGTGAATGAGTATGGGGTACATCGTACCCCTACCCATTCACCTGGTGGAAAAAAATTGCAATAAAAAAAGCACACAGCTTTTTAAAGTATTTTATTGCACAGCTCCGGGGGTCTTCTTTCGACTTCGGGGATCTCCGGTGTCGTCGCCGCGCTCTCCGGTTCTTTCTTCCGCCGGGCCTCCGCTAACTTCTTTTTATCTCTTTTGCTAACGGAGGCCCGGTCTTCTCCGTCGTCTCGTCCGCTCTCCGTTGTCCTTCTGCCGGCCCCTCCACTAACTTCTTTAGCTCTTTTGCTAGTGGAGGAGCCGGTCTTCCCGTCGTCGCCGTCGGCGTCTTCTTCCCTCTTCTCCTTCTCGATGTTGACGTGTCGCTTCCTCTCGCTGTAATACTGGCTCTCCGCTCCGCATTAATATAGGCTTCTCATGACGTCACAGTCACATGTTCCGGGGCACATGGCCCCGGAGCATGTGACTGTGACGTCATGGGAACATGTGACTG
Organism: Rana muscosa; assembly: GCA_029206835.1. Classification (NCBI taxonomy): domain Eukaryota; kingdom Metazoa; phylum Chordata; class Amphibia; order Anura; family Ranidae; genus Rana; species Rana muscosa. The sequence goes on along the minus strand of CM055117.1, from coordinate 344,780,103 downwards.
TGACGTCATGAGAAGCCTATATTAATGCGGAGCGGAGCGGAGAGCCAGTATTACAGCGGGAGGAAGCGACACGTCAACATCGAGAAGGAGAAGAGGGAAGAAGACGCCGACGGCGACGACGGGAAGACCGGCTCCTCCACTAGCAAAAGAGCTAAAGAAGTTAGTGGAGGGGCCGGCAGAAGGACAACGGAGAGCCGGACGAGATGACGGAGAAGACCGGGCCTCCGTTAGCAAAAGAGCTAAAAAGAAGTTAGCGGAGGCCCGGCGGAAGAAAGAACCGGAGAGCGGGAGAAGAACCGGAGAGCGGGAGAAGAAGAAGGCGACGGAGAAGACCGGGCCTCCATTAGCAAAAGAGCTAAAAAGAAGTTAGCGGAGGCCCGGCAGAAGAAAGAACCGGAGAGCGCGGCGATGACACCGGAGACCCCCGAAGTCGGAAGAAGACCCCCGGAGCTGTGCAATAAAATACTTTAAAAAGCTGTGTGTTTTTTTTATTGCAATTTTTTCCCACCAGGTGAATGGGTACGATGTACCCCATACTCATTCACATAGGGTGGGGGGGCCGGGATCCGGGGGCCCCCTTATTGAAGGGGGCTCCCGGATTCCGATAAGCCCCCCGCCCGCAGACCCCGACAACCAACGGCCAGGGTTGTCGGGAAGAGGCCCTGTCCTCATCAACATGGGGGCAGGGTGCTCTGGGGTAGGGGGGCCGCAGGTCGCCCCCCCTGCCCCAGAGCACCAAACCCCCGATGTTGAGGTCATGCGGCCTGGTACGGTTCAGGAGGGAGGGGGGCCGCTCTCTCGTCCCCCCCTCTTCCCCTGCGGCCTGCCAGGTTGCGTGCTCGGATAAGGGTCTGGTTTGGATTTTGAGGGGACCCCCACGCCGTTTTTTCGGCGTAGGGGCGTCCCTTCAAATCCAGACCAGACCTAAGGGCCTGGTATGCTCCTGGAGGGGGAACCCATGCCGGTTTTTTATTTAAAATTTGGCCTGGAGTTCCCCCTCAAGAGCAGTACAGCACAAGTCGCATGCCAAAGTCGGATCATGCAAGACTGCAGTCCGACTTTGATCCGACTTCAATGATAGTCAATGGGCTGAAGTTGGATCAAAGTCGGACCAAAGTAGTACAGGGAGCATTCTCAAAGTCGGACCGACATGTGTCGGACCAGTTAAGACGGCTCCCATAGGGAAACATTGATTTTCACACGTCATGCGACATGAGCTCCCAATGTCGGAGCGTTTGTCGCCCCAGTGTGAACCAGGCCTAAGGAGACTGGGCCACAGGTTAGCATTCCCACAAGATAACGACCCAAAACACACCTGCAAGGTGACTACTGCCTTGCTAAAGAAGCTGAGGGTAAAGGTGATGGACTGGCCAAGCATGTCTCCAGACCTAAACCCTATTGAGCATCTGTGGGGCATCCAACATCTACCAGCTCTGTGAATCTGACTTTTGTGCAAGAACTAACAATGCAAAGACCCCTGTAAACTGCTTTCTGTCCCCCCTTTGAAGCTGCTCATATTTTTTTGCACTTGTTGTAAAAATCATTCCATTGGTCATTGTTACTTGTAACACATCTATTACATATGCAACAAATAAATATACTGTAATCACTTTGTTGATCATTAGACTTAACTAGGGTAAAGCTAAGTGGACAAGCTTCAGTAGCTCAGTTGCACTACTCACTATAAAGATGTATAAAATGATTCTGCACTGTAAGCTTTTTAGAAAAATTTATTGTGATTTGTCACAATTAAAGCATTGTTCGATTTATGGCTACTACTGGTGTAGCTTATACCACAGGGATCTATTTGTTCCTTCTGGGCAATGATTTATCACCATTGATTTGTGGCTAAATTGCCTTAAAATTAGAGTTGCATCAAAACCATATTTTTTTACCGGTGAGTATGAGTACCCAAACTTCCAATACAGTACTCACCGATACTGAGGAAGGAAAAAAAAGGCAGCGCCTTCTAAGCGTAGCAGTGTAATAAAATTTATTGAAAAATGGCACAGTTGTAGGAATTACACTCACAAACGTGTAATGGGTAAAGGCTTATCTGTGGATAGCATCATCCGCTATTCCCGGGGGCTGTAGGTCCTGGTGTTGAGGGATGAGGTCTCAGGATGTCCTCCAAGATGTCGGCAGCGGTGGGCGGAACCCAGCACTCACGGCAGCGGGGACAGGAGACAATCTTCCCTGGAGCACAGCCATGGAGATTGTCACTTCCGGGTATGATGTCAATGGGGGGGGGGGGGTTGTGCCCACGTTCGAAGCATGCGTGCTTCTTCATCAGGCTCCTCACTCCATACTGAGCACTGATACCTTTGCGGTGCAATTTGAGCCCAAACAAATTGAATGGGCTCAAATCACACTGCAAAGAATCACATGCGATTTGAACAGGAATGTGGTGCGATCCTGTCCGAATCAATGCGGTTTCCCGCAACGCTGCTGTGTGAACTTAGGTTGAAATCTCTCTGACAAGCCTGGGTTCACACAGGAGCAGTGCAGGAAACCGCATGTGATTCGGATAGGATCGCACCACATTCCTGTTCAAATCGCATGTGATTCTTTGCAGTGCGATTTGAACCTATTCGTTTTGTATGGGCACAAATCGCCCAGCAAAGGTATTGGTTTCGGAGCATTTTCACGAATACGATCGGTGCAACCCTACTTCCAAAAAATGTTTTTTCAAAGTAAATATAATTCAAAATATATACAGTGTTTACGGTATACCAGATAAAGAATGTCTGTTATGCAGTATATAAACTAAAATTAAATAAATAAAACCCCATGGCATTTCTCCTAATTCCTAAGTTCTGACTTTTCCGCTTCCACCTTCACTTTTCCTTCTTTGTTCCATTTTACGAGGCAGTGTAAAGTTTATGATTGTTGTGGCCTGGGGAAAAATTCAAGTTTTTCAAGTTTCTGGCAGTGAATGGCTATTTAAAGAATAATTTAATGAATGCCTTTGTGTCTCTGCTGTTTGCATTCTTTTGCATTTTTTTTTTTTTATATTCAAGCTGTTATTAAACCTGTACAAAAGTTAGTCAAAATCTATATAAACCCTCACCTTGTAAAACAACCCATTCATTTTTAAAAGTTAAGCTTTTTTGGACGTACTACGTACGTGAACCTCTAATTACAATCTGATGGCTGCAGTAGCTTGTGTGGGTTTTCTTCAGCCAGGCGAAAGTGATGCCATGGCTGTCTAGTCGCCGAACACGTTCACGGAGTTGGTGGCGCACTTCCATCCCCCTCATGCCAGCAAGCCCCCTCCACCCTTGGATCACAACCGCCAGCTTCAGGGGAAAGAGCAATGGGAGGCAGAAGCAAATCCATTCCTCAATCTTGCATGTAAATAACGAAACCAGAAATGACAATGATTATGTCACTTCTGGTTTCAGATCTAATATTTCCTGGCCGGTACAGGCAGGGGACACATCTAACTGAGTCGATCTGTGCTAAGTTAGATGGTGCGAAGGGCAGGGGAGACATTGGGATCTATTAGACCTCTAATGTCTCCATAAAGAGTACCTGTCACCTGCCCAGTGATATCACATGGGGTTTATTAACCCTTTGTGCTAGCAATCAAGTAAAAATAAATAAATGAATAAAAGTTAAAAAAAAAATACAAAATTATAATAATTTTTTTTTTTTTTTTAAATAATTGCCGTAACTCCTGTTGACCCGCACACATGCACAAATTCAGCCCAGGGTGTGCACGCATATGTAAACCACAGTCACATCACACGTGTGACATATCACTGCGAACGTCAGAATCAGAGCAAAAATTTAAACTGATGAGCTGTAAAAGCTTTTGAAGCATCACTTGTGGAGATTTTTGGGCACCATAGTTTTTTTTTTTGCAATTTCAAGTGCGCATGCAATTTTAAAGCTTGGCATGTTGGGTATTTATTTACTCAACACAATTATATTGTGTGTGTTTGCACTAAATTTTATTTTATTATATTTGTTTAATTTGAAACTATCATCTTTTTATTCTACAGGGCCTCTGCTTTCAGAAAATATATAATGTTCTAGGGATTTAAGTAATTTTATTGCCAAAAAATGAAGAAAAAAAAATTGCTCTAGAACTGAACTGGTTAAAAACCATTATAAATGCAAATACCTTTTTCCCTTTAATATGTAATGACATACCCTCTGTTTATAGATGCATAAGGACCAAAGAGAGCTAGAGGAGGAAAAGCAGCAGTACACTGGTCTTCCCAGTAAATGGCTGTGTGGGGGGGGGAGGGGGCATGCCAGCAGAAGTCTGATCATTGGAGGACAGCACGCAGAGTTTTCAGCACAGCTAGAAAACTGACCACGCTGTGCTCTCATGCCTTGGGTAGTCAGTCTTTAATAGGAAAGCAAAGAGACTAGCAGGAACACCACGTATTTCACACGAAGTAAGCAAATCAAAGAGAACAGAATCCTTTTTTTTATACAAACAGGCACGTATCGGGAATAAGAAATTCTGAGTTGACATATTTTTTAAATATTGGCTACTAACAGATATTGAAAAATATTTCTAAAATCTCTTTAAGACATTATTATCTAAAGTTGGCATATTTATGTAAACAGATTGGTAGTTTCTAGCTCTCCCTGATTCCAGCAGTAATCATCTTGCCAGCTCTTATGTCACTACAGGAAGTAAAATCCAGTGATAGGAACCACAGTGAGTGGCACGGGATGGGTTTTGGGCTGGGCACACGTGCAGGTTTTTGACCCACCTCCAGAAAAATAGATATATTGCCTCCTTTTTTACAGGGCTCCCACTGTGTACAGATGTTCCAAAAGTCACATAAATTATGTCAGAAAAAAATAATTTCTAAAATTAGTCACTGCCATTCTTGGTCTTTGGAAAGTTTATATACAGTATCTCACAAAAGTGAGTACACCCCTCACATTTTTGTAAATATTTTATTATATCTTTTCATGTGACAACACTAAAGAAATGACACTTTGCTACAATGTAAAGTAGTGAGTGTACAGCTTGTATAACAGTGTACATTTGCTGTCCCCTCAAAATAACTCAACACATAGCCATTCATGTTTAAACCGCTGGCAACAAAACTGAGTAAACCCCTAAGTGAAAATGTCCAAATTGGGCCCAATTAGCCATGTGTCTCGTTAGTGTTAAAAGGTCTCAGGTTTGAATGGGGAGCAGGTGTGTTAAATTAGACTAAGAACTATGTTCTGTGGTCTGATGAGACCAAGATAAACGTATTTGGTTCAGATGGTGTCAAGCGTGTGTGGCGGCAACCAGGTGAGGAGTACAAAGACAAGTGTGTCTACAGTCAAGCATGGTGGTGGGAGTGTCATTATCTGGGGCTGCATGAGTGCTGCTGACACTGGGGAGATACAGTTCATTGAGGGAACCATGAATGCCAACATGTACTGTGACATACTGAAGCAGAACATGATCCCCTCCCTTCGGTGACTGGGCCGCAGAGCAGTATTCCAACATACCGACCCCAAACACACCTCCAAGATAACCTCTGCCTTGCTTAAGAAGCTAAGGGTAAAGGTGATGGCTGGCCAAGCATGTCTCCAGACCTAAACCCTATTGAGCATCTGTGGGGCATCCTCAAACAGAAGGTGGAGGAGCGCAAGGTCTCCAACATCCACCAGCTCCGTGATGTCATCATGGAGGAGTGGAAGACGACTCCAGTGAAAACCTGTGAAGCTCTGGTGAACTCCATGCCCAAGAGGGTTAAGGCAGTGCTGGAAAATAATGGTGGCCACACAAAATGTTGACACTTTGGGCCCAATTTAAACGTTTTTACTTAGGGGTGTACTCACTTTTGTTGTTTAGACATTGATGGCTGTGTGTTGAGTTATTTTGAGGCTGGTTTGGTGAAGCAGCCAAGTTTCAACCCACGTATGGCCAGCTTAAGCCAGGCAAACATTTTATTTTTTTCTGACATAATTTATGTGACTTTTGGAACATCTGTACACAGTGGGAGCCCTGTAAAAAAGGAGGCAATATATCTATTTTTCTGGAGGCCCATGTGAAATATCACCACTTTGCTTGAACCCATGTGCTGCAGGTATTTGACCCTTCTGGGTGGGTCAAAAACCTGCACGTGTGCCCAGCCCAAAACCCATCCCGTGCCACTCACTGTGGTTCCTATCACTGGATTTTACTTCCTGTAGTGACATAAGAGCTGGCAAGATGAATCACAATGCTGCGAAGTAGGTATTCTACACCAGAAAGTGATGAATATCTGCAGTGGCAATGTAGAAGCACACGGGTCACTTTTTGGTCTCATCTAATATAAAAATGTCAGTACTAAGTTGTTTTACCAAGCCATCAATCATATACAAACCTGCCTTGCAAGTGCTAATGTGAATGGTGGTGATATGTCAAGTTAAAAAAAGCTAAACTAATTCAGGAAGTAGTAACTTTCACAGCACTGTTAGGCTGCTTTCACAAGGGTGGACCATAGGCGGTGGGCTGTGTCTCCTCCGGATAAGCAGAATGGACACAGACAAGCCATCTGCCTTCTCTGCAGGGATCAGTGGACAGATTCCCCGCTGAACTGGCGGAGTCTTCCCCATGTGAGAGGGCCCTAACTGGAATGCATCAGCTCACTAATTGCTTTCTCTTGTTGATTGGAATTATTCTTAAATCCGGTTAATTAGGTTATGTTTACACGTGAGATTGGGGATCATATAAATAGGCAGCTGAGCTGAATTTTTACTGCCCCACAACGGATCCTCCTTAAGTTGGCTATACATGGAATAAAATTTGGCCAGTTGAGAAGGTACTGGCCCAATTTAGACCCATGTATGGGCAGGGTGATTGTACAGAAGTGGATCTGCTGATCCACTTCTGTACAACTGCCCAGTTGGATTTTTGCCACTCAATCAGTGGCGCCGACTATAGCCACCAGTGCTGATCAGTGTATTCTAATGGTGGGAAAGTCTAGCCCAGCAGGGAGGGTCCCCCTATCAAAAGTGTGGGTGGGGGAAGTAAGATATTTGTTATTCATTCACCCTGGTGGCTAATGTAAAAATTACTCATCTATGGCCAGCCTAAAGCTGCAAAGGCAACAGGTGGGGGTGCGCACATGCCTTGGCTGTGATGCTTTGCATTGTGACAAAAATGATCCCCCAGTCACATTTGGTGGGCAGTACGTCCCACCAGATGCAATCCTTTACTAAATGGATTTGTAGGGGTTAAAACAGGCAGCATCCAGATCTGTGCTGTAATCAAATGAGAAACATTTCCTTTGGGCAGGAGCTTCTGTAATAAGACCAGTCACTGCTGCTCTCTCTCCTTGTGCATGATGACTGGTCTTGGCTCCCCCCACCCTTTAGTTTTCTGCAGGCAGCGTATAGTGGGACTTTCTGCTTGCTTTATCAAAACTCCATGGCTGTTTTGAATCTGAATGGTGTCAGTAATTAAAATGTTTTACAAACACTTTTGCAACAAACTTTCTGTATGTAAAAGACCACAAGGATACTACATATTGGGACACATTTCTAGCATTACAAATGGGTGAAAGGGCAAAAAGGAGTTTCCAGATCAGCAGGTAATAACAAAAGGTAGTGGCAGACCTTGATGATAAGTGTTAAGCCATGTCGACACAGGCTTATGTTGGCCATACACTATACGAAAAATCATCAAATTCAGTCATTTGGCCAGTTCGTTTGTTTTTCGGACAGTTAATTGGGCACAAAATCGGTAATTGTTGGATTGTTGGGACGTTTTTGAGCCAAGGAGGACAAGTTTGGAAATTTTCTGCCGAACGAACGATAAATTGAAAGGTTTATGTGTTTACCGTCCAAACTTTTAGCACTGGGTATATGTAAAAAAACAAACAAAAAAATCGTTCAGTGAATAAAGATGAATCCTTTATCGGTCATTACATGATGGCACTATCGTTTGCTCTCACTGCCGAATGCTCATTTTTCGAAAATTAGTTTGGCCGATTTTTCGTATAGTGTATGGCCAGCATTATTCCCCTGCATTTTTAGCTTCCATTGCAGTGTACTGTTCACATATTTGCAAGTGTGCAGATTTCTTAATGAACTCACTCACCCCTTTTTTATTCATGACTGCAGTGTGCTTAAAGCGGAGGTCCACACAAAAAGTGAACCTCCGCTTTTCGGAACCCTCCCCCCTTCGGTGTCACATTTGGCACCTTTCAGGGGGGAGGGGGTGCAGATACCTGTATAGTACAGGTATTTGCACCCACTTCCGGGAGTCACTCCACTCCCCCCCCCCGCTGTCTTCTGGGAAACACACAGTTCCCAGGAGACAGCGGGGACCAGTGAGGGCATGCGCAGTAGGGAACCGGGCAGTGAAGCCGCAACGCTTCACTTCCTGATTCCCTCACTGAGGATGGCGGCAGGGGCAGCCGAGAGACCAGCAATTGCTCTGCCTCAGCTGCCGACATCGCGGGCACGCTGGACCGGTAAGTGTCCATTTATTAAAAGTCAGCAGCTGCAGTATTTGGCTTTTAACCACTTAACGACTGCCCACTGTAAATATACGTCGGCAGAATGGCACCGACAGGCAGAATCACGTACATATACGTGATTGCCTTTGTATAGTTGGGGGGTCCGATCGGACCCCCCTTCTTTACAGTGGGTGGTCGTTTTACCTTCGGGAGCGATCCGGCATGAGGGGACGGCCATTCGATTCCGGCCCCCCCTCTCGATCGCTCCCGGCGAATGAGAGCTTCCCCTGCCTGTGTACTGTTTACACAGGCAGGAGGAAGTGATGTCATCTCTCCTGCGGCGCTCACATATACCGAGCGCCGTACAGGAGAAGATGCAGGTTAGTGCACAAAACAGCACACTGACACCAGGACACATAGGCACATAAATCGCCCCCCCAGGCCCCCCCAGACACCCCCAGATCACCCCCCAGATCACCCCCCAGCCCCCAGTCACAGTGTCACTGATTGCAGTGACCATTTATTTAGTGATCACTGCAATCAGTGACATTTGTGACTGTAAAAGTGTCACTACATTTAGTTTTAGGTCCAGTGTAGCCCCCTAACCCCCCCTAATAAAGGTTTAACCCCCTGATCACCCCCCAGATAACCCTTTCACCCCCTAGCACCGCCGTCGCTAAGCGATAATTTTTCTGATCGATGTCTTAGCGTCGGTGATGCTGATCGGTAGCCAGTAATTTTTTTTAGGTTCGCCGCAGGTTTTTATAGCGTCGGGTACCCCCATATATTACCTAATAAAGGTTTAACCCCCTTGATCGCCCCCCAGGTAACCCTTTCATCCCCTATCACCACTGTCACTAAGCGATAATTTTTCTGATCGATGTCTTAGCTTCGGCGATGCTGATCGGTAGCCAGTAATTTTTTTTAGGTTTGTCGCAGGTTTTTATAGCGTCGGGTACCCCCATATATTACCTAATAAAGGTTTAACCCCCTTGATCGCCCCCCAGGTAACCCTTTCACCCCCTATCACCACTGTCACTAAGCGATCATTTTTCTGATCGCTGTCTTAGCGTCGGTGATGCAGATCGATAGCCAGTAATTTTTTTTAGGTTCGCCGCAGGTTTTTATAGCGTCAGGTACCCCAATATATTACCTAATAAAGGTTTAACCCCCTTGATCGCCCCCCAGGTAACCCTTTCACCCCCTATCACCACTGTCGCTAAGCAATCATTTTTCTGATCGCTGTCTTAGCGTCGGTGATGCAGATCGGTAGCCAGTAATTCTTTTTTAGGTTTGCCGCAGGTTTTTATAGCGTCAGGTACCCCCATATATTATCTAATAAAGGTTTAACCCCCTGATCGCCCCCCAGGTAACCCTTTCACCCCCTATCACCACTGTCGCTAAGCGATCGTTTTTATGATCGTTGTCTTAGTGTCGGTGATGCCGATAGGTAGCCAGTAATTTTTTTTTAGGTTCACCGTCAGGTTTTTATATAGCGTCAGGTACCCCCATATATTACCTAATAAAGGTTTTAACCCCCTAATTGCCCCTAGTTAACCCTTTCACCAGTGATCATCATATAAGTGTTACGGGTGACGCTGGTTAGTTAGTTTGCTTTTTATAGTGTCAGGGCACCCGCCGTATATAACCCAATAAAGGTTTAACCCCCTGATCGCCCGGCGGGTGATATCAATTAGGTTTTAGTGTCAGAGAGGGTCTTCGTCACACCCCAGGCAGCGTCAGGTTAGTGCCAGTAGCACTAACACCCACGCGTGAAGCATACACCTCCCTTAGTGGTATAGTATCTGAACAGATCAATATCTGATCTGATCAGATCTATACTAGCGTCCCCAGCAGTTTAGGGTTCCCAAAAACGCAGTGTTAGCGGGATCAGCCCAGATACCTGCTAGCACCTGCGTTTTGCCCCTCCGTCCAGCCCAGGGCACCCAAGTGCAGTATCGATCGATCACTGTCACTTGCAAAACACAACACACATAACTGCAGCGTTCGCAGAGACAGGCCTGATCCCTGCGACTCCAGTGCTGTAGGAGGTGATTTCACCACCACAGTTAAAAAAAAAAAAGCATATATGCCGAAGCATTGGGGCAGCAGGGGCGGAGGAGCGATTTTGCTCCTAATGCCGCGTACATACGGTCGAAATTCCGACGGAGGCTTGCCCGTGGAAAAGTCTGACCATGTGTACGCGGCATAACTTTTGCGGGAAGATGCCCCCATGCTTCGGCATATATAAATGGTGCATGTATGCCCATCATTAGAAGTGGGTGGATGAAGGGCGGTATTCTAATGGTGGGCATACCCACCGATCAATCTTTTTTTTTCGTTCAGCCAACAGGCTGCATGAAAAAAAAGATTACAATACATGTCCAACAAGGACCAGCAACGTACTGGTATGTTGCTGGACTTTGAATGTTTATACCAGAATGATGCCTGTGGGTTTAGGTATCATCTTTTACAAGCAGTGGGAGGGAATGTCCCCCCCCCCCGGATATAAAAAGCGACATTGGGAAATTGGGAAAGCATTTTATCACACCGATCTTGGTGTGGTCAGATGCTTTGAGGGCAGAGGAAAGATCTAGGGTCCAATAGACCCCAGTTTTTTCAAAAAAGAGTACCTGTCATTACCTATTGCTATCATAGGGGATATTTACATTCCCTGAGATAACAATAAAAATGATAAAAAAATAAATAAATATGGAAGCAACAGTTTAAAAATAAAATAAAAAAGCAAAATTAATAATAAAAAAAAAAAAAAAAAGCACCCCTGTCCTGCCCTGCTCTTGCCCAATGGCGAACGCAAGCGTCGGTCTGGCGTCATATGTAAACAGCAATTGCACCATGCATGTGAGGTATCACCGCGAAGGTCAGATCGAGGGCAGTAATTTTAGCAGTAGACCTCCTCTGTAAATCTAACGGGGTAACCTGTAAAGGCTTTTAAAGGCTTTTAAAAATGTATGTAGTTTGTCGCCAATGCGCGTTTGTGCAAAATTTTAAAGCATGTCGTGTTTGGTATCTATGTACTCGGCCTAAGATCATCTTTTTTATTTCATCAAACATTTGGGCAATATAGTGTGTTTTAGTGCATTAAAATAAAAAAAGTGTATTTTTTCCCCAAAAAATGCGTTTGAAAAATCGCTGCGCAAATACTGTGTAGAAAAAAAATGCAACACCCACCATTTTATTCTGTAGGGCCTTTGCTTTAAAAATATATATAATGTTTGGGGGTTCAACATAATTTTCTTGCAAAAAAAAATATGTTTTCATGTAAACAAAAAGTGTCAAAAAGGGCTTTGTCTTCAAGTGGTTAGAAGAGTGGATGCAAGCTTCCTAACGTTGTGTATAAAATGCCAGAACAGTTCAAAACCCCCCCCCCCCCAAATGACCCCATTTTGGAAAGTAGACACCCCAAGCTATATACTGAGAGGCATGTCGAGTCCATGGAATATTTTATATGTTGACACAAGTTGCGGAAAAAAGACAATTTTTTTTTTTTTGCACAAAGTTGTCACTAAATGATATATTGCTCAAACATGCCATGGGCATATGTGGAATTACACCCCAAAATACATTCTGTTGCTTCTCCTGAGTACGGGGATACCACATGTGTAAGACTTTTTGGGAGCCTAGCCGCGTAAAAAAAAAAAAAAAAAACAATCACCGCCTTCAGGCTTTCTTAGGCCTCGTACACACGGCCGAGATTCTCGTCTAAAAAAACATGTCGTTTTTTTCGACGAGATTCTTGGACAAGAAACTTGTCCCGGCCGAGTGTACACACGCTCGTTTCAAAGAACCCGCGGTTCTTTGAAAGGAGCGTACGCGGTGACGTCATCGACTACGTCGAGCATGCGCTCGTCACATTCGATGCCGTCGCCGCCATCTTGCTATACCCTACGTATGCCTAGGAAGCTACCGCGCATGCGTCGAATTCATTTCGAACATGCGCGGGCTTCCGGGAGGACAGGTAAGTGTACACACACTCACTTTTCTCGTCGAGAAACATGCCGACGAGAATCTCGACGAGAAAATAGAGAGCAGGTTCTCTATTTTCTCGTTGAGGTTTCTTGTCGGTTTTCTCGACGAGAAACCCGATAGCAGCGTACACACGACCGATTTACTCGGCAAGACCTCTCTGCCAGCAAGTTTCTTGCTGGTTCTTGCCGAGAAAATCGGTCGTGTGTACGAGGCCTAAGGCCTCGTTCGCATGCGACGCATGCGTGGTAGCTTCCTAGGCATATGTAGGGTATACCAAGATGGCGGCGACGGCATCGAATGTGACGAGCGCATGCTCGACGTAGTCGATGACGTCACCGCGTACGCTCCTTTCAAAGAACCGCGGGTTCTTTGAAACGAGCGTGTGTACACTCGGCCGGGACAAGTTTCTTGTCCAAGAATCTCGTCGAAAAAAACGACATGTTTTTTTCAACGAGAATCTCGGCCGTGTGTACGAGGCCTAAGGGTGTAAATTTTTGATTTCACTTCTCACTGCCTATCACAGTTTCAGAGGCCATGGAATGCCCAGATGGCACAACCCCCCCCCCCCCAAATGACCCCATTTTGGAAAGTATTTGCTGAGAGGTATTGTGAGTATTTTGCAGATCTCGCTTTTTGTCACAAAGTTTTGAAAATTAAGAAAAAAAAAAATGTTCTTTCTTCATTTTCAAAAACAAATGAGAGCTGTAAAATACTCACCATGCCTCTCAGCAAACAGCGGTGCTAGGGGGTGAAAGGGTTACCTGGGGGGTGATCAAGGGGGTTAACTTTCCAAAATGGGGTCATTTGGGGGGGTTTTGTGCTATTTTGGCATTTTATGGCCTTCAAAACTGTGATAGGTAGTGAGGAGTGAAATCAAAAATTTGCGCCCTTAGAAATCCTGAAGGCGGTGCTTGGTTTCCGGGGTCCCGTACGTGGCTAGGCTCCTAAAAAGTCCCACACATGTGGTAGCCCCGTACTCAGGAGAAGCAGCAGAATGTATTTTGGGGTGCAATTCCACATATAACCATGGCATGTGTGAGCAATATATCATTTAATGACAACTTTTTGTATTTTTTATTTTTTTTTGTCATTATTCAATCACTTGGGACAAAAAAAAAATATTCAATGGGCTCAACATGCCTCTCAGCAATTTCCTTGGGGTGTCTACTTTCTAAAATGGGGTCATTTGGGGGGGTTTGTACTGCCCTGCCATTTTAGCACCTCAAGAAATGAGATAGGCAGTCATAAATTTAAAGCTGTGTAAATTCCAGAAAATGTACCCTAGTTTGTAAACGCTATAACTTTTGCGCAAACCAATAAATATACGCTTATTGACTTTTTTTTACTAAAGACATGTGGCTGAATACATTTTGGCCTAAATGTATGACTAAAATTGAGTTTATTCGATTTTTCTTATAAAAAAAAGTAGAAAGTATCATTTTTTTCAAAATTTTCTGTCTTTTTCCGTTTATATCGCAAAAAATAAAAATCGCAGAGGCAATCAAATACCATTAAAAGAAAGCTCTATTTGTGGGAAGAAAAGGACGCAAATTTTGTTTGGGTACAACATTGCATGTGTGCACAATTTACAGTTAAAGCAGCGCAGTGCAAAATTCTGAATTCACCTCTGGTCCTTTAGCTACCAAATGGTCCGGGGCTTAAGTGGTTAAAAAAAAAAAAAAATCCGGTGGACCTCCGCTTTAAAGTGAATCTGAACTTTTCCTAAAGTAAGGTAAATAAACAGAAAGCACAATTGGCATTCTCTACTAATCTTTCTTGTGTCTACTGTGTGTAATCTTACTTGTGTCTACTGCCCCATTCTCCAGAATCACATTCAAGTAAATATTTGCTCAGCCTTTGCACATTTAAGTAGTTACACATTCTAAACACAAGCTCACAATCACCCCTGCAGCTACTGTATAGGCAATGTTGAGAAATATATCTTTAATGTTCACAACAGCGGCACTGAAATCATATTTCTTTTCCCCTTTAGTTTCTATTGAGAATAGAATCTTGGTAGCCTGCCACTCCTTATAATGTAAACAAACACCAAGTGCTTATAAGCTGTTAGAAAGTGACCAAAACCCTACTTTAGAGTCTTTGATGTGCTCTTTGAGGATAATTGAGCATTAATTAATTCACAGTACCTGCAGTTAAAGAAATCAGGGATGGCTTGTTTTAAAGCTCATTTACTGCTTGTAAGAATATCGTAATACTTTAACCACTTGTCCACCGCCCACTGTCAATTGACGGCGGGCGGAGGATACTCTCGTTCTGGGAGGACGTCATATGACGTCCTCCCTTTAAAACGAGCTAGAAGGCGCGCGCTCGCCGCCAGCGGCGCGCGCGCGCCCGCCGCATTCACAAGGCCCCGGTGCGCGTGCCCGGCGGCCGCGATTGCCGCTGGGCACCCGCGATTGCCCGGGAAACGAGCAGGAAAGTGGGTCTCTGTGTGTAAACACAGAGATCCACGTCCTGTGAGGGAGAGGGGACCGATGCTGTGTCCCTTGTACATAGGGACAACCATCGGTCACCTCCCCCAGTCAGTCCCCTCCCCCCACAGTAAGAACACATTGAGGGAACATATTTAACCCCTTCCCGCCCCCTAGTGGTTAACCCCTTCCCTGCCAATCACATTTATACAGTAATCAATGCATTTTTATAGCAGGGATCGCTGTATAAACATGAATGGTCCCAAAAATGTGTCAAAAGTGTCCGATGTGTCTGCCGCAATATCGCAGTCACAATAAAAAATCGCAGATCGCCACCATTACTAATAAAAAAATAAAAAAATAAAAATGCTATAAATCTATCCCCTATTTTGTACACGCTATAACTTTTGCGCAAACCAATCAATACGCGCTTATTGCGATTTTTTTTTTTTACCAAAAATATGTAGAAGAATACGTATCGGCCTAAACTGAGGAAAATTTTATTTAAAAACGCTATTCTTTTGTTTATAGCGCAAAAAATAAAAACCGCAGAGGTGATCAAATACCACCAAAAGAAAGCTCTATTTGTGGGAAAAAAAGGACACAAATTTTGTTTGGGAGTCACGTCGCACGACCGCGCAATTGTCATTCAAAGTGTGACAGCGCTGAAAGCTGAAAAATGGCTTGGGCAGGAAGGGGGTTTTCGTGCACAGTAGGGAGGTGGTTAATATCTAAAAGACTATGCCTTATAGGTCACCTTCACCTTAGGTACTTAGGTACTTTAATTCCCTCTTACCACCTGTGAGTAGCCCACACAGTACCCTATTTACCTGCAGCCCCGATCCAGTGATGGTCACAGTGTGGCCATGTCTGGGGCACCATAGCTTTTACACAACAAAACCTCCAGCAGGCTCCACCTAATACCGCGCATGGGCATGGCAGCACCATGTTTTCTTATAAAATGAACATACTAATGGCTGCATCCAGCAGTTTTGTGGAATATGTTTTCTTCTTTGGTACTCATCCTACATATACCACCGCACCTTCAGCATCACTTTCATTTCCACCTCCTCTCCTCTTCTCCGTCGGGGTTTCCCAAGGTTCTTTTCTTGGACCTCTCCTATTCTTGATCTACATCTCCTCCCTGGGTCAGCTGATAGCCTCCCATGACTTTCAATATAATTTCTTTGCTGACGACACCCACATCTATCTATCTACCCCTCAGCTCACAACATCAGTTTCTTCATGCATTACTTATTTACTGACCAACATACCAGTCTGGATGTCATGCCACTTTCTCAAACTCAGTCTATCCAAAACCGAGCTCATAATATTTCCTCCCCCATGTGCCCCATCTCTTGACTTCTCTGTCAAGATCAATGGCACAACCATAAATCCATCCCCCAATGCCAGGGTGCTAGGTGTAATCCTGGACTCTGAACACTCCTTTTGGCACCACATCCAGTCAAAAGCTTGCTGCCTCAACTCGCAACATCTCCAAAATATGCCTCTTCCAATCCAATGACACCACAAAGCTTCTAATTCACCCTCTGGTCATCTTTTGCCTCGACTACTGCAACTCCCTCCTCCTTAGATTACCTTTACATAGGCTACCCCCCTTCAGTCCATCATGAATTCTGTTTACAGACTCATTCACCTTACCAACTATTAAGTGTCTGCTACCCCTCTCTGCCACTCTCTTCATTGGCAGAGACTTAGCCAACAAATTAAATTAAAAATACTAACAATAACTTACAAAGCCATCCACAACCCAGCCCACAGCTACATCACTAACCTAGTCTCAAAATACCAACCAAATCATTCTCTTGATTCCTCCCAAGACCTCCTGCTCTCAGATTCCTTGTCACCTCCTCTCATGCTAGCCTCCAGGACTTTTTCTGAGCCTCTCCCATCCTATGAAACTCTCTACCCCAAAATGTCCCCTACTCTGTCCACTTTTAGGTGTTCCTTGAAAACCCTTCTCTTCAGAGAAGCCTATCCCACCTCCACCTAACAACTGTGCTTCCACTGTCTCCATCAGCGCATCCTACACAGTTATTACCTTTTGTATCGCTTGACACTTTCTTTTAAATTGTAAGCTCTAACGAGTAGAGCCCTCTGATTCCTCCTGTATTGAATTGTATTGTAAGGCCCCTTTCACACGGAAAGTCTGTTCAGGTCCGCCTGTCAGTTTTTTAGGCGGACCTGAACGGATGCTCCATGTAGCCCTATGGAGCCACGGATGTCAGCGGTGACACGTCCGCTGACATCCGACCCGCTCCGCCAAAGTGTGACGGAGGAAAACCCTATTTTTCCATCCGTCGGCAGAGTGGATCGGATGACAACGGACTCTACGGTCCGTCGTCATCCGATCCCCCCATAGGGGATAGCGGCGCTCTGACAGGGCGGTCCCTGCACAGAGCGATCCCCGCTGAGCAAGCGGAGCTTCACGGGGCGGATCTTCACAGATCCACCCCGTGTGAAAGAGCCCTAAGTGTACTGTCCGCCCTTATGTTGTAAAATGATGTGCAAACTGTTGGCGCTATATAAATCCTGTATAATAATAATAATATGGCCTTCCTATAGATGTGAATTCCTATGACACGCATTCTCAGGAAAAATAAAAGCCAGCAAGAGATTTTCTTTGTAAATGCCAGACAGGGCCTGGCAGGTCTACACAGCAAAGGTTACTGGGTGGACTGCACTCAGAGAGATGGGGAGAACAAACCATAATTACTTATACTTTTTTTTACATTCAAATAATTTTCCTAATGTTTTTCGCTGCTGTAATTATTTATTGGAATGTGTACTACTGCAGAACTAATTATTTTTACACTTCTCTTTGATAGCGTCCGCGTATGAAACCCTGGAAGATTCTTACAATATGAATCGTAACAGTTCAGGTGCAGGCAATCAGTATTCTAAGTACCAGAGTGGAAGCACCTGGGGGTACCAGGTACGTTTGGTGTATATATAATAGAACTGTGCTATTCTAAGACCCCCTACACACTATTTGATTTTCTGCAGAATTTTGTCTTCAGATTTACCAAAACCATATAATATGAGATCAAACCTTAAAGCCCTGTACACACGATCAGATTTCCTATGGATTCTAATCCGATGGATTTTTCCATCGGAAATCCGATGAAGCTGACTTCCATCAGTCTTGCCTACACACCATCAGTCAAAAATCCGACCATCCCAAACGCTGTGACGTAAAACACTCCGACAAGCCGAGAAAAATGAAGTTCAATGCTTCTGAGCATGTGTCGACTTGATTCTGAGCATGCGTGGGTTTTTTCTCCAATGGAGTTCCACACAGACGATCGGATTTTGCTATCATTTTTTTTCCCATCGGATAAATTTAAACATGTTCTATTTTTTCACACCGATGGAAAAAAGACCGATGGGGCCCATACACGATCGGTCCATCGGACTGTTTTCATCGGTAAAACCGATCGTGTGTACACGGCTTAAGAGTTTCAATTTGTATGCAATCAGGCAGGCCCTTGCACTACATGGTTTTGGTAAATTTGAAGACAAAAATCTGCAGAAAATCTAATAGTGTGTATGGGGCTTTAGTTTAAATTTCATCTCTCTTCTGAAACTTTGATCTGCTTTTAGATTTTATGCTTCTGTATATTATATACAGTGTGTATAGTTACATATATTACCAGTCAAAAGTTTTAGAACACCGCCATTTTTCCAAATTCCACATTTTTATTGAAATTTTAAACAGTTCAAGTCCAGTAAATAACCTGAAATGGTTCAAAGATAAGCGGTGAACTCCCAGAAGTGAAAAAAATAAAAGTTTAGGTTAAAAACTGAAAAATAATGAACATTTCAGAGTTAATGGGTTAACAGCCGAGTTGTTCTGCAGCAATGTAAGTAATTATTAAAGTTTATGCTAACAATTCGTACAGGTGTCCCAACTTTTGCTGATTACGGTACTTACAAGCTCTCTGTCTGTAAAAAAGAAGTGTTGAAGCAGACTGTGTTACAACACCCTCTTAGATTTGGACAGTATTGTACTGCAGGAAGTAAGTCTTAAGCCTCGTACACACAGCCGAAAATCCCGTCGTAAAAAAAAAAAACTTTGGTTTTCTCAACGAGATTCTTGTCAAGCTTGACGGGATTCTTGTCAAGCTTTCCTTGCATACACACTGTCAAATAAAAATCTCGTTGTTGTAAAGCGCGGTGACGTACAACACGTACGACGGCAGTATAAAGGGGAAGTTCGATTCCAATGGCGCCACCCCTTGGGCTGCT
Organism: Rana muscosa; assembly: GCA_029206835.1. NCBI lineage: Eukaryota > Metazoa > Chordata > Amphibia > Anura > Ranidae > Rana > Rana muscosa. The sequence continues at coordinate 344,761,001 of CM055117.1, read as the reverse complement.
TTTGCTGATCTCGTGTTACCGCGTGTTAGTAAAAGTTTGGGGAGTGCTTTCAGTTCATTACAGCGTGACGAATGTGCTATCTCCATTACGAACACTAGCTTTACCAGAAGGAGCGCTCCCGTCTCATACTTGTGTAGCGGGTGGTTATATTTAGGGGAAGCATCTGAGTAATAACAGGCTCAGATGCAATAATTGTTAGGATTCATGGACCAATTTATGCCAGTGGGGAATATCAGTGGCGTTCAGTTCCCTGGTGGCGCTGTCACCATAGACCGAGGTTGAACCACCATTGGAGGCCATATGTCTTCTGCTCGGGGTCCACGCCCAGGCACCTTCAGCCTGGGTGTGAGAGAGGAATCTAGGGCTCCTAGGGTGTCCCCTGATTTGGACGCCCGAATCTAGGACGGGGAGGCCAGGGAGGTAACCCTATCCGAAGACCTGGTGCAGCATACGCTGGTGACGGTGGGGCCTCTGGTGACCGTCCGGATGGATGTCTTCTCTTTCCCTGACAAGGGCCATCGCTTCTAGCAGGTAGTTCAAGTTCTTATGGTCGGTGGCAGCGACTGTGTGTCAAGCCTGTTGGTGCTATACAGAACAGGAGAAAACCGAGTTTAAAGTTTGTGCCTGGACCTTCCTCCCCCACCTTGTCTGAACTGAATGTGTTACAACCTGTCTGCTCTCACAGAGACTCTTTATTGCTATGAATAAATAAGTGTTGGACTTTCTGTGGTGTGGAAAGTAACTTACTGGGAGCAAAGGGTCCTACCTCCACCTGCATTGACGGTGGGAAATCATTCTCAAGGGAAGGTTTGGCTCTGGATGGAAACACAGACCCGAAGGTACAGTTTGATTAGCTCCATCTTTGCATACAGTATGGTGTGAGCTGGTGGTGCACCACACTCTCCTCCCTGGTCCCCTAGACGAGAGCCAAGAGTCAGAAGGGAGTAAAGGGTGAGGTCGCTACACTTGATTCTGAGCATGCACGTTTTTTTAAGACTCGGAAAAGCATACACACGACCGGTTTTCTCGTTGGGAAACAGGCCGACTAGAAACCCAATGAGAATCCTGACGAGAAAATAGAGAGCAGGTTCTCCTTTTCTCGTTGAGATTCCCGTCAGTTTTCTCGACAAGAAACCATATACACGAACGGTTTTCTCGGCAAGAAAGCTCTCCCAGCAGAAAACCGGTCGTGTTTACAAGGCTTTAGTTTCAACTGTGAAGAGAAGACTTCCAGCTGCAGGTTTAACAGGTCGATTAGCTGTAGGAAAGCCATTGCTAAAATGGCAAAATAAGAAAAAGAGGCTTGCTTGGGCCATGAAGTATCGCCAGTGGACTACTAAGGATTGGAAGAAGGTCTTATGGACCGATTACTCAATATTTGAGATGTTCGGTTTATGACGCAGAGTTTTTTTTATGCTGTTGAGTAGGTGAAAGGATGGTTCCTTGGTGTAGGACACCAACTGTCAACCATGGAGGAGGAAGCATGATGGCCTGGGGCTCTTTTGCTGGATCCAGAGCCGGCGACTTGCACAGAGTGAGTGGCACCCTAAATCAAAACTACTACCACAGCATTTTGCAGTGATATGCAATATCCTCTGGAATATACCAGTTGGTCAGGGTTTCATCCTACTGCAAGATAATGACCCAAAAACATACCTCCAGACTGTGCTAGAGTTACCTTAGAAGAAAAGAACAAGACAGTAGGCTTCAAATCATGGAATGGCCAGCACAGTCTCTGGACTTAAACCCCATCAAGCTGGCTTGGGATAAACTGGACAGAACGGTGAAGCAAAGCAACCTACTAATGCAACACATTTGAGGGAAATTTTGCAAAAGTTTTGGGATGAACTTTCTGAACAATATTTGATTTCTGTTGTAGAAAGAATACCACGCACGTGTTCGGCTGTTATATCTGCAAAAATTTAGATTACATTTTGTTAAAGAAACGTATTAAATGATTTATTTTTTATGTCCTTTTGTTTATTTGTTCTATGCTTTATTTTCAGAGTACATTGGGGCATTAAAGTGCATAAATGTCAATAACAAAATTGAAAAATGGGGGTGTTCTAGAACTTTTGACTGGTAGTGTAGTGATTATCTTCAAACATGTAGCAGTTTTTTGGTCTTCTCATCTCACTGCTGAAAAATGTAACAGACTCTCAGTAATGATTAATAGAGATCATGTGATTTAGACTTGGCTGTTCAGGAACAATAGTCTTCATTATTCAAGGCAAGAAACAAATACTTTTTTCTATGTAAAATAAAAATGGGGTCAGTTCACTAAAGCTGGCGTTCGTGGTAAAATAGCGCTAACGCCTATGTGTTTTACCGCGTTTTTACCACGTTTTTACTGCATTACTCATTAATTTCAATGGAGATAGGCGTTTTTACAGCGCTATTTTTAGCGCCCTAAAGATGCTCCAAAAAAGCTGTTTGCAGGATTTTTTCCAACGCACAGCCAGCAAACGCCTCAGTGTGAAAGCCCTCAGGGCTTTTACATTGAGAATGATGGGGCAGGATTATTTCAGGCATTTTTACAGCGCTATTTTTACCGCGAAAACGCTGTAAAAACGCCTCAGCGTGAAAGGGGCCTTAAGGATAGTACCATGCTTGCCCATTTTTTTCCAGATCCATTTTGTATTGAAATCAACCAAACACCTCACTGTGTCAGCACATGTGTATGCATGAAATAATATGTGTTCATATATGTTGACTCCTGTTATTACACTGTAATGTAAATTGAATTAAACATACATTAATATGTTTGAACATGCATTTTGATGGATTTCCATTTATCTAGATAAAGATAGCTGTGATAGAGTTCATACATACAGACATACAGTATGTGTTGTACGCTAAGCTGTATTTCAACTTATTCCATGAACATTATGGAGCCTTAAAATACACATAAATAGGTTTTATGCCATTGAGCTTTGTTTGTGGTATTTGTTTTATTGATTTGGCTGGAATGTCTTAGTTCTTCATTTTAAGATTACTCTATGGGCTAAACATTACCTGCCTGTTTTTTTATTTATTGCTTTCTTTTGCTTATGAGCAAGACATAACCTGACATAAAGGCCAGAATTGTTACTGCCTGAAGCATATAATTATCAAACTGCAAGGTTAGGGGTAATACTAAGGCTCTTTGTATGATGTAGTCTGCTACTTTACAGCTTCTTCTAAAGTATCTAGTTTGACATATATATGTAGACTATGGTTGCCACTTTTTCATCAAGCCAAACCCGAACACATAGTAATTTTTTTTTTGTTTTAGTATACACTGTAGGATTGCAACAGACCATGGGACACCTTTGGGCAATCCAAAGAGAATAGTAGTGCGGTGCACATAGTGCCCCCTCACCCTCCCGTCAAGCCCTGTTCTGAGCCACATTCCTGTCTGGATAATGTGTCCAGGTTTCAGATGGACTAAAACCCGGATATATGATTCAAAACCTGGACTGTCCGGGTGAATCACCCGGACAGGTGGCAACCCTAATGTAGACGGGCTAAGAAGTGAAAGTCCTTTTTGCTCATATCAAAATAGGGACTGTAGAAATTACGTTTGGACGTGTCCATGGTAGCACAATTTTCATACAAAGGACCCTGGAATCAAGGTTGTCCAGAGCATAGCCATTCTTATGCTGCAACTACACAGGCTTCCAAACATGTTTTTGTGCATTTGTGCATGATCATGTACAGGTACTTTACTGGCCTTGGTGCATGTTACCTAACAAAAGTTAGCTTAAATCTGGGTGGATGAGTGTGGATAAAACTGTACATAGCAGAATATCCCATCTTGAATGCAGGCTAGCGATGCTGAGGTGCTGTGTTTTAGAGGCAACAGTTTACATAACAAAAGAAGGATTACAGGAGTGTTTATGAGTGCATTTCTTCCATCGTCAGTTACCTAAAAAGTCTATACTTTTTTACAAAGGTCTTTATTGTACGTCCTTGCGGAGCACAAATTCTTCCCTGCAGGCACTTACATAAAAGCATTAAGTTAATTTGTTACATTCCAGTAGGTGTATAAAAGTATGAAACGTAAAAATGCATATGAAGAGCATTCAAATAATGGGTGTGCCCTAGATATTAGCAAGGAAGACAGTGCTTCTGCACAAATAAAATGCTATGAGTGAAAACACCTCCAGGGACAGTGTTTACCAGCAATGCAGTGTTGTGTTGGTGGTAGACATCCTCAGTCCTCTGTCCCCAGACACCCCTGCTGCAGTGATCGTTTGATGCTGCGGGGGTCACTCTCAGCAGCTGCAACTGCGACAGGCCTTCATCAAAAGTGCCGACTAGGCCTGCCCTTTCTGCCCCATGCTCCATGATACCACCCATTTGTACAATGCAAAGCATTCTGTGATTGGAGGAGACAGATAATTCATTCATCTGCTCGTCTTCCATTCACAGAACGCTTTGCATTGTGGGAACCTACAATATAGGGGTTATAAATGCAGCATGGGGGTGGAAAGGATGGGCACAGTCAGCATTTTCACTGCTGTCAGTACTTTTCATGCCTTTCACAGGTGTAGCTGCTTTTATTAACCCCTGCAGCACAAGAAGATTACTGCTGCTGGGGTATCCAGGGGAAGAGAACTTAATAATTTCTACAGGATTAGTGAGATGCAATATATGACATTTTTGGGTTTAATACCTCTTTAACCACTTCCCACCCGGCCACTGTACATATACGGCCGGGTGGGCACTCTCTCCTTCTGAGTGGACGTTCAGGAACGTCCCTCAGAAGGAGGGGGATCGCGCGCACGCGTTACCGCGCAGTGGCGCGATTCCGATGCACTCGTGTCACCCGGACACGCCGCATCATAGATCAGCAGGAGGGCTCTGTGATTGGCCCTCCTGATCACATGACTGACGAGTCCAATCACAGCCGTCATGTGATGTAAACACAGAGCCGGTTGCTAGGTGATCGGCTTTCCTCTCCTCACACAGAAGTTGTCGGCGAGGAGAGGAGAGTGGATCGCTGCAGCCCGGCTGGTGATCAGTGAGTATGAGCTGTTTTTTACAGCTTTTTACTCACTGATCACCAGCTTAGTGTCCCCACAATGTAAAACACACACAGTAAACACACATGTCCCCCAAAACACATGTCCCCACACACATGTCCCCATATAGTAAAAACACATGTCCCCATATAGTAAAAACACATGTCCCCATATAGTAAAAACACATGTCCCCACATAGTAAAAACACCTTTCCACCACATATGAAACAGTAAAATCATATGTCCCAATGATCATTTGCACACATATGTCCGTGATCTCCTGCGCACACCTGTACATGATCATTTGCGTACATCTGTCTGTGATCACACAAACCAATTATTATACACTTAACGGGATTTTTTTTACCAAAAACATGTAGCTGAATACATTTTGGCTTACATTTATGACAAAATTAGATTTTATTGGATTTCTTTTAAAACTGAAAGAAGAAATATTTTTTTTCCAAATTTCCACTTTTTTTCGCTTTTATCACAAAAAAAAACAGAGTCATGAATAAATACCACCAAAAGAAAGCTCTATTTGTGCGAACAAAATAATAAAAATTTCATTTGGGTACAGTGTAGCATGACCGCGCAATTGTCATTGAAAATGGTCTGGGAAGGAAGGGGGTGAAAGTGCCCTGTATTGATGTGGTTAAGTACATGTTGCATTTGTTATAAAAACCATCCTTAAACAGAACCTGTTCAACTTAATTTGTAATTAGAACCTACATTTCCCTGACTTAATGGGGTTCATTTACTAAAAAAAGTAAAGAACAATCATTTTGAAAAGTGTTCACCAACCTAATTCAATCATTGAATCCATAAAAACTCATTTTTTTAATTGTCTTCGAACTTGATTGGATATTTATAAGAAAAAAAATATTCCTAAGTAAATAAACCCCATAGATTTTATTTATGGAATACAATTGTTGTTTTTTTATTAATTAATAAGCATTCTTTGCAAAAGTGTGATTTAGTCCTTGCCATATAACTTTTGGCATGATTTTTTTTAAATTAAAGCTGTTCTGGTGTTTCCTCAAGTAGTGATTAAAAAATGTAAGTCAGCAGCTGCTGACATTTAATATTAGGGCACTTACCTGTCCAGGGAGCCCACAATGTCGGCACCCCAGCCGATCTTCAGATCGACTCCCGGGTGCTGCCGCTACCTTTTGGCTTCACTGCTGGTTCCCTATTGCACATGCGCAAAGCACACTGCGCTTACCAATTGGCCCGGCGGCCGTTCCCAACCCTCCCCCTGAAAGGTTTCAAATGTGACACCGGAGTGGGGGGGGGGGAGCATATAAGTGGAAGTTCCACTTTTGGGTGGAACTCTGCTTTAAGTTTGGTAAAACATTTAAAGTCTACTAGCCATGATTCTTGTCATATATTCAAAGTCTATGAATTGAAAGTATGGGACGTTACAAATTAATAATTTTCTATCTTAACCTGTCTTAATAAGAATGTGCTTGATCATGAGATTCAGAGATTTTAACAAGGTAATAGCTGACATACAGTAGCTCTGCTGCAGTAAAGTGCAATGATTACTCAGAGTAGTCCAGTAAATCTGTCAGTTTGGGTGGTTTGGCCAGTTTTAGTAAATTGACTACTGCTTATGGCTTGAGGATCTGACAGATAATCTGATGAAGTTTTAGTTTTGTGAATTTTAGACATTTATTGTAGAGAGCTTAGTTAAAAAAAAGTTCACAGCCATCCATATGTATTTATCCAGGTTTAGTATTTATTCTTTTAATGGTTTATTTTATTAAAGGGGTTAGTTTTTTATTTTCTAAATAGGTTCCTTTAGAGCCCATTCACACAGGGGCGTCTTTGGATCCGACTCCAAATCGCCCCAGGTCGCCCCTAGTCGCCTCAGGTCGCGCTGGCTGAAGAAATCAATGTAAGTGAATGGAGCCGTCCTTATGCACACTACTGCAGTCGCTCCGACTTCAAAAAAGGTCCCTGTACTACTTCAATCCGACTCCTAGGCGACCTGTAACCATTCATTTCAATGGGAGTCGCCTCTCACTGTCTTAATAGGAGCGACTCTCCAGGAAGAAAACATACATTTATCAGGCAAACCTCTCCCTCCCCCCTCCCTCTCACAGAGCTGATTCTTGTTTGATTGGCCACTGAAATGTCTCCTGTCCTGCAGGCAACTTGGAGTTGCCTTGTAAGTAGCTCCAGGTTGCGCTGTGATTCATACTCAAGTTGTGTCTGAGTTGCCTCATAAAATCGCGCTGGAAGTCGTGTTGCCCCTGTGTGAATGGGCTCTTAAGCTAGTGCATTGTTGGTTCACTTACCTTTTCCTTTGATTTACCTTCTAAATGTTTTTTTTCTTTGTCTGAATTTCTCACTTCCTGTTTCTCCTCACTAAACTTCACACCATCATCTGAGCGGTGTTTAGTCAGCCAGAACAGCTTACTGAGGAGGAACAGGAAGTGAGAAATTCAGACAAAGAAAACAAAGAAAAAAAACATTTAGAAGGGAAATCAAAGGAAAAGGTAAGTGAACCAACAATGCACTAGCTTAAAGGAACCTATTTAGAAAATAAAAAATGAACCTTTACAACCCCTTTAAGGCTGGGTTCACACCTATGCGAATTGAATGCGCTTTTCCCCGCATCCAATTCGCATAGCAGGAGAATGTGACTGGCTCTCTATGGAGCCAGTTCATATATCTCCGCAGCAGGTCCGGTGTGCAGGAAAAACGTGTACCTTTTTTGGTGCGTTTCAGGTTTGAATTCAGCCCAAAATTCGGGCTGAAATCGGACCTAAAGTGGTGAACCAGCACGAACCGGACCCCTGCTGTGCGACGGATGCGGCGACAGTGTGAACCGAGCCTTAGTGTTTTCTAGTGTAAGAATACATTTAATTGTCTTTAGCAGCATAGGCTGGGTTCACATATATGCAGGTCAGGTTTCGGTGCAGAGTTTCCATTCAGCGGTTCAGGTGAGATTCAGGTATAGATTTGACACTGAAATCGCACCTGAACCGGAACTAAAAAACACACATTACCCTTTTTTTAACTTGCACCGCAACCGGTCCACATGTATGTCAACCAGCTCCATTGAAAGCCGGTCTGGTTCACATGTTATGCAAATTGAATGCGGATCAAAACACATCCTATTTACATATATGTGGACCGAGCCTTGATTTTTCTTTAGGCTGAAAGCAATATTAAACCCAAAAACAAACAGTTATATTGCAGCTTACCAATTCTTAGATGTGATGGCTGCATTTGTTTGTTTTCTTTTTTTAGGATTTATTTTTTCTATTTTCCTCTGGTGATTCAGCCAGTAAGTCTGTTGTTTTTCAAAGGAGCAAGTTCTCTTCCAGATGTATCAGTTTACAAGGATTTAACACTGGCAGAGGTGCTTACAATGATCAGCTTTTATTTAAAACCTTTATCCCAAAAGGAAAAAAAACAGTTGCTGTAACTGATTATAAAGCATGAGCTGGAATGTGACTTCAGTTTGTTAGTACATTCAAAAGTGCTAGTACATGTAACACTCCCCTCCCCCCCAGACTGACAATGCTGCTGTCTGATGTGCCCCTTGTGCTCATTCCTCCAGAGTCGTGACTCACTAGCACAGGAGGTGTGTTATTGGCCAGATTACCAGGTGAAAACAGAGGGGGAAAAAGAAAACAAATGCAGCCACCACATCTAATGATTGGTAAGCTGTAATATATAAAATTTTTGGTTTACGCTTGAAGTCACACTTGCGATTCTGTTGCTCATTCCCTCACTGCTAACTCTAACATATATAAGTCACTGGTGGGACAGTGATGCTTCGCTCATCTAGCCAATAAGGGAGTGACACATGCAAATCGGCGAGTGTTTCACCTTCCTGCTGTGTCCTGCTATTGAGGAGTTCTCATCAGTGACCGGATCACAAATGTGACATCAGCCTTAACCACTTGCCGACCGCTCACGGTATATATACGTCAGCAGAATGGCTCGTACAGGCACAATCACGTACCTGTACGTGGCCCTTTAACTGGCGACGTCGGGGTCGCGCGCGCCGCCGGCGGCGCTCTCGCGACCCCCCTACCTTCCCCGTGAGTGGGACCGCGGGTCCCGCGGACTCGATCGCCACGGGGATCCCCGCGATCGTCTCACAGAGGCTCGGAGCGGGGAGATGTGTGTGTAAACACATCTCCCTGCTCCTCTACTGACAATGTCAGCGATCTCTGCTCTGTGTAATCAGAGCGGAGATCGGTTACATGTCAGTCGTAGACACGCCCCCACACAGTAGTAAACACGCCCCTAGGCACACTTAACCCCTCCAGCGCCCCTAGTGGTTAACCCCTTCACTGCCAGTGTCATTTTCACGGTAACCAGTGCATTTTTATTGCACTGATCGCTGCGAAAATGACAATGGTCCCAAAAATGTGTCAAAAGTGTCCGATGTGTCCACCATAATATCGCAGTCATGAAAAAAATCGCTGATCACCGCCATTACTAGTAAAAAAAAAAAAAAATTATAAAAATGCCTTAAAACTATACCCTATTTTGTAAACGCTATAATTTTTGCGCAAACCAATCAATAAACGCCGATTGCGAGGTTTCTTGCTCATTTTAGGCCAAACTAAATTCTCCACACACTAATTTCAAATGAAGAACACCGGTTTAGTGGAGGTATTTTTGGTATTTTGAAGTCCACCTTTATATTACCTGTTCATCGCTTATAGTTAGCATTATTGATATTGAAAAAAATGATAATTACGGCGCTGATTCAATTATATATATTATTCTTTGTGAAAATGCATGCACACTAAATCATTCAATACATATTGTGATCAAATAGTCCTCCAAATAATACATGAAAATAATTGTAGCCAAAATTAGGTTCCAATCGAATAAATTCATATAAAACAATCCAACAGTGTAATGACTATAAAGTTCCCATCACCAATATGATTCTTCCAGAATGTTGATCCAAAGTGACCACTGCCACTAATACTGTATAGGAAAACAGGTACAGGAAGTGCGTGCCCCTCTCACTACAAGATTAGGCAAACACAGATTGTGTGTTAATTCCGAAGATCTTCCAAACAGGTGCAGTCCACTTTAATGCCCCATACACACGATCATTTTTCATGCCATTTTTTAAACCGACGTTTTTCTTGTAATTTTTTTTCATGTTTCCTCTCAAGCCTGTCTTGCGTACACGCGATCATTAAAAAAAACGCTTGAGCAAAGCGCAATGACATACAACACGTACGACGGCACTATAAAGGGGAAGTTCCGTTCGAATGGCGCCACCCTTCATGTTAGAAAAGTTTGTTGAGCAACGATTCGCGCTTTTCAGCCTCGTGCTTTTCAGTCCGTTACTGCGTGACGAATGTGCTATCTCCATTACGAATGCTAGTTTTACCAGAACGAGCGCTCCCGTCTCATACTTGATTCTGAGCATGCGCGTTTTTTTTCACGTCGTTAAAGCATACACACTATCGTTTTTCACGTCGTTAAAAAAACGACATGAAAAACGACGTGAAAAAAAGAGAGCATGTTCGAAATTTTTAATGCCCATTTTTCACGTCGTTAAAAATGCTCTGGAGCATACACACGATCATTTTTAATGGCATTTTTAACGGCATGAAAAACGATCGTGTGTATGGGGCATAAGACTTGATCTCCATTGCTGCCCTCTCCCCATTAGATTTCATAGCCAGCAAAGAAAACAAAACAAAACAAAAAAAAGGGCTCCCAAAGTGTAGTTATCTTAACCACTTCAATACAGGGCACTTCCCCCCTTCCTGCCCAAGACAATTTTCAGCTTTTAGCGCTGTCGCTTTATAAATTATAAAATTGCGCTACACTGTACCCAAACAACATTTTTATCACTTTGTTCCCACAAATAGAGCTTTCTTTTGGTGGTATTTGATCACCTCTGTGGTTTTTATTTTTTGCTAAACAAATATTTTGTGGGGGAAAAAAAAACGTTTTTTCTTTGTTTCTGTTATAAAATGTTGTAAATAAGTACGTTTTCTCCTTCACTGACTGCCACTGAATTGGCGGCACTGATGGTCACTGATGAGGTGGCACCAATGAGGTGGCACTGATATGCAGCACTGATGGGCACTCATAGGTGGCACTGAAAGGCGACACTGGTAGGCACTGATGAACACTGATGGGCATCACTGATAAGGAGGCACTGGCAGGCATTACTGATGGGCACAGATTGGCATCATTTGTGGGCACAGATTGGCATCCCTGTTGCCATGGGTGGCATAGCTGGTGGTCATCAGCGGTGGGCATCCCTGATGGTCCTATGTGGGCATCCTGGGTGGGGCTGCACTGATAATCAATTAGCGCAGACCCCCCTGTCAGGAGAGCAGCCGATCGGCTCTTCTCTATTTGCATCTGTCAGACACGATAGAGGAAAAGCCGATACACGGCTCTTCCTGTTTACACCGTGATCAGCTGTGATTGGACACGGCTGATTACGTAATAAAGAGCCTCCGTCAGAGGCTCTTTACCGAGAACTGTGTTGCGATTAGGGATGAGCTCGGTGTTCGAGTCGAACATACGTTCGACTCGAACATCGGCTGTTCGATCGTTCGACGAAGATCGAACGATTTGGGCCGTTCGCGCCTAATTCGAATGACGCGAACGGCCCACAATGCACTACGCCATCGCAGTGTCATCCAGGCGCTGTGATTGGCCAAGCATGCACTGTGACCCCGCATGCTTGGCCAATCACAGCGCCGGCAGCGAGGAGAGCAATGATTGGCCACAGGCAGGATGCCTGTGGCCAATTATTGCTGAGGGTGTTTAGTACACGCCCCACACTATAAAAGGCCGCCAGCACGGCGGCCTAGTGTAGTGTGTTCCGGAGCAGGGAAAGAGAAGCATAGGCAGGGACAGTGACATTTTTTTTTCTTGCTTAACCTGGATTCCTTTAGTTTAGGGAAAGAGAAGGATAGGTAGGGAGAGTGTCAGTGTGTTTTACTGTGCGAATCCTTGTTTCTAGGGACAGGGAAGGACAGTGAGGGAAATTCTCCTTGTGCTATACTGTGCTAAAGCATTGATCATCAACCATCTTTAAAAAATCATTTTTTCTAGGGACAGAAAACTATAGGTAGGGAGAGTGTCAGTGTGTTTTACTGTGATAATCCTTGTTTCTAGGGACAGGGAAGGACAGTGAGGGAAATTCTCCTTGTGCTATAGTGTGCTAAAGCATTGATCATCAACCATCTTTAAAAAAACATTTTTTCTAGGGACAGAAAACTATAGGTAGGGAGAGTGTCAGTGTGTTTTACTTTGCTAATCCTTGTTTCTAGGGACAGGGAAGGACAGTGAGGGAAATTCTCCTTGTGCTATAGTGTGCTAAAGCAATGATCATCAACCATCTTTAAAAAAACATTTTTTCTAGGGACAGAAAACTATAGGTAGGGAGAGTGTCAGTTTCTTTCACTGTGCTAATCCTTGTTTCTAGGGACAGGGAAGGACAGTGAGGGAAATTCTCCTTGTGCTATACTGTGCTAAAGCATTGATCATCAACCATCTTTAAAAAAACATTTTTTCTAGGGACAGAAAACTATAGGTAGGGAGAGTGTCAGTTTCTTTCACTGTGCTAATCCTTGTTTCTAGGGACAGGGAAGGACAGTGAGGGAAATTCTCCTTGTGCTATACTGTGCTAAAGCATTGATCATCAACCATCTTTAAAAAAACATTTTTTCTAGGGACAGAAAACTATAGGTAGGGAGAGTGTCAGTTTCTTTCACTGTGCTAATCCTTGTTTCTAGGGACAGGGAAGGACAGTGAGGGAAATTCTCCTTGTGCTATACTGTGCTAAAGCATTGATCATCAACCATCTTTAAAAAAACATTTTTTCTAGGGACAGAAAACTATAGGTAGGGAGAGTGTCAGTTTCTTTCACTGTGCTAATCCTTGTTTCTAGGAACAGGGAAGGACAGTGAGGGAAATTCTCCTTGTGCTATAGTGTGCTAAAGCATTGATCATCAACCATCTTTAAAAAAAACATTTTTTCTAGGGACAGAAAACTATAGGTAGGGAGAGTGTCAGTTTCTTTCACTGTGCTAATCCTTGTTTCTAGGGACAGGGAAGGACAGTGAGGGAAATTCTCCTTGTGCTATACTGTGCTAAAGCATTGATCATCAACCATCTTTAAAAAAACATTTTTTCTAGGGACAGAAAACTATAGGTAGGGAGAGTGTCAGTTTCTTTCACTGTGCTAATCCTTGTTTCTAGGGACAGGGAAGGACAGTGAGGGAAATTATCCTTGTGCTATAGTGTGCTAAAGCATTGATCATCAACCATCTTTAAAAAAACATTTTTTCTAGGGACAGAAAACTATAGGTAGGGAGAGTGTCAGTTTCTTTCACTGTGCTAATCCTTGTTTCTAGGGACAGGGAAGGACAGTGAGGGAAATTCTCCTTGTGCTATAGTGTGCTAAAGCATTGATCATCAACCATCTTTAAAAAAACATTTTTTTTAGGGACAGAAAACTATAGGTAGGGAGAGTGTCAGTTTCTTTCACTGTGCTAATCCTTGTTTCTAGGGACAGGGAAGGACAGTGAGGGAAATTCTCCTTGTGCTATACTGTGCTAAAGCATTGATCATCAACCATCTTTAAAAAAACATTTTTTCTAGGGACAGAAAACTATAGGTAGGGAGAGTGTCAGTTTCTTTCACTGTGCTAATCCTTGTTTCTAGGAACAGGGAAGGACAGTGAGGGAAATTCTCCTTGTGCTATACTGTGCTAAAGCATTGATCATCAACCATCTTTAAAAAAACATTTTTTCTAGGGACAGAAAACTATAGGTAGGGAGAGTGTCAGTTTCTTTCACTGTGCTAATCCTTGTTTCTAGGGACGGGGAAGGACAGTGTGGGAACTTCTCCTTGTGCTATAGTGTGCTAAAGCATTGATCATCAACCATCTTTAAAAAAACATTTTTTCTAGGGACAGAAAACTATAGGTAGGGAGAGTGTCAGTTTATTTCACTGTGCTAATCCTTGTTTCTAGGGACAGGGAAGGACAGTGAGGGAAATTCTCCTTGTGCTATACTGTGCTAAAGCATTGATCATCAACCATCTTTAAAAAATCATTTTTTCTAGGGACAGAAAACTATAGGTAGGGAGAGTGTCAGTGTGTTTTACTGTGATAATCCTTGTTTCTAGGGACAGGGAAGGACAGTGAGGGAAATTCTCCTTGTGCTATAGTGTGCTAAAGCATTGATCATCAACCATCTTTAAAAAAACATTTTTTCTAGGGACAGAAAACTATAGGTAGGGAGAGTGTCAGTGTGTTTTACTTTGCTAATCCTTGTTTCTAGGGACAGGGAAGGACAGTGAGGGAAATTCTCCTTGTGCTATAGTGTGCTAAAGCATTGATCATCAACCATCTTTAAAAAAACATTTTTTCTAGGGACAGAAAACTATAGGTAGGGAGAGTGTCAGTTTCTTTCACTGTGCTAATCCTTGTTTCTAGGGACAGGGAAGGACAGTGAGGGAAATTCTCCTTGTGCTATACTGTGCTAAAGCATTGATCATCAACCATCTTTAAAAAAACATTTTTTCTAGGGACAGAAAACTATAGGTAGGGAGAGTGTCAGTTTCTTTCACTGTGCTAATCCTTGTTTCTAGGGACAGGGAAGGACAGTGAGGGAAATTCTCCTTGTGCTATAGTGTGCTAAAGCATTGATCATCAACCATCTTTAAAAAAACATTTTTTCTAGGGACAGAAAACTATAGGTAGGGAGAGTGTCAGTTTCTTTCACTGTGCTAATCCTTGTTTCTAGGGACAGGGAAGGACAGTGAGGGAAATTGTCCTTGTGCTATACTGTGCTAAAGCATTGATCATCAACCATCTTTAAAAAAACATTTTTTCTAGGGACAGAAAACTATAGGTAGGGAGAGTGTCAGTTTCTTTCACTGTGCTAATCCTTGTTTCTAGGGACAGGGAAGGACAGTGAGGGAAATTCTCCTTGTGCTATAGTGTGCTAAAGCATTGATCATCAACCATCTTTAAAAAAACATTTTTTCTAGGGACAGAAAACTATAGGTAGGGAGAGTGTCAGTTTATTTCACTGTGCTATTCCTTGTTTCTAGGGACAGGGAAGGACAGTGAGGGAAATTCTCCTTGTGCTATACTGTGCTAAAGCATTGATCATCAACCATCTTTAAAAAAACATTTTTTCTAGGGACAGAAAACTATAGGTAGGGAGAGTGTCAGTTTCTTTCACTGTGCTAATCCTTGTTTCTAGGGACAGGGAAGGACAGTGAGGGAAATTCTCCTTGTGCTATAGTGTGCTAAAGCATTGATCATCAACCATCTTTAAAAAAACATTTTTTCTAGGGACAGAAAACTATAGGTAGGGAGAGTGTCAGTTTCTTTCACTGTGCTAATCCTTGTTTCTAGGGACAGGGAAGGACAGTGAGGGAAATTCTCCTTGTGCTATAGTGTGCTAAAGCATTGATCATCAACCATCTTTAAAAAAACATTTTTTCTAGGGACAGAAAACTATAGGTAGGGAGAGTGTCAGTGTGTTTTACTGTGCTAATCCTTGTTTCTAGGGACAGGGAAGGACAGTGAGGGAAATTCTCCTTGTGCTATAGTGTGCTAAAGCATTGATCATCAACCATCTTTAAAAAAACATTTTTTCTAGGGACAGAAAACTATAGGTAGGGAGAGTGTCAGTTTCTTTCACTGTGCTAATCCTTGTTTCTAGGGACAGGGAAGGACAGTGAGGGAAATTCTCCTTGTGCTATACTGTGCTAAAGCATTGATCATCAACCATCTTTAAAAAAACATTTTTTCTAGGGACAGAAAACTATAGGTAGGGAGAGTGTCTGTTTCTTTCACTGTGCTAATCCTTGTTTCTAGGGACAGGGAAGGACAGTGAGGGAAATTCTCCTTGTGCTATAGTGTGCTAAAGCATTGATCATCAACCATCTTTAAAAAAACATTTTTTCTAGGGACAGAAAACTATAGGTAGGGAGAGTGTCAGTTTCTTTCACTGTGCTAATCCTTGTTTCTAGGGACAGGGAAGGACAGTGAGGGAAATTCTCCTTGTGCTATACTGTGCTAAAGCATTGATCATCAACCATCTTTAAAAAAACATTTTTTCTAGGGACAGAAAACTATAGGTAGGGAGAGTGTCAGTTTCTTTCACTGTGCTAATCCTTGTTTCTAGGGACAGGGAAGGACAGTGAGGGAAATTCTCCTTGTGCTATACTGTGCTAAAGCATTGATCATCAACCATCTTTAAAAAAACATTTTTTCTAGGGACAGAAAACTATAGGTAGGGAGAGTGTCAGTTTCTTTCACTGTGCTAATCCTTGTTTCTAGGGACAGGGAAGGACAGTGAGGGAAATTCTCCTTGTGCTATAGTGTGCTAAAGCATTGATCATCAACCATCTTTAAAAAAACATTTTTTCTAGGGACAGAAAACTATAGGTAGGGAGAGTGTCAGTTTCTTTCACTGTGCTAATCCTTGTTTCTAGGGACAGGGAAGGACAGTGAGGGAAATTCTCCTTGTGCTATACTGTGCTAAAGCATTGATCATCAACCATCTTTAAAAAAACATTTTTTCTAGGGACAGAAAACTATAGGTAGGGAGAGTGTCAGTTTCTTTCACTGTGCTAATCCTTGTTTCTAGGGACAGGGAAGGACAGTGAGGGAAATTACCCTTGTGCTATAGTGTGCTAAAGCATTGATCATCAACCATCTTTAAAAAAACATTTTTTCTAGGGACAGAAAACTATAGGTAGGGAGAGTGTCAGTTTCTTTCACTGTGCTAATCCTTGTTTATAGGGACAGGGAAGGACAGTGAGGGAAATTCTCCTTGTGCTATAGTGTGCTAAAGCATTGATCATCAACCATCTTTAAAAAAAAAAAATTCTAGGGACAGAAAACTATAGGTAGGGAGAGTGTCAGTTTCTTTCACTGTGCTAATCCTTGTTTCTAGGGACAGGGAAGGACAGTGAGGGAAATTCTCCTTGTGCTATACTGTGCTAAAGCATTCCTCATCAACCATCTTTGAAATCCTTGTTTTTTGGACAGTCAGGGAAATTGTCGTTGTGCTATTCTGTGCGAAAGCAATCATCCTCAACCATATTTAGAAATCCTTAAGTAAAGGGACAGAGAAGGACACCTGAAGGTAGCCCTTATTGCTTTTTTCCCATCTCCCTGCAGGCCATCTATTAGAATGTCTGGAAGGCAAACAAGGAGAGGCAGACAGTCAGGAGGCAATAAAAGAGGGCAAGCAGGCTCTGTGTCTGGGGGCAACAGTGCTGGTCGTGGACGCGGTGCATTGTCATCAGCACATGGCCATGGGACACGCTTGTCCTTCTTTTCGGCAGCTGGACATGTTGAGCCACATCATGCCGAAGACTTGGTAGAGTGGATGACCAAGCCCTCCTCCTCCTCCTCATCCTCTCTCACCCAGGCTCAGGGTACTGGCAAAGCAGCTGCCAAAGCGTCCTCTTCCCTGGTATCAATGTCAGACTCATCATCAGTCACTCCTTCCCTAGACCCACCATGTCCTCCTCCTGAGGAGTCCCCCGAACTGTTTGAGCACAGTGTTGGGTACATGCTCCAGGAGGATGCCCAGCGTTTCGAAGGGTCTGATGATGAAACCCAGCTACAGGAAGGCAGTAGCGTGAGAGCAGACAGAGGGGATGCTCAAGAAGGACACCAATCTGGCAGTCATGTTCCAGCAGCTGCAGCATACTGCCAGATTGGCTCCAGTGATGAGGAGGGAGGGGATGATGAGGTCACTGACTCCACGTGGGTGCCTAATAGGAGAGAGGAGGATGAGGAGGAGGCACATCTCCAACGAGGCAGGATGCCCTTTGGTGGCCAGCGTAAGGGCAGTACACCGACGGAATCACACCGCAGAGCTCCGCCTGTGCAGGGCGCTGCCTCTGCCCGTCATTCAAAAAGTTCTTTGGTGTGGGCCTTTTTTGAGGCTAGTGCATCAGATCGCACAACTGCTGTTTGCAACATATGTCTCAAGCGTATATCGCGTGGCCAAAACATTAGCCGCTTGGGTACCACATGCCTGACCAGACATATGTTGACCTGCCATGCAGCTCGTTGGCAAGCCTACCTCAAAGACCCACACCAAAGAACAAAGCGGACCTCTCCTTGCACCGCATCAGCTGGGATCTCCAACCCCACTATAACTTCAGTCCTCTCTGAAACATGCACTGAGAGGAATGAAGGTGTAGAATTAGGTGTGTCACAGCCAAGTACTTGCGGCCACTCTGCTAGCAGTACACCGACGTCCGATTCTAGCAGGCAAATTTCCCTGCCCCAGCTGCTGGACCGTCGAAAGAAGTTCACTCCCAGCCATCCACATGCCCAGCGGTTGAATGCTAGCTTGGCTAAATTGCTAGCGCTTCAACTGCTGCCTTTTCAGTTGGTAGACTCGGCCCCCTTCCGACTGGAAGGCTTCGTGTTCAGGTAAGTTTAACATATTGTACTAGCACATTAAGACATTGCCTTTCAAGTTTAAAAAAAAACCACCCAGCAGTTTATTACTGCTTTAACTTAATGAATCTAGGAGGGAATAATAAAGGAACCAGGGAGCCATCTATATCCTTGCCTATCTAACATGTTAAGTGTTCCCACTCTCCATTAGGGAGGATGTGATTGGCATTGATAACCTGTTTCTGAAAATGCTAGTTGCCTTGCAGTCTCAAACTTTGTTGATTGAGTGCTTGTTTTAAGTTAAGAACACAGAAAAATAGTTAAAGTAATTTCTGAATGCTTGATCTGCACACGGGTTCTGGGTCAGTATCAGTAACTGTTTCGCTTTCGTCTATCTAGCAAGGTTACTCTGTGGTATAACAAGGAAGCTGAGACTTCTGCAGTGTGTACATGTGCTTTTACTATACAAGATGCTGTACATACAAAACTATTACAATATTAGGAATATACTACAAGACTGACAGATTTCTATAACAAGCAAAATGCCTAGAAAATAGAACAGCCTATGGTCTATAACTACAAATACATTTAAAGGTTACTGTGGCTATAGAGACATTAGCATATTGGATACAACAATGGTATCTAATCCCATTGTCATTTGTTTGAGAGATCTACTTAAACCAAATGCTGACAGGTAATCTGACTATTGTAAAATTGTCCCATGTATCCTATGTCTGATTAATATAATAAAAATCATATTTTTAACAAACGCAATACATTCCGCCCCTATGATTTTTATTTTTTCTCTCTCAGACCACACAGAAAATCTCTTCATTACTAAAAACTCAATATACACATGAATTTTCCTTAAATGCAACCCCTCCCATATTTCTGTCACTGGGAAGGTGTTTCAGTCTTTGGATAAAAGTTCATTAGAAAGTCCATTCTAAAGTTCTTTAGAAACAAGTCCAGGCTTGGAATACATCAAAAGGCCTTGTTCTCCACAGCTCTTGCGATCTTCCGTCATTCTTTCCATCATGTAACCACTTTTTCTCTAGTCTTCCTATGGATCAAATCGGAGACAGCCTGTGGAGTGGAAAACAAAGCGGATTATCTGTTCCTTCTAACAATACATAAACAGTAGATCCTGGCCCTTCAGCTACAATCTCTCCTCTAAATGGCTTCTTGCCTGGATATCTGACCAATACTTTGCCACCTGCCTGTATGCACCTCTGACCCTCCCAAAGAACATCAATAGGGAGGAGAGGAAATATACTGATATTTCCCAGAAAATCACTGCTGTTTATTTTAGAAGGTTTGATGTTATGTAGCCTCACTTTCCACTCTTGCTGAGAAGTATCGACTAACCAGTCAGAGTCCCAGCCACTGTCTTGAAGCTCATCTGCCAATGCAAATATAACTTCAAACCTTCCTGCCAGTTTCCCTCTCATTCCTAGATAGGCTTCAGCTTCAGATACGTCACTCTTGGTTTCTATGTAAGCAGTAACATGGTATCTGTTAAACCCTGTTCTTTCAGGGACCTTACATAAATACTGAACTCTGCACTCCAGCTGTGGAATCTGTGCCTCAGCCCCTACCATCCTCTCATATGGTGTGCTTTTGGCTATTGGCCTAGAATTTAACAACATGACTGCCTGTGTGAGGACCCGATCCCACCCCCTTAGTGTATGTGTGGGTGTAATTTTGCGTATCTGGTCCTTCAATAGCCCGTTGTATCTTTCAATCAAACCAGCTGCCTGTGGATGGTATGGGATGTGGCACAACCAGTACACTCCAGAATCTTTGGCCCACTGCTGTACTGTTAATCCGGTAAAGTGTGAGCCATTATCACTTTGGACTTGTTTGGGACAACCATAAGCAACGACAAGTTTCTGAAGCAGTTGAAGCGTTGCGGCTTGATCTGCACGTTTGCAAGGATGAACAAGCATAAGTCCTGAATAGGTGTCCACTGCAGTGCAACAATATCTCAGTCCATTGTTTCCCCGGGGCAGGGGACCGATGAAGTCAATCTGCCAGATCTCTGCAGGCCTCCCACCCCTCTTAATCGACCCAGTGGAGTACTTTTGCAATGGCCATTGTCGCACTTCTCCACACACTGTACAGTTCCCTATTACAGTCTTTATCATGTCTATGGATATAGGCAATCCTCTCTGCTGTGCCCATTCATATGTTGCTTTCTGCCCCAAATGTCCAGATTGCTTGTGGGCCCAGTTGGCCAAGTTCATCAAAACAGGATCAATTGGCACAACTGCCTTCACTTTTGCGATTTCATCTGCAACCCTGTTATAGTTCTCAAAGTCTGGTACTAGGGGCACATGTGCATCAACATGCCCCACTTTTATGGTGCGGGAGTGAGCTTCCTTCCAGATGTAGTCCCAGACTTCCTTGCCTCCCCACACCACCTTTCCATGAATCATCCATTCATTGGACTTCCACGTGGGCATCCAAGTTGTCAGTCCTTTAAAAACCGCCCAGCTATCAGTGTAGATAGTGACATGGGAGGAAGGATCCTCCTGAAAAGTCATCACTACAGCTTTCAACTCTGCATACTGACTGGACCCTCCGATTCCGGACTCCTGCAGGACTGTGTCTGTACTTGGGTTGTAGGCTGCTGCTGTCCATTTACGCCCAGACGAGGTGATTATGGCTGAACCATCAGTGAACCATGCTGACTCCTTCATGTCTTCTGACAGAGACTCAAAGGGTGGAGCCTCTTGAATGGGGGATGACTGCAGCACAGGAATTTCTTCTTCTGGCCGGGTGCTGGTAAAAGTAACAAGCCCTGCCAACTGTTTTGAAATGTCTCTAACATCCCCAGCTGCAATACCCCCTCTTTCTTGAAGGTACCACTTCCATTTCATCAGTGTCTGGTTCTGGGCTACAGCTGCCCTAGTGGTCAGTCCATTATCTCTCACCCATCCTGCTATTGGCAATGCAGTATGGATGGTAACTGTGTCCTTTCCTGTAATGGTCTCTACATGTTGAAGTGCTGTGTAGGCCCCAAACAGGTACTTCTCTAGGGGCGTGTATCTCGTCTGTGCCCCTGTCAGTTGTTTGGACCAAAATCCAATAGGTATTGCTCTCAGTCCTTTCTTTTCATTTGGCTGCCACAGACTCCAAGATATGGTACCATTCTGCTCCACTACATCCAGCTGAAATGGTACTCCTTGTCTCACGGGTCCCAATCCCTGATGCTGCAAAATAGCTTCTTTAGCAGCCAGGAATGCAGTCCGCTGCTCTGAACCCCATGAGAACTCAGTCTTTTTTCTGGAAACATTGTATATAGGCCTCAGAATCAGTCCAAGATGTGGAATGAACGATCTCCAGAATCCCACAACTCCAATGAACTTCTGTGCCTCCTTTTTGGTAGTAGGGGGCAACAGCGCCTGGATAGTTTGCACAACTGTCTCTGGAATCTTCCTCTGTGGCCCAGTCCACATCATTCCTAGGAATTTCACCTCTGTGGCAGGTCCTTGGACTTTGGCTCTGTTGATAGCCCATCCTCTGTTCTCCAAGTGCTGTATCAGCAGGTGCAGTGCTTCAGTTACATCTTCTTTTGTCCCAGAGATCATGATGTCATCAATGTAGTGAAACACAGCGACTTTCAAATTCAGGGTACTTAAATCTTGGGCAATCAGTCCATGACAAATCGTTGGAGAATGAAGATAGCCTTGCGGAAGGACAGTGAAAGTGTACTGGCGGCCGTCCCACACCAGAGCAAACTGGTCTTGACAATCTGGGTCTATCAAAATTGAAAAGAAAGCATTAGCCAGGTCTATCACAGCATGATATTCTCCTGCATCTTTAGCAATTTTCTCAACAATTGAGATCATATCTGGTACAGCTGACTTCAATGGAGGTGCCACTTTGTTTAGACCTCTGTAATCCACAGTCATTCTATATGTCCCATCAGGTTTCTTTACTGGGAACACCGGAGACGAGAAAGGACTTACAGCAGGTCTAAGGATCCCTACTCTCAACAGTTCTTGAATAGTCTCCCCAATTTCTTTGTGGCCTCCAGGAAGTCTGTACTGCTTGAGACAGACTGGCTTCTCTGGTGGAGGAATGTAGACAGGGATCCATTTCACATGACCTCTGACCACAGCCTTCACCGCCCTTACCAGATACGCTTTATCAGGATACCCGAATGTGAATGTACCTCTTTCAGTCTGAATTGACTGACCTTGAAGTACATCCATCCCAAGAATATTTTCGGGTAACTCTGATATTAAAACATTTGTCATAAATCCTGATCCCTTGCCAATAGCCAATTTCACCCGTATCCTAACTGCTGGTGTAGTTTGCCCTCCCAAGCCTTCTACATAAATCAATTCTCCTTTGTGATGGGAAGGATTTCCTTGCAAAAGTGTAACTTCGGCTCCACTATCAACTAAAGCCATTACATGTGTAGGAGAAGATGACTTCCCCCACCATACAGTGACAGGTGCATATGGGCGTCGGTCTCCTGCTGTCACTGCCCTTGCTGCTATTACAGGAGACTCACCTTCCCTTCATAAAGGATATTGAACCTCCCAATCCCCTTTTCTGATTCTCTCTAACTCCTCCCCAGGATAAAGGGATTTGGGTTTGGGTTCATGTTCACTTTTGGGAATTGGTTTGGGGCTAACAGGAGGGGTCTGTTCTGTTTCCTCTAAGTCTAGGCTGATGTTATCTTCACTAGGAGTAGTGTTTCTAACCCTGACAGTTTTCCCTACTAAATGTTTCCACCTCTTCAGCATTTCTGCAGTAGGAATGCCATCTATCTCATCTCTAGGTACTCCTGCCTTTAATAGATCCATATGCTAAAATATATATAAATCAGTGCGCAACCTGTTAAGTAAGCCTACACAGTGCTTATAATCGTACAATTAAAAAATGAGCATGTGAATAAATAGACACTTAAACAAATGTCCTATAGTGCCACCTGATTAGCAAGTAAAAAAAGGTGGAAAAAAGGGGAAAAAAACAAAAACCACAACAATGAATATTGTCCCCTGAAACTAATATACTCCGGGGTACACAGTTCAAGTATGTTTAAAGTTCGTATAAATGGGATGTTGACATCAAACGATTTCCATCAAACAAAACAAACAAAAGCCGATCCTGTGGTGCAGATAAGGCGAGACTGTTTCAACTTGCTGGAATAACTGATAAAGGCAATGGAGGCTTACCAGCTCAGGTGGATCCCGATTACAGAGATCATATGGGGCTCATGTATGAATAGAAACATCCACCGACATGCCGCAGGTCTTTTACCTCCAGTCGTCCGATATCCCGATCCTCCAGGGGCCCTCAGAGCAAGGAGATCTTGCAAGGGATTCCCTCGTTCATGCAGCAAGAAAGGATGTTGAAATAAAAAAAGAAAAAAACTTCATGGTGCAATACTTTTGTTTAAAAGAAGAAATACCCTTTATTGGTTTCGGGCAACATAAAATCGCATTCACATGAAGTTAAAACAAGGAAGGCGGCAAATTCAAAAAACTGATCGTACTCAGCTGCTGTGTTGCAGTCAGCTGTAGCGTAGTGATGGCCCGATCGGGCCATCACTACGCTACAGCTGACTGCAACACAGTTGCAATTTGCCGCCTTCCTTGTTTTAACTTCATGTGAATGCGATTTTATGTTGCCCGAAACCAATAAAGGGTATTTCTTCTTTTAAACAAAAGTATTGCACCATGAAGTTTTTTTCTTTTTTTATTTCAACATCCTTTCTTGCTGCATGAACGAGGGAATCCCTTGCAAGATCTCCTTGCTCTGAGGGCCCCTGGAGGATCGGGATATCGGACGACTGGAGGTAAAAGACCTGCGGCATGTCGGTGGATGTTTCTATTCATACATGAGCCCCATATGATCTCTGTAATCGGGATCCACCTGAGCTGGTAAGCCTCCATTGCCTTTATCAGTTATTCCAGCAAGTTGAAACAGTCTCGCCTTATCTGCACCACAGGATCGGCTTTTGTTTGTTTTGTTTGATGGAAATCGTTTGATGTCAACATCCCATTTATACGAACTTTAAACATACTTGAACTGTGTACCCCGGAGTATATTAGTTTCAGGGGACAATATTCATTGTTGTGGTTTTTGGTTTTTGTTTTTTTCCCCTTTTTTCCACCTTTTTTTACTTGCTAATCAGGTGGCACTATAGGACATTTGTTTAAGTGTCTATTTATTCACATGCTCATTTTTTAATTGTACGATTATAAGCACTGTGTAGGCTTACTTAACAGGTTGCGCACTGATTTATATATATTTTAGCATACACGTTTACAGCTGTTATTCCGGCTGTTTATAAGTTTGCAGCACCTGTCACATTCAACTGCAAAGTTTTTTTTTCATTTATCTATTTTTTTACATTTTATATGGTTTATTTCATTGGTTTAGATAGGTTAGCGCGGATTATTCACCTTTTTTAACTTTAATAGATCCACCCACATTTCTTTCCTAGAAACAACTAGCCTGGTTTTCTCTTCACCTTCTGTCTTCTCTACCCCATTCCGTTTCTTCTCTGTTCTTTTCTGCTTGTATTCTTCCTGTCTGGCCTTGACCTTATCTACTGCCCTGACAGGTTTTGTTTTAGTCTCCTCTATCTCCCCCAACTGGCTTAAAAGGGTTGTGGCTTCATGAATCTTGCTGTTTAATCCCAGGCCTCCCAACAAGGACAATAATGGAGCCCTGAGATTAAATGGCGCAGACTTCATCAGCTTAGAGCGCAGAGCAGACGTAAAGGGTTCCATATCTGGACCTATCCATTCTGGAAATGTATTTAATCCGGTTATACAGCCCATCTCACGTAACCTGGACATACCCTCTCCTATTGATCTCCAGGAGTAGGTATTTTCCAGGTCAGTAGGACTGGCGTATACTCGGACTATTCCATCTCTCACAAGGTCTAACAGTGAAAAATTCACGCTAAACTCTCGGGCTTTTCGCATTGCCTGACGCAATTGTGGATCATGGGTTAACACTCCCATAGCCACTGCTTCCTTACCTGACAAAACAACACTGTCCGCCCCTTCATCCCATAAGCGTAGGAGCCAACTCAATAGGGGCTCCCCAGACCTTTGTTTGTATTGTTTTGCCAGCTCATGGAGTTCAGTTTGTGAAAACTCCCGTACTTCTTCAAATTCAACATCTCTGGGGTTGCGATAATGCACCTCCCCATCTGCCATATCCTCTCTATCATGTTGCCGTTTCCTATGCTTAGTAATGAGAGGTCTGGCATACTTTTTCTTTCCCACTAGCAGATCATCCTCTGAAATATCAAACTCTATCTCCTCATCCTCACTATCATTTGAGGAGAACACATCCTCACAATCCCAATTTTGGGATGTGACAATGGCACGTACCCTGGCTTTACTAACAGGTTTACGCCCCTTCACAAGCATACTTCACAAATGCATTAGCAAGAGGCTCCCACTCATTATTTCTGGCCCAGATAGGTAAGCTGCACACTTTCTTCTGGTCACCAGAACCCTCTGCAGCTTTGCTTTTCCTAAACAGCTTACGCAGCATTTTACCTAGCACAAGCTACACAACACACTACAGAAAAACAAGTCTGCTTCAATTGAATTATAGCACAAATTCCGGCTGAGCCCCCAAATGTTTCGCTTGCGTCTATCTAGCAAGGTTACTCTGTGGTATAACAAGGTAGCTGAGACTTCTGCAGTGTGTACATGTGCTTTTACTATACAAGATGCTGTACATACAAAACTATTACAATATTAGGAATATACTACAAGACTGACAGATTTCTATAACAAGCAAAATGCCTAGAAAATAGAACAGCCTATGGTCTATAACTACAAATACATTTAAAGGTTACTTATCTTCGATTACTCGTGATCTCCATTGGCAATAATTCTTCTTGGAGACCAGGTTCTCTTCTTCTTCATGATCTTACAGCAACATGGTGTGTGTTCCCCTTCCTAGCTTACTGTCCTGCTTTTATCTGTGGGTCAGGCTGTTTACCATTGTTACCAAAACAGAAAACATAGATGTATTTCAACAATAGCATTGAATACAACAATGCTATCTACCTATTGTCTACTCAAAAAACGAACCTGTAATCTAAACTGTGATTTCTTTCAGTTTGAGAGCTGAAAGAAATCTCAAACAGGTAATGTTTACTGTGGCTATAGAGACATTAGCATTTTGGATACAACAATGGTATCTAATCCCATTGTCATTTGTTTGAGAGATCTACTTAAACCAAATGCTGACAGGTAATCTGACTATTGTAAAATTGTCCCATGTATCCTATGTCTGATTAATATAATAAAAATCATATTTTTAACAAACGCAATACAGTAACTCAGGATGCATCAAAGCCAGTGAATCAGCAAAGCTGAGTATCTAACATTTTCAAGAGAAAAAGTCAGAAATGGCAACTTCCATTAATTATTTTTGAACATGTTTCCTTTAAATGGAGAGAATAGCATAGTTTCGGTGAGCATATATTTTTTACTTAATAATGTATTCATAATGCTACAATAATATCTAAATAATAACCACCATGTTTATTCTTCATTGAAACTTGGTATTCTTTGTGCATTTCTTCCTGATCTGCGCATTTATCTAGCATGAAGCAACTCCTGCACTTAGCCTCTATTTGTAAGTCTCCTGTAATAAAGACAGGAAGAGTTTGGGCTTTAAAATAATTATGTATATAATTTTACATTGTTAAGAGTTTGTGCTTCCTTTTTTTTGTTATTTTAGTAAATGTAAAGGTATGTAGATTTGTTCCTAGATGCAGGGTAGATTAACTACTACAACAAGCCTGTTAAACTACTTAAAGTGACTTTGCTGGAAAAAGAAGTACCTGGAAAATAACATGTAAATGTTGCCTCCCACGACCACAATATCACTAGCATAAATGTGGGATGCCTTCACTCTAGACAGAGCTATCTGCGTTGGAGCACAACCAGGAATACATCTTTCGAGGGGCAAGGGGTGGATGCATCATCATGGAGAATGTGGAAACAGCCTTGGAGGCAGCCAAGACAGGCAAAGTCATCATCTTCATGCAGAAGTTGTCAAATTGGGCCATTTCCATTGAGACCGCCCCAACCATACACAATGAAAGTCAATAAATTGAAATGCCCTGTTGCCAGGTGCCAAGAAGTGTGGCAGCAAAGTGGAATGATTCCCCATAAAAAACAAAGATGTGGATGAAGAGACAGAAATCCATCTGTTTACTGGAGGAAGGCCTAAGAGTAGGCCTCAGTGAGAGTTTCAGTTGTACCCTAATACAACTGCGGAGAGGCTTAGCTCACAAGAAATGCATGAAATGGACCCATTGCCTAGCCAACGTGGTATGGAAATACAGCTATACAGTACATTCCTTGAAAGGCCCACCCTACCATGTTATGTTTTTCCATACATATGGGGGGCCCACAGACCTATGGGACCCAGTGCCCACAGAATAGCTTGAACAGCTCCCGATTTCCAGAACAGAAACAGGACTGGTCATTAGTGCAGCAAGGCGAGTTGGAAGCATAATACTTCAAGAGCCCTTTCACACTGGGGCCGCCCACACATTAGCGGTAAAGCGCCTTTTTGTTTTATGCACCGCTTACCGCTGTTTAAGCAGTGCATTTCGACCGCTAGCAGGGTGCTTTTAACCCCAAAGAAGCAGTTAAAAACGCCCTGTATACAGCACTCCCAAACCCCCCCAAAGACGCTGCTTGCAGGACATTTTCTAACATCCTGAAAGCACTCAGCTTGGGAGGCAGTTTTCAGGCGCTATTTCATGCGCTAAAACGTCTGAAAACTGCCTCAGTGTGAAAGGGGTCTAACTATCAACCTAGAGTGCTAGTCTGATGTAAAGCTACACGCAAACAAGGAAATTGAAGACTTTGTGGAAAGAGGCCCCTGAAGTTGTCCAACAACAGTCTAGGTATAAGTGCAACATTCTAGGTATGATATGATATAACTCATGGAACCCAAGAAAAACGTAGCCGCCTACACAGCAAATTCCTCAAACCTATTGAGACCCACAGGCTTATAATGGGGTTTTCAAAGAACCTGTCCAAGTTCGTAAACCACAAATGTCTCTGCCACCAGAAGTTCAGTGGTGGCTGACCCCTGCTCTTCCACAATTATCTCCAAATCCCCAGAAGAAGCCATGGATCCTGACAAGATTACACTGCCAGCTATAGATCCCCCTGTGGAACCCTCTAAACCACCATCCACTGGCAAGCCTGAAAACAGAGATATGTTGTCTTTTGTCCCGGAGGATGGAACTGAGGTTTCTAGATGTGCCTTAAGAGTTGTGTAACTTCAGGAGACGCCATGTACAGTACACCTTGTGCAGGATTAATTTGAATGTTTTGCAAATCTGCCAGGGTTAGTGTGTTCAAGTGGGGTGAAGTGTAGCAGAGTGCCAATTTACTCACCATGCTCAGATGTAGGCGCAAGCCCCCTTAATTTTTTTTCCCCACAATTCCTTAATATGCCCAGGTAAGGTACTTCTCACTGTATTCACACTCGCTGCGGTACATTTTTTTTTTATCAATAACTCTTTTTATTGAAAGCCATATCGGATACAAGTCAATTGCAATAGTTTTACAACCAACAGGATAAACGTTAACACGTCTGGGTATAGGGTCGCAACTGTTCCTGAGCGCGTAATCACTGTATCTCTGCTATCTGCTTTGTTATCTAATCCTATCTAGTTATCATAACAGGAACATGGTATGCTATCAACCAAATTTCGAGCCAATATAGTTGTTATGTGCATTAGTGCGAGGGTCCCAGAGGGGCTCCCATGAACAGGGAAAAATAAACAAGAGAAGAAAAGAAAAGAAATAGAAGAATGAAAAGGGGGGGAGAGGGAGCGAAGAGATAATAGTAGGGTGGGGGTAGAGGGGGTGTGGGGGGGGTATCGTCAAGTTATACCTGGCTCCAAGTCACCGCGTTCCTCCCTTCGGTGCCATAGCTCCCAAACCATGTTATGCGCATCCAGACGATCCTGAATTCTTGCGGTCATCCTCTCCATTACTTCTACATCTCTAATCCTGGCATACAGCGCTCCCTCCGAAGGAGGGGAGCTGCGCTTCCAGTTCAGTTCCACTAGGCAGCGGGCTGCCGTAAGGACATGACTAGCTAGCTTCTTATGTGGGCGTGGGGCCTTCAGAGACATCAGTCCTAGTATGAAAAATTTAGGGGTCATGGGGACCTCCGTCTCAAGGAGACGAATTAATAGTTGGTGTACAGAAGTCCAGAAGGGGGCTATCAGTGGGCATTCCCAGTAAATATAATATAGAGTCCCCTTTGCCCCCATGCATCGCCAGCAGCGATCTGAGCTGGCCGGGCGAATGGCATGGAGAACATCTGGGGTCATGTACCAGAAGTACATTATTTTGTAAATATTTTCTTTGTAGAGCGTGCATAGCGATGTCTTGGACTCCTGGGTCCAAATGGCCCGCCATTGGTCCACGGGTATCTCCTCACCCAAAGCCTTTTCCCATTTAATCATATATTTGTGTTTGCCCATTGAGTCAAGGGGCCTCTCATTCAGTATTTTGTATATATCTGAGATCAGGCCTCTCTGAGCTGATCCTGCCAGAATAAGGCGCTCAAAAGGGGTAGGTGGGGAGAAATGCAGGTTTGGAGCAAACGTTAGGGCATAGTGGCGGATTTGGAGATACCCGTAGAAAGCCTGTTTAGGGAGCTCATATTGTGACTGCAAGTCCTCAAAAGAGCGTAGCTTACGGGTGCGTGGGTCTATCAAGTTTCCATAGTGGAAAAGGTTTCTCGTTGTCCAGGGGGAGGACATTTGGTGGGTTAAGCTATCTGGCATGTCGGGGTTACAAGCAAAGGAGGTCAGGAGCGAGCTGTCCGATGACAGTTTGTGTTGTCGTGTTAGTTTACGCCATAGCCTCCGGAGCGGTGCCATCGGGCCTAGCAATCGGGCAGAGTCCACCTCCGCGTTCGCGCTCCATAACAGGTTGTTTGGGTGTATCGGGGCTAACCACAATTTCTCTATCTCTGTCCATTTATTATAAGAGCGGAGTGTGAACCAGGAAGTTATCGCCCTCAGTTGTGCCGCTTGGTAGTATTTAACCAGGCTAGGGAAGGCCAGGCCCCCGTCAGACCTAGCTGCTTGCAATACTGAGCGTGGGATTCTGTGCCTCCCATAGTTCCATGTGAATTGCAGTAGGTCCGCTTGTAAGTGTTTCAGTTGGCCGTAGGGAACAGGGATAGGTAGGGTTTGGAAGAGGTACAGTAATTTCGGGAGGATCGTCATTTTCACAGACGCGATCCTTCCAAGCAAGGAGATGTGGTGTTTTTTCCATTGTTGGAGAAGGGTTCTGATATTGTGGAAAAGAGGAGGGAAATTCTCCCGGTAAAGGGTGGCGAATTGTGGGGTGATATTAATTCCTAGGTATTTTAGGGCAGTGGTTTTCCAGCTATAGGGGAAATTGGCTTTCAGGTGTGCTACCTCCTCCCCTTGTGTGTTGATTGGAAGGGCCTCCGACTTAGAGGTATTAATTTTATATCCCGATAGAGCCCCATATCGATCTAGTTCTGCGTGGAGATTTGGGAGGGAGGTTCTAGGTTGGGTTAATGAGAGAATAATGTCGTCTGCGAACAGGGAGATTTTAAACTCCCTGTCTCGTACTTTTATGCCCTTAATGTCCGGGTTATTACGGATTGTGGCTGCTAGGGGTTCCACACACAGTGCAAATAGCAGGGGTGAGAGCGGGCACCCCTGTCTGGTGCCATTTCGCACCGGTAGTGGAGCTGACAGGGCGAAGGGGGCCCTGACCTGGGAGAAGGGGTTTGAGTATAGGTGTTGTATGGCTCTATAGAAGGGTCCCCTAAATCCCACGTGGCGGAGTGTGGCGAACAGGAAGGGCCACCCCAGGCGGTCGAACGCCTTTTCTGCGTCTAGACTCAGTAACAGGGCTTGTGTGCGCTCCCTGTTCGCCACCTCCACCAAGTCTATGATCTTCCTGGTGTTGTCTCCTGCCTGGCGAAGGGGGACGAAGCCCACCTGATCCTTATGGATCAGGGAGGGCAAGACCGTGTTCAGGCGTATAGACAAGAGTTTGGTGAATATTTTAAAGTCTGAATTGAGCAGGGCAATTGGCCTATAATTAGCGCAGATGGAGGGGTCTTTCCCGGGCTTGGGGATCACTGTGATAAAGGAACTCTGCATATCCCTCGGGATCGGGGAGTCATGTAGGAAAGCATTAAAGAGTCTGCACATAGAGGGGAGCAGGAGTGGGAGAAATTCCTTGTAGTACTCATAAGGAAAGCCATCTGGGCCTGGGGCTTTACGATTGGGTAGGGATTTGACTGTCTGTTCTATTTCCTCGTGTGTTATCGGGGCGTTCAGGGAGTCAAGATCTGTAGATCGGAGTTGCGATATTCCACTATGGTCCAGGTATTGCTGGATACGTGTGGCCGTTTCGGGCGTGGGGGGGTTTGCGGGAATATCAGGATTGTTATACAGGGCCTCGTAGAATACCGCAAAGGATTGTGCTATGTCCGTAGGGTGGGAAACCAGGGCGCCTGAGCCGTTTTGAATCTGATGTGGGGTCGACGCCTGGGTGTTGTCACGGAGCTTCCGAGCTAGCAGTGTATGGGCTTTGTTACCCTTGTCGTAAAACTTCTGCTTTAGTTTGATAAGGGCTTTCTCAACTCGGCCCAGGGCCAGGTCACTTAAGGTTGCCCTAAGGGATGTCATTTTTTTTAGGAGAGTCAGAGTGGGGTTGGATTGGAGTTGTTTTTCAAGGGTTCTAAGCTCTTTCTCTGTCTGGGTCTGCAAGGCCTGCGCGTCCCGTTTCATGGCAGAGGAGAGGGCCAAGCATCTGCCCCTCATCACCGCCTTATGGGCTTCCCATAGAGTGGATGCGGTTACATCCCCCGTGTTGTTTTCTGCCAAATAATGTTGTAGTGTGGAGGACAGTTCTGTTTTCGAGGGGAGGTGTTGCAGCAGGAATGTGTTTAGTCGCCAGGTGCATGGTCCTCGCGTCAGGGCGCCTAAGTCCAGGGTCAGCACCACCGGGGCGTGATCCGACCACGAGATTGGCAGAATCTGTGCGGTTCGGGCCATGCGCAGGGTGGCATTATTAACAAAAACGTAGTCTATACGGGAGTGCGTTCGGTGTGGGGCAGAATAGAAAGTGTACTGTCGGTCACCAGGGTGGAGGGCCCGCCAGGCGTCAAAGATGGCGTACCTTCTAGTTATTTGGCGGAAGAGCCTCGAGTCTCTAAGTGCTTGAGCAGTAGGCGCCCTGGGGCCCAACCCCTGGCGATCCGCCAGCTCCGAGTGGGTTAGGTTAAAGTCCCCCCCACCACTAATATTCCATGGTCTGAGCGGAAGAGGCGAGCTAGCGCTCTATTAAGGAATCCCGTCTGCCTGACATTTGGGACATAAACTACACAGAACGTGATCTCCCTGTCTAGCCACAGGCCCCGGAGGATAAGGAAATGGCCCTGAGGATCACTATAGTGGGACGAGTATCTGAAGGGGGACCCCTGTTTGATCAGGATGGCCACACCCGCTCTCTTGTGGGGCCCTGAGGATAGATAAACCTGTGGGTAATACCTGGAGGCGAACGCAAAGGTGCCCTCCTTGTCAAAGTGGGTTTCCTGTACCATTACAACACTCGCCCCCGACTGCCTAAACTCCCTCAGTGCCAGATGTCTCTTACGATTAGAGTTCAGGCCGTGGACATTTAAAGATAATATCTTAGCCATGAGTGTTCGGGTGGGGTGTGTATATACTCATCTGGTGGAGGCGGAGATGTTCCGGGCTGCCATGGTTGGGAGCTGGTTTTGCACTGGAGGAGATCCGGGAGTATCGGTGGGGGAGCCAGGTGACGACAAAGGAAGGGAAGGGGTTAAGAATAGCTAAGAAAAAGAGAAGAGTAGTTAGTGCAAGAAATCTATGTATGAACATAAAAAACAACATTATCAGACCTAAGGAGACCAGCCGGCCTAGGTCCAGAAGGCTTCCCGTGGGCCCCCCGCCCCCACCCCATCAGGGTGAGCCAGGGGGACCCAGGGGAATCCAAAGTCCACCACGCAAGACATTGTAAACCCGCTTGCTCTGGTAGTCCAGTAATCCAAAAAAGGGAAGAGAAAAAAAAGAAAAAATAGGGGGGGGAGGCAGGGGTAACTCGGACAGTCTCTCTCTAAAGTCTCTTCCGAGACTCGCCCATAGTGTCAATCTGGGTATAGCTAGGGTGCCAAAGGTGGGTCAGTGAACGGCCTGATGCCAGGGATGCTCCACCTGGATGTGCAAAAAAGAAAAAACGAAGAAACAAAGAAAGGGGGCGAAGGAACGGTCCTTCAAGCATGCAATGAGTTAGTGGGGTGACTTGCTCATGATCTTCGCTGGTGTGATCCCCGGCCTCTCGGGGATCTCTCCGGTCCTCTGGAGCGTTTAGGTGGAGGGACCGTCTGCCACACTGTGGGCGGTGGGGGCGGGGTGGCTATGAGGTCCCATTCGGGAAGCTGGGGTGTTCTAAGTTCCAGGGTGTTGCAAAAAGGCTCGAGGTCCTCCGGGTATCTCAGGGTCGCCGTCTTGCCCTGATGTTTGGCTGTGAGGCTGAAGGGGAATCCCCATCGGTAAGGTATGTTCTCTTCCTGGAGCACTCGCAGGAGTGGTTGGAGAAGCCGTCGTTTTTGCAAAGTGATCCAGGACAAGTCCGGAATAGTTGGATGTGGTGGTCTCCTAGGGTTACTTTGCGTGCTAGGCGGGCTTGCCTCATGATATCTTCTTTTAAGGGGTACGATGACAGCCTGCAAATAATATCTCGGGGTCTGGCAGCGGTGCCCTTGGGCCGTAGTGCTCGGTGTGCTCTATCCATTTCGATAGTGTGGTTTGGGGCCGCCCCAATAAGGTCATTAAAGAGAGATTGTAGCGTGTTCTGGACATCTTCCGGGCCCTCTGCTTCTGGGACCCCCGAACATGGATATTGTTCCTGCGCCCCCTGTTGTCCAGGTCCTCTACGTGGCGCTGCATGTCTCGGAGGAGGGTACGGTGTTCCGACCCCTGAACTTGAGTTCTATGTATTGCAATTTTGGTTTCTTGGATTTCCTCCTCAGCCATCTCCACCCTGTGTGCTAAGTGTTTGAGCCCCGATTGGAGGGCTTGAATCTCTGATCTGCAGGTGGACTTCACTTCCTCGACTAGTTGTCTGAAATCGTCCTTAGTCGGCATTGCTTGGAGATATGCCTGCCACGGCGGGGGTATCTGGGGGGGTTCTCCTGTCCCAGTGCCCTGGGGTTGTTGTTAGGCTGATCATGGGGATAGTGGGGGTATAGGCTGGCTCCCCAGAGGGGATTTGGTGAGGTATAATGGGCCCCCTGGTATTCCCACGGGTCACTCCAGTCCAGGCTTTGCGGGGGTGGAAGATTCCTGGCTGGGGACTTCGGGGATTGAGGAGGGGGAGGGGGGCTTGCTGCCTGGGCATAGGAGAGGGCTGGTGCTGCATGTGGTCCTTGTGGAGGAGGGGCCCTCGACCTGGATTTCCTCTGTGCCCTGGGTGATAGGGGGTCCGGTACGGTGGACTCAGTGGGGGTAAAAGTTCCCGGCGATCCGCAGGTCAGGGGTGTGTGAGGGAGGTTTGGCAGGGATGGATGGTTCTCTCCTCCTCCAGCATAGGGCTGCGAGCTGGCAGCTGTTTCCGTTAGGCCCGGATCCGAGGCGGTACGGAGCAGCTGCGGGAAGGCCCCAGAGCACTGGGTGTATGGCTGAGGCCTCGTGGGGAGTCCCAAGATCGCCGCCGGAGATGAGGGGCGGCTGTCTGCGGGATGAAGCGTTGGCCCGAGGGGGGGACTCACCGCTCCCTGGACCCGGGGCGGCTCCCCGGTCGTCTGCTTTGAGGTGCCTGGGCCCTGGGGATCCCGTTGTTGCTGGGAGGCCGGGATGGAGTCCGGATGGAGGGCTGCGGCCTGCTCCGTGGCGCCGGCCGGCGCCATCTTGATCATTCTGCTCGGCGGGAGGTGGGGGTGATTAAAGTACTCCCGGAGGTCGGATGACGAACCCGGGGGGGGTTGCGAGGACCCCCGAGGCTTCGTGGAGCGGGTCGCTCTGGATCCACCCATTTTGGAGAGGTATGGCACCCTTTGTTTGATTTGGAGCTGTGGGCTGAGAGAGAGCTGCAAGGTTATGCTGCCATTCAGGTCAGGTTCCGGCCACGCCCCCCGCTGCGGTACATTTTAAATAAATTAGTCCAAGCTTGAACAATAATAAAAAAGGCAGAAAATCTGATGGTTAGGATAGAAAATGTGCCCCCATATATTATTTTAAAGACAGGTTTGAAAATGACTATCAAGTGGATTGTGACTTTCCAGTTTTAACATAGGAGTTTAATATTTCTGTCTGCCTGCCTGATCAAATACCTTTTCCAGGTGCAGGTTTAAAAGTGAAAAAAGTAGTTCTGTATATACTTTTTTGCATTTTGGGTTTCCATCGTTTCTCCGTAGCACATTTAATGCTTTTGACTTGGCAACACAAGTGGAGCAAACCCTCCGAAAGAACACAACAAAGAGTATTTATATTCATCATATATTGTGATGATAGTGGCAGTAACCCAGGGGCGTTAAGTATGAGATATGATAATACACCCTATTGCTTTTGTAGCTGCTCCTGCTTTTTGCCTGTTTTCACTGTTGTTTCCCTAGTAACAGACAGAGAGGAAGAATGTGTCCCTCCTGTGCCTTGAGCTATTGGAACCACACCCACATTACTACTTAATCATAAAATTACAAGGGATTAACCCAACATTTGAAGAGTGATCTTTGTGTCCTCACAAAGGGATCAGTCCTAAATTTTACCAAAGTGAGAAATAAAATAAAGGGGACATTGTAATGCACAATGGGGAGCTAAAATTAAATAGGATTTATTTATAAGTAAACATTTTGTAAACCAACCCCAAAATTAAAAATGCTTTTTTTTAAAAAGACATTTTGGTTTTACAATTGCAGCAGCAAAGCACAAAGTGTACTGTAGATGGTAATGAAGGTCATTTTGAATGTAGGGTTACACCTCTCACATTACATTTCACTTTTCAATTATGGATCTTGCTACTCTACAGCTGCAGATTCAGACTCATTTTTCAAGTGTCAATTTCCAGTGCAGATTTTAATCTGATTTCCACTACAGTACATCTGGTCTGATTAAAGCAGTGCAATTTTACACATCAGTCATTCATAAAGGACAAATCTACTGTATGGGAAGTTGTTTCTAGTGGGTTTTAAATAAACCTATAAAAGAGATCAGTTTGACAGAAATAATATATATTGGTCTATGCCAAACACTTTTTCTTTTCAGTTTTGAATAGGGTATGGGCCGGTTCACATTTGTGTGGTGTGTTTTTGGGTGTGTTGCATTTAGGTGCATTTTACTTGTATTGTAGATGCTATAACACTGAACCCTATAGAATGTGAACTTTGACAAAAGCAGCATGCAAGACTTTTTTTTAATGCACCATACCTAAACACCCACATACACAGGTGTGAACAGGGCAGTTGTCACTGGTACCAATGTTGCCATTGGAGAACTTCTCCTTACCTCTTGCTCACATGATGACTCTACCATGTAGAATTTCCCCTTACTTCTGTTACTGTAACAAAGATCTGCCTAGCAGGGACTCAGACAGCAATAAACACTTGACAGGGGGTATAACCCTTCACTACTCCATTCAAAACTAAAAAAGTTTTGCCTTTTATATTGCATTTTAGGACTGAACATGCAAGCATTTAACATGTGATCTTAATCACGTGATCAAGAACCAATCATTCTGGCTCCCGTAGGTAAACAGTGATTTCTGACTCCCATGTGTAAACAGTGACCGGCATTGTCAGTGACAGCGGTGAGGCAATGAGTGTGTGCGCTCCCGACACAAAACAGGCGTATACCATACGTGTGGTAGCATGGTGTTAAAGCCCATTGCCATACTGCCACACATAAGTGTAAATCTTGCAGCAACAAGTTAAAGATGGCTTACTGCTTACAGCAGGCATGTCCAAAGTCTGGCCTGCGTTCTGATCTAATGTGGCCGCCTAGTAATTTGGATATATATATCTTTTGTGGCCCCCAGGGCCACAAAAGATATATACTGTATTTATCAGCGCTGCCTCGGAGGGGACAGGGAGAGGGCAAGACGAGCGCCGTCAGATTACTTACGGGAGAATCTTCTCCTTACTCTGCGGCGTCTGTAATAGGAAGTCCTGTCTCCTGGGCTGCCATTGGATGACTGTTCTGTCTATCATAGGAGGCTGGACTTTGTATTAAAGAGGCCGCCATGTAAACAGGAGACTCTCCTGTATGTAATCTGTTGGCGCTCATCCCGTCCCCCTCCCTGTCCCCTCCGAGGCTGCAGATGGGCATCGATCAGGCTGCACTGATGGCAATGGTGAGGCTACATTAAGGCAATGGTGAGGCTGCATTCATGGCAATGGTGAGGCTGCATTCATGGCAATGGTGAGGCTGCATTCATGGCAATGGTAAGGCTGCATTCATGACAATGGTGAGGCTGCATTCATGGCAATGGCGAGGCTGCATTCATTCATGGCAATGGCGAGGCTGCATTCATGGCAATGGCGAGGATGCATTCATGGCAATGGTGAGGCTGCAGATTGGCAAAGACCCTTATTTTGCTTTACAGTTCTTTTATTTAATTATATTTTTTCCTGAAACTTCCCTCTTAAAGTGAAGGTGCGTGTTATACGCCTGTGCGTGTTATACGCCTATAAGGACAGTATATCCAAATAACATGCCCGAGCTCATCCTTAGTCCTGAGCGGCACTCGCGGGATTCCTTGGGGCCACAAAAGATATATATGTGTGTGTGTATATATATATATATATATATATATATTGTGAGGGGGTTAGCTCGGCAGCGGGTGTGTGTGACCCCCGGGATGGGCTCCCCACACAAAACAGGCCCAGCAAACGGAGGTTGTGGTTTTCAAAATCAAAAAAGGTGCGGTTTATTTTCTATTTACAGTGACAAAACACAGCAAAGCAAAAGAAACATAACCAAAATAAATCCTGGTCAAGTTGACCTCTGACTAAACATACAGGTTTCCTAACTAACAACTGGGATCAGCCTAGTGCTGTCCTAGTCCCTAAGTCCCTGGTTTAGTAAAAGTCCAAACAAATAGCCACACAGGCTTTGCCTCACCGCACAGGGGTTCACTCTCCCTAGACAGTCCACACAGGTCTGGTTCCAGGCATGAGCTAACATCTAATGAAGCTGGGAGTTCTTATAGAGGCCTAAATGAGCTGACAAGCTTCAGCTGGCCTCATCAACTCCCTGTCTGTACGACGCCCAGCCCTCTCCCTAGAGGTATGAGTCATCCATGAGCCCACTAGCCTTATACAACTCTCCACCTAGTTGTATAAGTCGGCGTAAAGCCTGAATCTGGGCGAAATATATCTACCCCCCTGGATGCAACCAGGTGACTTTACCTTCCTGCTGTCACATACCCCCCCCTCTTGTTTTAACCTCGGGGTTGGAACACCAGCAATCAGGCATTCATGTACTCGAGACAAAGCATCCACATTCCCCATTTGAACGCCAGGGCGATGCTTTACTGTGAAGTTGAATTCCTGGAGGGCCAGGAACCACCTATTCACTCTTCTATTTGTTTCCTTGTTTTGAGCCATCCACTTTAACGGAGCGTGATCCGTAACCATGTCAAAGTGCCTACCTAGCAGGTAGTACCGAAGGGAATCTAGAGCCCACTTCACCGCTAAACACTCCTTTTCAACGGTGGCGTAATTTACCTCATGGGACTTCAACTTCCTGCTGAGGTAAATGACTGGGTGCTCTTCCCCGTTCCAGACCTGGGACAATACTGCTCCTAACCCCACATCTGACGCATCACTTTGTACGACAAAGTCTTTAGAGAAGTCGGGTGAGTACAACACTGGCTGGCTACATAAGGCTTGTTTCAAGAATTGGAATGCTGCCTCAGCCTCGGGGGTCCATTTAATCATGACCGACCCTTTCCCCTTCGTCAGGTTGGTTAGGGGCACAGCCTTAGAAGCAAAGTGGGGAATGAATCGCCGATAATACCCAGCGATTCCCAGAAAGGCTCGTACCTGCTTCTTGCTGTTGGGACGTGGCCAACTCTGGATGGCCTCGACTTTGTTGAGTTGGGGTTTTATTACTCCCCTCCCAATGGTGTACCCAAGATATTTGGCCTCCTCCTGCCCAATGGTACACTTCTTGGGGTTAGCCGTAAACCCCGCTTCCCGAACAGAGTCCAGGACTGCTTGCACTTTTGGCAGATGTGAGGCCCAATCTGTGCTATGGACAATTACGTCATCCAGGTAAGCCGCAGCATACTTCCGATGGGGCCTCAGCATCTGGTCCATTTTCCGCTGGAATGTGGCCGGCGCATTCTGTAACCCGAACGGCATTCTTTTATATTGGAACGCCCCGTCTGGGGTTACAAATGCGGTTTTCTCTTTGGCCGACTTGGCCAGGGGGATTTGCCAATACCCTTTTGTGAGGTCAAGAGTCGTCATGTATCGGGCTGTTCCCAGCCGGTCGATCAACTCATCTATACGTGGCATGGGGTAGGTGTCAAATTTTGTAACTTTGTTCAACTGACGAAAATCGTTACAAAATCGCCAGCTCCCATCCGGTTTAGGCACCAACACGATGGGACTAGACCAATCACTTTGGGACTCCTCTATCACCCCTAAGTTCAGCATTTTCTGTACTTCCTCCCGTATTGCCTCCCGTCGAGCCTCTGGGATCCGATAGGGTTTTAACTTCACCCTTTCACCGGGCGGGGTAATGATGTCATGCTCTACCCCAGATGTTTGTCCCGGCAGCTCAGAGAATACCTCCTTGTTGCGAAGCACAAACTCCTTAACCTCCTGTTGTTGGGGTTGTGACAAGGTGGCTGCTATTCCAACCTCAGGAATCACGCAACCAGTTTGAGCTGGTGACCAAGTGTCTGCGACTAGGGACTCTTTATCCCTCCAGGCTTTCAACAGATTAACGTGATAGATCTGTTCGGGCTTTCGCCTTCCTGGTTGTCTGACCTTGTAATTCACTTCGCTCACTTTTTCCATTATCTCGTAGGGGCCTTGCCATTTGGCAAGGAATTTACTTTCAACCGTAGGGACAAGTACCAATATCCTATCCCCCGGGGAAAAGGTACGGGTCTTGGCTCCACGGTTGTACACTCTCTGCTGTGCCAACTGCGCTTGGGCCAAATGTTCCTTCACGATGGGCATTACCTGTGCAATTCGATCTTGCATCAGGGCGACATGCTCAATCACACTCCTGTGGGGAGAACTCTCACTTTCCCAAGTTTCCTTGGCAATATCCAACAGCCCTCTTGGGTGTCTCCCATACAGTAACTCAAAGGGGGAGAATCCCGTAGAGGATTGGGGCACCTCCCTAATAGCAAACATCAAATAAGGAAGTAAACAGTCCCAATCCTTTCCATCTCTATCCACCACTTTCTTCAACATTTGTTTTAGGGTTTTGTTGAATCTTTCAACCAGCCCATCGGTTTGGGGGTGATACACAGACGTACGCAATTGCGTCACTTTGAACAATTTACACAGCTCTTTCATAACCCGGGACATAAAGGGTGTACCTTGGTCCGTAAGCAGTTCTTTACAAATACCCACCCGGCTAAAAACAAGAGATAGCTCTTTGGCTATGGTTTTGGCCGAGGTATTTCGGAGAGGGATCGCTTCTGGATAACGGGTGGCATAGTCCATTATAACTAATATGTACTGGTGCCCCCTAGCGGACTTGATTATAGGACCTACCAAATCCATGGCGATCCTCTCAAACGGGACCTCAATGATGGGTAGAGGGACCAGCGGGCTACGGAAATGTGGCATCGGGGCCAACCTCTGACACACAGGGCAGGAGGAACAATAATTTTCTACGTCCTTCATCACCCCCGGCCAATAGAATCTCTGTAATACCCTCTCTCGGGTTTTCTCTGTCCCCAGATGACCTCCAAGAATGTGCCCATGGGCCAACTCCAACACCAACTTTCTGTAAGGTTTGGGCACCACAAGCTGCTCAACGGTTTCTTCTGCCCTTTTTGCCACCCGATACAGTAGGTCCTTCTCTACGCTGAAGTATGGGTAAGTGCAGGTATTATCTGGGTTCACTAACTCACCATCTATTTTCACTACGTTTTCCCGTGCCTTTATTAGGGCGGGGTCTTTCAACTGTTCTGTGGCAAAGTTTTCCCTGTGAACCTCAAGATCAGAAAACTCCACAGACGGTAGGTTTTCGTCTGAGGAGGTGGGCTCCTCTCCAGTTTCTTGAGTCTCCCCTGCCAATACTGATAAGGGAAATTCCGGAGAGTCCTCACCACTCTCAGGGGAGTTCTGGCTATCACATTCCTGGTACATAGGGGCACCAGTGAGGGGCTCAGGATCATCCCACAGTTCCCAGAACTTCGGAAAATCCCTTCCCACAATGGCGTCATGCGGTAACTGAGATACTAAGCCCACTGGATGAGAGAGGGTACCTTTGGGGGTCTCGAAACACACTGTAGTCACTGGATACTCTCGGGTGTCCCCATGCACACAAATAACAGCTACCTTGCTATTCCCAGAGACCTCTGTTTTAACTAACTCAGCCTTTATCAGGGTCACAAGGCTACCTGAATCCAGCAATACCACAACATTTCTACCATTAACACACATTTTGCATAAATGTTTCTCAGTTCCTCGAATGGCAGTGCATGCGACTGTCGCACACAGCGACTGACGTCTGCCCGTCAGAAAGTCACACTGCATGGGTTCCTCCACAACCAGGCAATTGGCTGCAATATGTCCCGCTTGCCGGCAGCGGTAGCAAACGATCCTTCTTGCCGCCTCTTGAGCCGCTGATTTCCCAGGCTGTTCTCGCCAAACTTGGGGTAGAGCTCCCACCCTCTCACTCTCTCCACCCTCACCCCTTGGAATCCTCTTATCCGCCCCTGGGGATGGTCTGGTCTTAGGGTGGAAAGTCCGAGTGTCTCTGGAAGAGGCCGTCAGGTTCTCTGTAGCCAAGTATTTCTCCACACGATCCACAAGACCATCGGCCGTCTCTGGGTCTCCATGGCTTACCCACTTTTGGATGGCAGTAGGAAGAGCTCTCAAAAACCGATCCATTACAACACGTTCCACAATCTTTGGTGCGGACAAAGTCTCTGGCTGTAGCCACTTTCTGCTCAGGTGAATGAGATCATACATTTGAGACCTGGGGGGTTTTCCAAGCTGGAAAGTCCAGTTATGCACACGCTGAGCCCGGACAGCCTGGGTGACACCCAGCCTTGCCAATATTTCAGCTTTTAGCATCACATAGTCTTTTGCTTGGTTAGGCTCTAGGTCATAGTAAGCTTTCTGCGATTCACCAGTTAACAGAGGAGCCACCAGTCCAGCCCACTGCTCCTCAGGCCACTTTTCTCTTTCAGCGGTCCTTTCAAATGTGATCAAAAATACCTCTGGATCATCCTCTCCAGTCATTTTTGTCAATAAACGACTCACCCCAAAGGACGCGGTATTAGTGGGACGGCTTTCCTCACTGGTCTGCGGACGTTGCTGCATTACTGCTTCCATCTGTTGTTGTAGTCTCTGCTCTTGCTTCTGCAACAGGTCTATGAAGCGGGCCTCAGATTGCTGCTGGGCTCGTTGCTGAGCCTCCAGACTCTGTTGCAAAGTTGCGTTTGTCTGCTGCTGGGCTGCAAGGCTCCTTTGCAAACCTGCATTTGTCTGCTGTTGATTGGCATTTGCTAGAGCCAGCTGCTTCAGTATCTCCTCCATGCTGGCTTAAAAAAAACTGCCACTGGTTCTCCACCAACTGTGAGGGGGTTAGCTCGGCAGCGGGTGTGTGTGACCCCCGGGATGGGCTCCCCACACAAAACAGGCCCAGCAAACGGAGGTTGTGGTTTTCAAAATCAAAAAAGGTGCGGTTTATTTTCTATTTACAGTGACAAAACACAGCAAAGCAAAAGAAACATAACCAAAATAAATCCTGGTCAAGTTGACCTCTGACTAAACATACAGGTTTCCTAACTAACAACTGGGATCAGCCTAGTGCTGTCCTAGTCCCTAAGTCCCTGGTTTAGTAAAAGTCCAAACAAATAGCCACACAGGCTTTGCCTCACCGCACAGGGGTTCACTCTCCCTAGACAGTCCACACAGGTCTGGTTCCAGGCATGAGCTAACATCTAATGAAGCTGGGAGTTCTTATAGAGGCCTAAATGAGCTGACAAGCTTCAGCTGGCCTCATCAACTCCCTGTCTGTACGACGCCCAGCCCTCTCCCTAGAGGTATGAGTCATCCATGAGCCCACTAGCCTTATACAACTCTCCACCTAGTTGTATAAGTCGGCGTAAAGCCTGAATCTGGGCGAAATATATCTACCCCCCTGGATGCAACCAGGTGACTTTACCTTCCTGCTGTCACAATATATATATATATATATATCGGCCTCACCCCATCTCTTTTGTCTAGGGGTATCACGTACGACAGGGTGAGATGCGCTACGGCCCATGTCCTCCCCATAGCTGTGGGTGAGGTGAAGGCCAGTACCAGATATTTCCTCGGGCCTGTGTGCTTTAGTTAAAGATCAAGTCCTGCCGTGCCAACACTTCCCTTTGCTCCCATTAACCAGAGTTCCACACACCGATCACAGTCCAACTCTTGTTTTATTGCATAGCTCACAATAAACAGTGCTTCAGTAGCCAACTGGTTGAGACCTAATAACAGCTTGACACGGTGGGATGAGCAGGTCGAGGCACTATCCTGATTGTGCACTAAAACACTGTGATTTCACCAGCGGTTACTATAGCCTTGGCTAGAGAGAACTTAGAACTTGTGAGTCTCTACCAGCGACTCAAGAGAACGTAGATAGGAGTACCTTCGCTGCGTTGCGGCACCTGTCAGGGGAAGATGTCCCTCCAAGGGAGTTACCGGAGGCCCATCCGTCACCGGGTTGATGCTGCTCCGGACTCTCCGGACGGGTAACCTCCCCAGCCTCCTCGCCTCAGACATGGGCCCCGTCCACCTCAGGGACCCTCGGACTTCTCCACCCTCGCGGGACCCAGTCGAAGTCACTGGGCCCCAGGCCTCGGGTCTAGTACCTCACCCCAGGCTGAAGGTGCCTGGGATGGACTCCAACCCCATTTCGGTCAGGCCTAGGGCACCTGAGCCGAAATGCCGAACCGCCCGCACCCAGGCCTAAGGTGCCT
The DNA here is from genome assembly GCA_029206835.1 of Rana muscosa. Lineage (NCBI taxonomy): Eukaryota > Metazoa > Chordata > Amphibia > Anura > Ranidae > Rana > Rana muscosa. The sequence goes on along the minus strand of CM055117.1, from coordinate 344,716,378 downwards.
GGGCGCGTGATGAAGAAGCTCCAGAAGACCTCGTGGTTAGGGCGTCTCCCCCTTTTATCCCCTCCCTCGACGCCACGGCAGGTTCCCCGCCCTTGCGTACCATCTCCGGAAAGGGACAAAAAGGACAGCACTGCGGCAGAAATTCTACCTTGAACCCACGGGCACAGCGCCACCTTCAGGTCAAGTAGAATAATACACCACCCAGTCCTCCACGAACACAAATGGTCCAAAACCTCTCATGATTTACACACCTGGGTCATACTATTACCCAGGTGTATCCCAACTAAATTTAAAGACCCCGCTACACATATATATATATAAATATATATATATATATATATATATATATATATATATCCAAATAACACGCCCAAGCTCATCTCTTCACCACACACAGCCACAAAGGCAAGAGAATTCTTGTTGGGTAGTGTATTAGTGCTCGGACGAACACACTTAGACCAAATTTTAATGGTTCAAAGAATGTCAGGCAAAATGGTCGGCCCTCACGCATGTTCACTTGATCTAATCTGGCCCTCTGAAAAAGTTTGGACACCCCTTGCCTACAGTATATCAAAACAGTTATTTTTAATATGTAATGTAAACATTTTTATCTGCCTGGTAATTATTTGTTCAAGAGGGTCTTCCTCTTAGTTAATTACATATGCAGGCTCTGCTTCCAGGGTTACAATGCTACACAAAGGTGCTCCTTTCTACACTCTCTATTTAGCTGGTATCATATCTCAAATGTTGTTTAAGTGTATACAGACCCCAAAAGTGGACTTCTCTTATTTGCGTCCTATTAGTCTATTAAAACATACCATTAAAAGCGTTTTGTTTAATAAATGTAAAAACAATACCTGCCTACATACTGGTAGATTAATTGGCTCCTGCCTAAATTGGCCTTGGTATGTAAGGTAAGGGACCTTAAATTGTAAGTATCATAAGGGCATGATCATGGACTGATCTGAAAGTATAAAAAATGTATAGTGCTACATAAATTGTTGGCACTATATAAATACATGTAATAATAATATTCTACACAATTTTATCAGTCCTGACTATTTCTCTGTGGAATACAGAACATCTCCCCACTATAGTATAATGCTGCTTCATAAACAGTAAGTAAATAAGTGAATGTTCTAGGATAGGAGGAATAAAGGATAAAAGACAAAAAAAATCAAACTAATGCAGATTTGTACGCTTCAACTATTATTAAAAATGTGTTCTTGTATTTATAAACACTTAAAAAGGGGGACACATAATCACACACAACACCTGATAGCTCTATCTAGTGGCTAGCCCAGTGACCTCTAAATTTAGAGTAATACAAATAACAAGAAACAAATTTGTAAAAGTTTGAAAGTAACATTAAAAATCTTGTCAAAACCCTGAACAACTTGGGTAACCAGCTCAAAAGCTGTGTGAACACATTTGCTACATGCACATTAGACATGGGAGCCGTCAAAAAATTTGTTTTGTTTCGTTCCGTTATGTTTCGTATTAAAAAAAAATCGTAATTCTCAATTCGTGTACGGAATTTAATTCGGATTCGTACGAAATACGAATTTCGTACGAATCGTTAATATTGAACTCTACGGACTCATGCCGCGTACAGACGATTGGAAATTCCGACAACAAAACCGTGTATTTTTTTTCCGAAGGATGTTGGCTCAAACTTGTCTTGCATACACACGGTCGCACAAATGTTGTCGGAAATTCCGAACGCCAAGAACACGGCGACGTATAAGACGTACAACGGCACTGTTAAAGGGAAGCTCAATACCATAATTTGTACTTTCGGACGGGGTAGAGTACATTGTTTTCGTTGATTCTGGACACAACTCCTACATTCGTAACTTTTTTTTTGTTTGTTTCTTTCGTATTAGTTGAAAAACGTTATTTGGTAGTTTGGATTTGGGTAATTTGGATCTGAAATTCGTAAACGAAATTTCGTATTTCGTACAGAATTCGTATTCATAAAAATTCGTAATTCGGATTCATACAAATGTATGAATTTCGAAAAATTCGTACGAATTGTCGATTCGTACGAAACGAATCGCACATGTCTAATGCACATTAGTAGCAGAGCTATTACAGAAACAGAACTGGGATACATGTACTATAACTACATCCTAGAGCAGAGCTCTTTTTTAATTGTCCCGCGCATAATGTATTGTATGAAAATGAATTAAGCGATATTGCCTGTCAAGTTCTGCATGTTCTGCTGAGCCAGCAAATGATAGTGGCAGAGCCCCACAACTGATCAAAAATGTATTTTACAGTATTTATACTGTTACGTTACACCATTTCACATTACAAGTTTTACAGTATTGTGCAGTAGTACAGGAATGGGTTACAACCCTTTTGTTACATGGTAATAATGTTGCCCGCTTGCCATGTTTGGTAGGGAGCAGATCCCCAGGCAATGTAAGCATGAAACTACATGTCGGTGATATTTTCAATTATCTGTTTCTATTTAGACCACACAGTACCAGGTTTTGTATTTTTTTACAAATTTAATTTACAACTTGCAAATAAAGGGTACTACAAATTTACTTAAAGCAAATGAGCAAGAGCAGAGATAAATTGCTCTAAAGATGCCATGCTGGTTCATTAGAGTGTGTGACTGTACATGCACTCAGCAATCCCAGTCCCCCTTAGGCCCCTTTCACACTGACACGTTTTTCAGGCGGTTTAGTGCTAAAAATATCGCTGCTATACCGCCTGAAAAAATCGTGCCCTGCAGTCTTCAATGTGAAAGCCCGAAGGCTTTCACACTGAAGCGGTGCGCTAGCAGGACCGTTCCAAAAGTCCTGCTAGCCGCATCTTTGCAGTGGTGAAGGAGCGGTGTGTTTACCGCTCCTTTACTGCTGCTGCCCATTGAAAGAAATGGGAAACCGCGGTAATACTGCGGGCAATGCGCCTCTGCAGAGGCGCATTGCGGGCGGTATTAACCCTTTTTCGGCCGCTAGCGGGGGTTAAAATCACCCCGCTATCGGCCGATATCGCGGTAAAAATGACGGTATAGCGGCGCTAAAAATAGCGCCGCTATACCGTCAGCGCACCTCCCTGCCCCAGTGTGAAAGGGGCCTTACTGAACTGCTAAAAATGATTTCTAAGTTATTCCAAGTATGCAATGGGCACACTGTATAACATCCACATAATGCCTATATATTCTGTACTGTATTCCACTAAGATGCATTAAGGAAGGTGTAAAACTTTTGCATGACATGGACATGTTCCAAACAAGGGAGCAGCTCCAAAAACACATACTCTGTGCTGATAAAGCTAACAGCGGAAGTACAGGTTTTTGTAAACTGTAATTATGGGATTTCATCTTTGGAACCCCCATTTACAAGTAGCAGCGTATGTATATCGCTTCTCATGATCAAAGTCTGCACTTCTCTGCATGTATTTTACACCATGTTACGTTTATGGGCACTGGGGTACCTTCTGCACACTAGGCATGAAATGCACATGCAAAAAAAAAAAAAGAGTCCTCAAACAGTGCAAAAAAACAAAACAAAGAATATAACTTTTTTTAGTATGCCACCACTTACATTGGCTCACAAGTACACACTCCTTAGCAAACAACATTTTTTGCTGAATTGAATGCGTCCGTGCAGTGACTTATGCACATAACGTTTAGTAAATCTGGCCCATTTTAGCAATCCATTCTTCTTTAGACTATAAACTATTACAGGAAGGGTTCTTCTCCATCTAGCCTCATGCTGTGTATATTATTGTTTCAGCTCTGTAAGTTCATTTTGAACCTCTCCAAATATGGCTGAATTAATTTATATTAATAATGCAAATTGTCCAACATAGCAAACAAAATATTTTACCCATATATATTACTTATATCCTATATACCTTTTTATTGACTAAACTCAGGTGATTTAAAGTGTACCTAGATCTGACAATAGACTGGAGCCTATAAGCACACAAGGAGAGCATACAATCCTGGGCAAAAATATTGGCACCCCTGCATTTTCATCAGATAATGTACCATTTCACCCAGAAAGTTGTTGCAATTACAAATGTTTATTTATTTTGTTTGTATTGGTATGACACAAAGTGGAGAAACAAAAAGCCAAATCTGACACATTCATAGTTAGTCAGGTTGAAAAAAGACACAAGTCCAGCTAGTTGAACCTATAAAAAAGGGAAAATGAGAAAAAAAAGTGTGTGTGTATGTATATGTATGTATATATATATATATATATATATATATATATATATATATATATACATATATACATACAGTAAAACCTTGGTTTGCAAGCATAATTCGTTCCAGAAACATGCTTGTAATCCAAAGCACTTGTATATCAAAGCATTTTTTTTTACAGGGTATAAAAGAGAAAAGAGGCACCTCTAAGTGTAGCAATAAGTTACTAAATGTTGTACCTTCATTAAATGTAACCATATTGCTACACTTAGAGGCTCCTCTCTTCTTTTTTTTACTCAGTTGTGACATGACGCTACTCTTATATAAAGACATTGCTTGTATATCAAGGCAAAATTTATTAAAACGTTTTGCTTGTCTTGCAAAACGCTCTCAAACCAAGTTACTCTCAAACCAAGGTTTCACTGTGTGTATATATATATATATATATATGTGTGTATGTATGTGCGTCATACAATCCAATATATACAATAACTGCAGTTGATCCAGAGGAAGACAAAAAACCCCAGCAGAGCATGATCCAATTTGCTCCAGCAGGGGAAAAAATTCCTTCCTGATCCCCCAAGAGGCAAACGGATATTCCCTTGATCAACTTAACATATACATGTTAGTATCCAGTTATATTATTCCATGCAAAACTCCAAAAATAAACTGGACAAAATTATTGGCACCCTCAATTTAATATTTGGTAGCACACCCCTTGGCAAAAAGCTGAAATCAGTCGCTTCCTGTCACTGAGTTTCTTACACCTCTCTACTGGAATTTTGTACCACTCTTCTTTCACCAACTGCTTCAGGTCTCTCAGATTGGAAGAGTTCCTTTTTCCAACTGCTGTTTTGAGATCTCTCCACAGATGCCTGTGGGATTTAGATCTGGACACACTGCTGGCCAGTTCAGTACTCTCCAGCGCTTTGTCTTAAACAATTTCTTGGTGCTTTTTGGCGTGTGCTTTGGGTCATTGTCCTGTTGAAAGACCCATGACCTCTGACACAGACCCAACCTTCTGACACAGGGCCCCATATTGCACCCCAGAATTCTTTGGTAGTCTTCAGATTTCATAATGCCATGCACACAGTCAAGACATCCAGTGCCTGAAGCAGCAAAGCAACTCCAAAACATCAGTGAGCTTCCACCATGTTTGACTGTAGGGACTGTAATCTTTTCTTTAAGGGCCTCATTTCTTTTTCTGAAAATAGAAGAATGATGGGCTCCTTACCAAAAATCTGTGATTTTTGTTTCATCTGTCCATTGCACATTCTCCCAAAAGTATTTTGGCTTCCTGATGTAAGTTTTGGAAAACTCTTTGCTCAATTTTCCTCTTTTGTCCACTTCCAGGAAAATTAGCTACAGTGCCATGGGCTGTAAACTTCTTAACAATGTTGCACAAAGTGCCCACAGGAACATCAAGATCTCTTGAGATGGACTTGTCCATGCTTTTCCACAATTTTTTGTTCTCAAATGCTCAGACAATTCTTTGCTATTTTTTCTTTTCTCCATGTTCAGTGTGGCACACACAGACCTACAACAGAAAGGTTGAGTAAATGTTTCACAATTTTAACTGGTCGCCGGAGTGATTTCTATATTGTCAGCACCTGTTAATTGATATAAGTGAGTTTAATTACAAATTAATTACAGGAGCATCATAAACCTAAAATGCATTTATTTTTTTACAATTTTGAGAAAGTGACAATAATTTTGTCCAGTCCATTTTTGGAGTTCTACGTGGAATGTGTCAGATTAGACTTTTTGTCTCTCCACATTTTTGTATCATATCATTACAAACAAAGGAAATAAACACGAGAATGCCTAAACATTTGTATTTGCATCAATTTTCTGCGCAAAGTGGTGGAAGATTTGAGAACAAATATTAAACATGACTTCATAATGGCTTCCTCTAGCCCGCTGATTACTGTTTGGTTTTGAAAAAAAGAGGTACAAAGTTGTTTTTTCCCACCTATTTGCTTCTTTCATGGACATGGGTAAACAGTATCTTTGTTGTATACATTTTGTATATGTGATTTGATTTTGAAACAACTGAATTAATAACATTGGAAAAATGTTGGGAAATTTGGCGAGACATCTCAGAGTATGCAGATCATGAATTTTGTGTTTCATCGTTCTTGTTCTTACCACATAAAGAGAACCTGTATTCTTACAGATAGAATGAGCAGTGTAATTGCTAGGCATACAGATGGCTATTTCATCTTTGGGGAAAATAGTTACATAGTTAGTCTGGTTGAAACATGACTCCCTCCAATTCAACCAATAAATTACACTTTTACATTCGGGCTCTATGGCTGTGACAAAGTCATTAGGAAATACCGCCATATCAGTGATAAGAAACATGCCCTCTTCCCATATAATATTGATTGGACCCTGGGCAAAAAAATTCTTGCCCCCCCCCCATGAAATTTCACTCTCCACCTGCTCTGAGACATACACTAAACAGCAGCTAGACTCAAAATCAGTTTACTGTATCAGATCATGCAACAATTGTGATAGGTTGCCTTAGGGTACAGCATATCATTACCTCTTACTGACTGGTTGCTAGAAGTTACAGCACATGATTTCTGCTTTTTGATTGGTTGCTAGAGATTACTGTACAGTAATACTGCTCACTGATTGGTTGCAGCACATGATTTCTGCTTTTTGATTGGTTGCTAGAGATTACTATTCAGTAATACTGCTCACTGATTGGTTGCTAGAGGTTACAGCACATCATCACTTCACTGCCTGCACACCATGGACTGGGGAGGTGAGGGGACCCATCAATAGACAGAAAACTCCTAGGAATCCTAGAACTCCTGGGATCAGTGGTAGCACTGGGGGGAGTGGAGGGCGTGATCAATGGAAATGCTAATTCTTTTTACCGACTACCAATATAAAAAGGAGTTTTAACACTGGCCCACCAACGTAATAGGGGTTTACACTGACCACTAATGTAATAGAAGCATTCACAGTAGCTACCAATGTAAATAATGATTTACACGGACCACTAATGTAAGGGGAACATTCACACTGGCCACTACTGTGAATGAAGGGATTCTACACCAAGCTCCAATGTAATAAGAAGATTTACACTGACCACCAATGTAACTGAGACATTTAGTGTTCACATTTGTGTGTGTTGGGAACGCATGCAAAATCGCTTTCCTGACACCACAGAAACGTGCTGCCCTTTAGCAGATGCAAAGCAGTGCCATAAATTGTTAATAACACTCTCATGCATCTGCTGACATGTGCTTTGGCACTGTATGATTTTGAAAAAGGGTTTGGGACTTTCTTCTGCATTTCTAGCGCATAGAGCAGCCAATTGAAATGAATGGGTTTCCCTACACTTGACCTACATCTTTATCCACCCTGTCCGTACACCTTTGCATCCTAAAACCCCTGCTAACCTCTGCCCCCCAAACTTCTTCCATCCTCTCCACTCCAACCTTCCCCACCCCCATTAACTCTACCTGCCTCCTCTGCTCATCTTTGCACCCACTTTCCTTACCTCTATACATCCCCTCCTTTCCTACCTGTGCACCCCAAACTGTAATTCCTTCTCTGCCTACCTCTGCACACCCCACACTAACCCCCCCACCCACACACCAATTTGCTTACCTTTGCAGAACAGGCAGATGTTAAGTTTAATGACCACAGTTGCATGCAGGACTTTCAAGCATGCCCCTTTATCTCCCCAGTGGGCAGCATTCAGTATAGGTGATGGTGGATATGACCTCAGGGGGTCATGATTTACATATGAATGCCGTCTTTATTTACATATGAATGCCGGTTATTTACATGTAAACACAGGGTCTGCAGGTGAGTCATCCATACACAACAATAGGGCAGAGCTGGGAAACATTAGTAAACAGCACTTCACACTGAGATATTGTGACACAGCACAGGTCTAAAACTTCAAGGAACAAAGGAATTTAAACCAGGATAGTTGGCAAGTATGAGGCAGCTTCTTTGAGCCCCACAACATTGACAGGGCCCAGGGCAGCTGCCCCTTTTGCCCTGCCTTAAAGACAGCCCTGCCTCTTACATGCTGTACTGAGGTTGTGTTGCATGTATGATTTTTGTGTCTGAGACCAATTTCTGAGTGAGGCAATCCTGCAGGAGATGCGGGAGATATACACCTTACCAATGGTTACATATATCTATCAGAAGTTGTGCTATTTGTTAAACGGACGAGGAACAGATTTCTAATGACACTGTTAATGATAATGAATTTCAAATATTACAGTATACTTAGCACATTATTCACTAAAATAAATACATTTTAGTAGAAGATTTTGTTTTAACCTGCTTAATATTTTCAATGAACTAATTTTGCATTGGCTATTTGAATGCAACAGTATGGGGTTAAATCTGGAGAGTGCAAAATCAGCTTTTAACTTCAACTTTATTCAATTAAGCTTTGGCAAACAAAAAGCTGGAAGCTGATTGGTTTCTGTGCAGAGCTGCACTCGTTTTTGCACTCCTCAGTTTTAGTAAATCAACCCCTGTGTATCTATAAAACAATGTTTAATATACTTGTATCTATATGCTGATAATTTTTGCAGCAAAAATAGCATCTTTTGTGTTTAGGAGTATAGATTAATTTTTGAAGGTCTTTTTTATAATGTGAGTGCCTCTGGAACCAGCCATATAGATAGATTCTTAGGTAAACCCCAAAAGTATTACTTGGAAGAACAGGAACATTTAATTAGGATTCCATTGTGCATATTATGTAGAATTGGTTTTCAGTCAGAAAAAGGTAGAAATAAATCCCAATAATGGATTATCTCGGTATCCAAAGAACATTGGACTACACATACAAATAATAATAAAAAAAATGTTTTTATTACAAAATCTTTATTTTAAAAAACACATAGTTAAAAACATCAATATGACATTGTACAAGAATGAGGCCCCTGTCAAACCGCACAAATTTTCCCAATTGATGTGCAGCATCCAGTAACAGAAAGATCCCAAAGATCAATTTTTCTCTTTCGTCCTCGTCCACACAAAGAGCTTCTGGATGGAGAGGATGGTAAAGTAAAATGCGGTAAATCCTTTTCATGTTTCAAAACTTCTGTCGCTTCATCAGCAGGAATAAGCCTTAACTCATCTACATCAAAATACACATGAAAATTACCAATAAATACAATATAACATAAATTGTACAATACAGGGTCACAATTCTCATACATAGTACAGGCATGTTGTCGGTTTACCCAGACTAAGAGTAAAGCCCAGGAGACGACTCAACAACCAGAGCACCCACAAACCTCCCCCATGGTGGACATGGGAGGCACAACTAGGGTAAAACCCCCAAAAGCACAGGGCTAAAAGAAAACGAAGAAGGGGGAGAAAAGGCTTAAATACCCATGGGGGTAAGCACTTCCCCACAACCAAAAATATATATTGTCAAAACAACATTTCCTTCCCCCCTTTTTGTGTGTTTTCTGCTATACAGTTCTTGGATGATGGTGCCCTCTATGGGTTATCTATACTATTAAGCTCGGCACTATAAATACTTCTGTTCGTTTTCAGTCATTTTTATATTTTGTGTGTTACTATTATCTTCTATTCACGCTGCATTATAAACAGAGCATTTGGCAAGCATACATATATTCCTTGTTCATGTACATAATCATTAGATGTTAAGAAAAACTGTGACAGTTCGATTTTTGGTTTCCCTTCTTTTAGCTAAAGAGTGTGAGGTGGCCAGTACAGGGATGAGTAGATCAGTCAGGAGCAGGCAACACCAGCCCAACACCAGGCAACGCAAGGTGACCAGAAGCCCAATTTATGTACTTCACAGACATTTATGAAATTTCTAAGTTTTCTGTGGCAGGCAAGAGAGTAGGCGCCGCAAACAAGAGTATATTAACCAATAAACTTTGCATTCTTCTAAGGGAAGCATGACTTAGGCACCACTAATGACATTCTTCTATGTTCTTATTAAACTCATAAAGCCAAAAATTGCTATTGTTTAGCAGTGGAGATAGTTTTAAGTAATTGGTTGCTTGTTATTTCTATCTGAGGACAAATTGGTTAGATAAAAAGTGTTTTAAGGGCATTTTGTAACAGTTATAGGTAATTTTGAAACACTGAAGTATCTTTCTAATTATCTTGTTCTAATTAAATGCTGGTTACGTTTCTTCCAATTGCATGCAATTTATTTTTCTTCCAATAGTTTAATACAGTTTTTACAATATCACTTGATAACTAACAGTATATGAATCCCAACAGCTGACCTCTGGTGGTTCAGCTGAGTTTTGCATTACATAGTTACATAGTTATTCAGATTGAAAATGGCATGATTCTATCAAAGTCAAACAATAGAAACATAGATAAATAAAGTGTGGTCCTTTTCATTCCAACAGTCATATTCTGTGTGTAGCGGCCTCACCCCTCTCCCTTGCTTTATCGGTTATATGGCTGTTGTCTAGGGGTACCTGGGAGAGAGAGATGATACACACCACGGCCCATGTCCTCCATAACTAAGAGGTGAAGGCCAGAAGATTGGGCTTTTGTGTAGGTGTCCTAGAGTCAAGTCCAGTCCTTCGTCCCTGACTCCTTTGCTTTAGTAACCCAAGTTCCACACAGTGAATAGGTACAACTCAGTTTTATTCTTCTTGCCAAGCAATAAAACAATCTTTCTCCTTTGGAAAATGTGGAACATCGAGGCACAATCCTTTCCTTTCTTGCTGCTGCCCACTGTGCTGACACCAGTGGGAAATAGTCACTGCCACTGACTAGGTAATTTAGAACGTGAATTACCTTCGCTCACTTTGCCCCTGTCAGAGGAAGAAATCTGTCCAAGGGAGAAGTGGAGGCCTCTCCGTCACCAGCGATGCTGCGCCGGACTCTTCGGAGAAGTTACTGCGCACCAGTCCTCACGAACTCAGACAAGGGCACCCAAGGCGTTAGGGCCCCCTCGGATTCCTCCACCCTCGCGGAACTCAGTCGAAGGTACTGAGCCCCAGGCATCCGCCATAGTACCTCACCCCAGGCTAAAGGTGCCTGAGATGGACTCCATCTCCGCTCCAGCTAGGCCAAGGGCGCCTAGGCCTGGAACACCGGAACGCCAGCGCCCAAGCTGAAGGTGCCTGGGCGCAGCCATGTCCTCCGACTCTCTCCCCAAGGTCAGGGTGTCCGCCCCTTTTATGACCTCTCCCTTTGCATCACAGCGGGTTCCCCGCCCCGCTGTACCAGCTCCAGGGGAGGACAAAAAGGAACAGTTTGCGGTGTGAGTTCAGCTCCGGTCCAAGGTACACTCTCCACCTGGTGATTTGACACTGGTCCCCAGTGTCTGGTACAAACTCATACCCCACGAAGGGTGGTGTCATAAGTTCAGCCCAGAAACCAAGCTACACAATTTAGCCCTGAATTGTGCCAAGACCTGAATGGGAAAGGGAAAACTTAAAACAATATAACTATAAAACTTTTCCAATAAAATACTTTAAATATCTCACACATTTACATTCCTCCCTCCCTCTGACTAAGAACCACCCATTCTCAGTAGTCTTGACAGACGAGTATCCTGCAGAGGGAAAGAGAAGAAACATACATTCTATCAACATGTGTGTTTGCTTGGAATGAATGAGTCTATCCTAGAAGAAACCCATTCACTCCAATAAGTGCTGCATAATGTAAAAAAAAAAAAAACAATCGTTGCGCAACACTGCCACCTGGTGACAGTGCCGCGGTCAAGACACTCATCACTTCCAGATGAACTTTCCTCTTGATCATTTTCTCTGTAACCCTACACTATCCAAAACCCAAAGTCACTGATTTCTTTTGAGTGTCAGGAGAAGAAGGGAGAACAAACAAAAACAGCTCCCATATCTCCAACAAGTAGAACTGCCCAAATACAAAAAAACTAGGGCACAGTCCCTGTGTTCTGAGGAAGGCACTCCCGAAAGTTCAGCCAAGAGTAGAAAAGAAAAGCACACAGGAGTCTCTTTTTCCCTCTCTTCTTTTACAAGTAAAACCTTGGATGAGGCAATGATATAGGCTTCAGACGATCATCAAAAGCCTCCACATGGTACTCAACACTCTTTCCTTCCTTGCGACAGATCACCACTTTGTCCGCATGAATGTGTCTTCCCAGCATTCATTTAGCATTACAGTCCTGGAACTTCTTTGTGACCGTTGGTGAACAGGAAAGGTACCGCCGTGCTTGCTGAACTTTCAGTTTGTCCCATACAAAGGTATCATACCATCTTTGCCGAAAGACCTCCACCTCATAGAGCAGTTCCCGAGGCAGATACGGGTATTCCCACCCATATTCCTGAGCAACCTTCTGGCCAAAGAGACGCTGCAGCCTTGACAAAGGTGGCATAGTAGCTTGGTCTCCTTCTCCAGGTGGAACAATCGCTTCTGGGTGGCGAGGTGCATTCACCATCTCAGTAGACCTGGGCCTAGGAGCCTGCAGTGATCGACGTTGCACTCCCGCAACAGGAGCAGGTGAAATGGATGTTGAATCCAGAAGGGAACTTCAGACAGAGAACCAGATCCTTCCCTAGGCGCCGGGGCCTCCACCCGGGGTGTACTATCCCCAGTAGACATAGGTGGGTCCCTTGTTACACGGGCCGAGGGTAACTTCATTCTGTCCCATCCCTTCTGGTGGAAGATTTTATCTATCTCCCCATCATCGCCATTGTCAGACAATGAATCCAGGTCAGAGGTGTCGTAGCATTCAGCGGGCAGATAATTCCCAGTCACGGAACTATCCCCCTTGACGGCCTCTACCGACTGTGGACTACCGCCACTTTCTACCACACAGACAGTCCCAACCCCTGGCTCACCTGGGCCTTTAGAAGAACAGGGATGTCCAGAACTTTTCCTACCGGAGCTATCCAGGTCAGGCAAGCAGTGGGGCGAAGCTCTTCCACGACCACACGAGGCCATCACTAGGCCGACTTTTCTCTCACTTCGCCCGGATCAGTGCGCACGGGGAACGCACCAGCATCGATCTCTCCCTCCGGAGTGGCAGTCCCTGTGAGGTAGTTGAGGTGGAAAGCCCGAGGCTTTTCTGTGGATGGTTCCACTTCGAAGAGGAATTCTTTGCAGACCTCACATCGCCCAAACGGCTTCAGCTGGACCACCAGTCCCGAACAGCCGGGACAGATCACACCAAGGGCTTCCATGTCTCTACAGGTAAAGAGAGCCAATCGCCCCGGGGCCTTAGTCTTATCCCCGTATCCATAATCGGAGCAGCCAGAGAAGACATATCCGCAAAGGAAGGAACGGAAATCCACGGAGCACTTGAAGCCATCCTCTCTCTTTGCTGCTCCATTGCGCCGCGCCGGAATCTCCACATGCGTACGTCCACGTGGCCGGACTCCTCCCACCTTCTGCACCTGTTTGCGGGCTTTTTTTCTTTCCCCGCCCACAAACTACGCAGTTGTGGGTTGCCTCGTGGCGCGTTGGCCAATATGACCGACCTACTCAGAACTCCTCCGGGCAGCAAAGTTCAAATTCAGACACCATACACATATCCCGGATACGATGCCCCCACGTGTAGCGGCCTCACCCCTCTCCCGTGCTTTATCGGTTATATGGCTGTTGTCTAGGGGTACCTGGGAGAGAGAGATGATACACACCACGGCCCATGTCCTCCGTAACTAAGAGGTGAAGGCCAGAAGATTGGGCTTTTGTGTAGGTGTCCTAGAGTCAAGTCCAGTCCTTCGTCCCTGACTCCTTTGCTTTAGTAACCCAAGTTCCACACAGTGAATAGGTACAACTCAGTTTTATTCTTCTTGCCAAGCAATAAAACAATCTTTCTCCTTTGGAAAATGGGGAACAGATCGAGGCACAATCCTTTCCCTTCTTGCTACTGCCCACTGTGCTGTCACCAGTGGTGAATAGTCACTGCCACTGACTAGGTAATTTAGAACGTGAATTACCTTTGCTCACTTTGCTCCTGTCAGAGGAAGAAATCCGTCCAAGGGAGAAGTGGAGGCCTCTCCGTCACCAGCGATGCTGCGCCGGACTCTTCGGAGAAGTTACTGCGCACCAGTCCTCACAAACTCAGACAAGGGCACCCAAGGCGTAAGGGCCCCCTCGGATTCCTCCACCCTCGCGGAACTCAGTCGAAGGTACTGAGCCCCAGGCATCCGCCATAGTACCTCACTCCAGGCTAAAGGTGCCTGAGATGGACTCCATCTCCGCTCCAGCTAGGCCAAGGGTGCCTAGGCCTGGAACACCGGAACGCCAGCACCCAAGCTGAAAGCCACATCCTCCGACTCTCTCCCCAAGGTCAGGGTGTCCGCCCCTTTTATGACCTCTCCCTTTGCATCACAGCGGGTTCCCCGCCCCGCTGTACCAGCTCCAGGGGAGGACAAAAAGGCACAGTTTGCGGTGTGAGTTCGGCTCCGGTCCAAGGCAACAGCGCCACCCAGGGACCCCAAGGAACCTCACACCACCAGAGTCCTCACATAATTCAAATACCCGCTACATGTGCATTTAGTAACACATCTAACCTTTTTTAACAACTTACTTTTTCTCAGGTCTTGCTGTAAAGAAGCCTTTCAATATTTAGAGATTAATCCACTTTTCCTCCAAATGCAAAGAGTGTCCATTAGTTATTTGAAATGGACTTTTCTTATTATGTGTGCATTACAACTTTTCTGCCATTCCCTTTTAGAGGTAATAATTTCTGCTGATAATGCAGATTTTCTATGCTCTACAATAAAACGGTCTCTAATGCACAACACTGGAAGTGTGTTAAGCACAATTTAAAACATGGCAGTGTGTACTATGTCTATCTTCATATCTGAAATGAATTATCTCTAAAATGAAACTTCTTTATGGATGTAGGTTTTAGGTATTAATGTGGTTTATTAGCACTATAAGGCAAATGCATAAAGACTTATGCATGGTAATATTGGGAAGGTTTTTGGTAGAATCACATGTGATCTTTTGGGAATGTGTAATATACAAACTAGAACTGAACCTCTGTATGTTAGTAAATAAAACAGGAGGAATTGGCAAGGTTTGTATCTCATGCACAGAACGGACAGTCTGAATTTCCAGTTTTGGTGTATACTGGCAAATTAAACAGATGCCATGATGGAGGCAGGGCTACGATTTCAAGATGATGGAGTTAGCAAGTAATGGAGGACACCAATAAGTGTATACCCATAGCGGAAATATAATTTTGGATAATTTTGGATAGAATTTTACTTTTTGCCATAATGTTGGAAGATGAATTTCTCTCTGTGTTGAAGTTTTACAGCTTTAGTTACAATATATGATCATTGTCATAAATAATTTATATGACTAATAAAGTAAAGCTGAAGAGACAAAGTTTCACATAAAACCTATTTTATTAAGATGATCCACCTGTTTTATTAGCATGTGTCACATTAGTCCAACGCCTTGTTCTTTATTCCAAGAGCTTTATGTT
Source organism: Rana muscosa (assembly GCA_029206835.1). NCBI lineage: Eukaryota > Metazoa > Chordata > Amphibia > Anura > Ranidae > Rana > Rana muscosa. Next base: position 344,700,794 of record CM055117.1, on the reverse strand, counting down.
CAGCCAATATTAGGTGTCAGCAATATTATAATACACACCAAACCTATTTATAAATTACCCTTACAGATGATTCAGAGATTTGACAGTGAAGCTTGTATCGGCAATGCTCTCATAAGATTTTTTTTAAATAAATATATATTAAAGTTCCCACTATGTGTTGTGTCTGTCTATTTTCATTAGAAGCACAGTAGAGCCTTCATAAAACAAAAGGCATCTGCATGTCTCAATTTCATCACTGATAGTGGGTGGACCCAGGAAAATCATTTGTTTATGCCCCTGGGCCCACTGTGAATCCATAACTGCCAGTTTACAGAACAGATACAGACACATTTTAACATTGTTCTATATACGGTATATCTTTTTTAGACTTGTTGGCTGACAGCCATACGATGCATGCACAAAAATAGCTTCTATGGGGTAGGGCTTAGGGAACAATGAGAAAGTATAATTTGAAAGGTTATGGTGAGGTGGGCTAAAAGAAACCAAAAATCCCCAACCCTTCCCCTTCCCTTACCCAGTGTAGCAATTTTCTTATTTTTTCAGTATCAACCTTTTTCTGAATATGCATTCAGACCATTCCTCCAGTGTTAAATTATGTTCTAATAGAGGCCCCTCTATAAATCCTACAATTCTTTATTATATATATTTGATTTAACTTACATTTTCTTATACTGTACATTTTATAAATCAGTGGAGCAGTATGGTGGTTTGCACTTTAACTGCCAACCAAGTATCGTTATATATATGCAATTTCAAAGTAGTCTTAGTATGTGCAGGGAGGCTGGGAGATTTTGTAGTGAAAGGAATAGGAGTACCCATTTACTCACCATGCTCAGATGCAGGCACTGTCACCTTTAACTAAATTTCCCACAATTCCCTGGACTCCAGAACAAACCTAGGGAAGAATGATTATTTAGCTTACCTCCCTCAGCAGCTCTTATGAGGCAGAGGTTGCTGGGCATTAGATCGGCAGCCAGGTGAGAGGCCCTCCACTGTCAGAACCAGCATGCTGGGCAGGAGTCTGATAGCATGCAGTTTTTCCACAACACCCAGCTACTGTGGGGAGCAGCTCCCCAATTGCTACCAGTGTACTGCACTTGCATGGAGTGGCCCTTGTTTTTGCATGCCCCCAGATTTAACTGAGCTACCCTAGACTCCACAGAGAGGAATGTATGTTGTTTATAAGGATAATCACAAGTAGCTGTGTTCTGAACTGTTTTTTGCTTCAAAGAGTAGTTTCAGTAAAAAATAAAAAATTATACTCTCATAAATAGATGCAGCATTCATCCCCCGTTGGCTCTAAGACCAAAAACTGAGTGATCAAAGACCACTGATCGCTCAGGTCTTCAGGCTGCAGAGAGCTGGTGACTGCCATTTACTGGCTCTCTGCTCTGCACCTCCAGTGCTCACTAAACTGTAGGGCTGTAGAGGGGGTGGGAGCAGCTGGCTCAGGCTCTTAGCGGCTTGCTGAGAGGCTAAGCCAGTGCCAGTCCAGGCATCTGTATGAATATGGTTGGGATCTTTTCAGAGCATGGACCAGCTTTGTGACATCAACCAATAGTGGGCCTTAGCCCACTGTCAGCTGAAAATGAGTAACAGGAGTGCAGAACAAACTGCCCTACTATGATCCATAGGAGAAGTACACCAAAACAAGCTTTGGCTATACTTCTCTTTTAAGTAGTGATTTTCAGCTAGACTGTGTTTTTTTTTTTTTTGGACTCTTATAGCAACTATGCCATGCAGCCATATGCTAGCCTGATTGAGCCATAGAGGCATTATTGTGAAGAGCCCATGTTTGTTCAGCTTCCATAACGTGTTTTGTATTATTCTGCAGTGTATGCATGCTCTTTGCCTTACTGAACCTGTTTTATTGATTTTAACTTTGCGCCTGTTTGAACTGCAAGTTACAGTTAAAGTGTTTGTTAATGTAAAAAAAATAAATAAAATCTACAGTTCCCTCTGCTATATAACAGTAAGCTCCCCAGTGGATGTCATTTATAAAAACATGCTGTATAATAGTTTACTTCAGAGCGCCGTTCGGCCCGCTGGACTCCTGTCTTGATGCGATAGCTGCAGGGTGAGATGCTGGGAAACCCTCACTGACGTCAGCCGAAAAGAGGAGAAGAGGGGGGGAGACCGGTGGGCAGACATGTTTTAAAAAAAGTCACTGGGGAGCTTAGTGTTCTATATCAGAGGCAACTATAGAAGAAATAGACTGTTTTGTTTTTTAGAGGAGGAGAGGATCGGAGCACTGTCAGGCAGAGAGGGGAGAGAGGGGAGGGGGGAGAGCACACAGGAGACATAGAGCAGGCTGCGGATGATGGAGACACATACTGATGACTCCTGTGTCAGTGCTCAGCAGCCCTGATACATCAGACTCAGCGCAGAGAGAGGAGGGTAGAAACTGGCAGGATCAGCCAGGGTTTTTAGGTATTACAGGGGGCCAAATGACACAGAACAATGGTAACTCCACTTTCATGGGGGAAAAAAAAATAGAAAATAAAGAAAAAATAATATAGCACATATAATTGTGACACTAATCATATTGTAATTGAATGTTCTTAAAAATTACTTTTCCTTTTTAAACTGCAGCCACTGTAATTTTCTGAGAATGCATTGCAGTAAGGCCAACGTGGTGCCTGTATTTAAAAAGGGACCAAAGCTTTTACCAAGTATCTATAGACCTGTTAGTTTAACTTCTATAGTCGGCAAGATACTGGAGAGTTTAATAAAAGACTACATAGGCAAGTTCTTGCTGGAAAAAAATATTTTAGGTAACAGACAGAAGTTGTCAGACAAATCTGATTTCTTTTTATGTGGAGGTAAGTAAAACCTTAGACAAATGAGCTGCTGTGGATATGGTATACTTAGATTTTGGAAACACGTTTGACACAGTTCCCCACACATGTCCACACAGGTTTGGATAAATCAGTTTGTAAATTGATAGAAAACTGGCTAAAAGACTGAATTCAGAGAGTAGTGGTTAATGATTCAAACACTGAATGGTTTAAGTTTATCAGTGGTGTACCCCAAGGTTCAGTGTACTTTTTAATATCATTATAAATGATATTGGGTCTGGGATTAAAAGTACCATTTCAGTCTTTGCAGATGGCACTTATCTATGCAGTGGAATAGCGTGCTGTTTAATTGGGCAACTACGGTATGTGGCAAATGAGGTTTAATGTTCATAAATGTAAATTTATGCACTTGGGGACTGAGAATTTGCAGGAATCATACATTCTAGGGGGGAGTATAACTGGGGGAATCGAAGAAGGATCTGGGTGTTTTGGTAGATCATAAGCATGCAATGCCAAGCTGTGGTTTTCAAAGTGAGCAAAACCCTTTCTTGTATTATCAGAGGTATAGACTCGAGAGAGAGAGATAATTTTGCCCCTGTACAAATCATTAGTAAGATCTCATCTAGAATATGCAGTTCAGTTTTGGACACCAGTTCACAAAAAGGATATCGGGGAATTGGAGAAGGTGCAGAAAAGAGCAATTGCTGATTGCATGGAGGCGCTCAGCTATGAGGAAAGATTAGAGGAACTGGATTTATTTTCTCTTGAGTAGAGATTAAGGGTTTATATGATCAACATGTATAAATACTTAAGTGGTCCATATAGTGAACTTGGTGTTGAGTTATTCACTTTAAGATCATCACTGAGGACAAGGGGGCACTCTTTACGTCTGGAGGAAAAGAGATTTAATCTCCAAATACGGAAAGGTTTCTTCACAGTAAAGCCTCGTACACACGACCGAGTTTCTCTGCAAGAACCAGCAAGAAACTTGCTGGCAGAGATTTCTTGCCGAGAAATTCGTTCGTGTGTATGATTTCTCGTCAAGAAAAGCGTCAAAAATCTCGACAAGAAAATAGAGAACCTGCTCTCTATTTTCTCGTTGAGATTCTCGTCAGCCTGTTTCTCGACGAGAAAATTGTGTGTGTGTACACTTACCTGTTCGCCGGGAAGCCTGCGCATGCTCGAAATGACTTTGACGCATGCGCGGTAGCTTCCTAGGCATAGGTAGGGTGAACCAAGATGGCGGCGACGGCATTGAATGTGACGAGCGCATGCTCGTCGTATTCGATGACGTCACTGCGTACACTCCATTCAAAGAACCGCGGGTTCTTTGAAATGAGCATGTGTACACTCGGCCGGGACAAGTTTCTTGTCCAAGGATCTCGTCGAAAAAAACGACATGTTTTTAACGACGAGATTCTGGGCCGTGTGTACGAGGCTTGAGAGCTGTGAAAATGCAGAATAGACTCCAAGAGCTGGTTCTGGCCAGCTCAGTAGATTGCTTTAAAAAAAGAGCTGGATTATTTTCTAAATGTACATAACATAACTGGATGCTAACATTTATAGGTAAAGTTGATAAAGGGAATATCCGATTGCCTCTTGGGGGATCAGGAAGGAATTTCTTCCCCTGCTGGAACAAATTGGATCATGCTTTGCTGTTTTTTTTTTTTTTGCCTTCCTATGGATCAACTGTGGATATAGGATTGTGTGTGTGTGTATGTATGTGAGTGTATGTGTGTGTGTGTGTATATATATATATATGTATATATATATATATATATATAAAAATATATACATATACAGTTGTGCTGAAAAGATTACATACCCTGGCAGAAACTGTGTAATTTTTTTTTGGCATTTATTTAAGGATAGCAATCACATGAAGCCATTTATTATCACATCGTTTTTTTGGATCCTTTTTAAATCATAATAACAGAAATCACCCAAGTGTCTTTTTTTCAACCTGACAAACTATGTAACATTATAGTGCTGGAATCACTGCCTGTCAGTGACAGTTGTGGTCCAGCATTTAGCCCCAGATCTGAAAAGATCAGCTCCTCAGCTTGCTAACCTGCTATTGAGTCCACTGGAAATACAATGCTCTGGCAACTGCAGCTTCCTATTTCCATTTGCTAACACTCAAGAATGTACAGTATGTTTAGATGGGACAAAACTAAAACAGCTTTGCTCTGCCTAACACAGCAGCAACAGGAGTGATCTGTTGCCATTGATAACCGCAAGCAGTAGATCTATAGGCGTGCGCACAGGGTGTGCCAGGTGTGCCCAGGCACACCCTAATCACTCCCTGCAGTGCAGATTCCCCTTGCTGCCCGGTGTCCCCTCCCACAGCATGGCTGGCTTCCCTCCTCTCCCATTGGCTACTGCAGTGGGCACACATAGATGATATTTCAGGATGAGTGGGGGAAGGGGTAATGTCATTTACCAGCCCCTTCCCTTTCTTAATTAACACAGTGAGAGATCGGTACCGTGTTTTTGAGCTTTCAGGTGCACACCCTAATGCAACAGGCTGCGCACACCTATGAGTAGATCACTATTATTAGTCATTGGTTGCAACAGAGGTGCATGGGGATGGGCTCGGATCATGTACCCATTGTCCTGTTTCAGATCCCTTATGAATAAAAATGTCAGCACAAACAGACTTGATCTTATCTGTATGTTACAATAACATTTTACATCAAAATCTTTTTTTCTCCACATCACAATATTTCAATCAATACATTTCAACTGTTTGTATAGCCAAGCATGTAAGGAGTTGATAGAGAAAGCTTCTAAAACAGCATTCTAGAAGAGCACCTGTTTATCCAAGATGAAATTATAATGCTTTTATTTTAATACCCAATTACTATCTAAATATTAGTAAACTGTCAACTAAATAAATAACTGAGCAAGTAACTCACAACTAAATAATAATAGAACATTTGCATAAACATATCTATTGTGCAATCTTCCAGACCTTCCAGGGGCTGAACTTGATGTGCCTACACTTCCTAGGTTGATCACTACTCGTGTGCTAGGAGTGGACCTTTGGTAGCTGCTAAAAAAACATGACATTCCTCCGGGTTTTACATTTTACAGACTTCTGCACTTAGAATGGGCTCCCTACACTTATTAAATTATGCTGGGAAAGTTTCAGCTAGGAATACATTATTTTTTTTCTTCTGCTGTGCACACTTTGATTTCTCATCTTACTATTAAAAAGGCACCAGTCATGGTTCTGATTTATTTTTTAATTCAACCAACTGAATTTTAGCCAGCAGTATTATACAATATACCAACCAATCAGATTTAATAGTCCTTTTGTCAGTTTAGTTTAGAAATTTATTGTAATTGGCTAGAGCTTACTTAGCAATGCAATGTGCACTTTTTTATTGAATAAACCCTCTAGTGTGTATGGATATCAAAACTATGTCAACGTCTTATAAACTATGTATATTAATGCACATGAACAGGGGAATGTATAAATGTCAAAAATAAACATTAACAAAAAATCATCTTAATAAAAAAAATTTAAGTGGTTCCTCCATAATACCAACTGTGTTTTATATATTTGTAGTATGTAATGAACATATTAAGAGACATAAATTTGTAGATTAATATGATGTAATGAATTTTAATAATATATTAAAATCATTATTTAATTTTTTTATAAATTTATGTAATGTTTTCTTTCATTGACAGCCTCAGTATAATGGCACTCTAAAGAAGGAAACCAAGCGCTTTAGCTCACAAAGTCAATTTGACAACTGGGGTCGACAGCAATTCATGTCCGTAGGAGCCCCTACCAGTCCAGGAAGTGACTATGGCTATATGCAAACCCTTAAAAGCAGTCGAAGTGAGCCAGACCTCACAGGTCCCAGTATAAGACCCACCCAGCGCCGCCAGACCATCTATAATGCTCAGTACCAGAATCCACAGCAACAACAACAACAACAACAACGCCGTTCTGTAAGAGGAGGTACCAATAACTCAAGTTTCTATAGTCAGCAAAGCTCACAGTGGAAGACAGCAAACATGCCACCAGCACGCACACCATCTTCCATCTCGACTGGACAACGTCAGCCACTTTACTCCACTATGCAGAGATATGAATCAGGGTGTGCTCAGAAGCAGGAAACCTATGCACCTCCACAAATGACATCCAGGTGAGTTAGTAATTATCAAATACTGTAATGCATACATATGGAGTTAATATGTAAAAAATGATATAGTTATCAGAGAAGGACTTTAACCCCCCCCCCAGGCCTTAATCAATAATATACAGTATGTTGGGCTGGTGGCCATGAGTGGAAAAACGCCCCCATTCAGTCCTCATTTAGAGTGGGACCTGTGGTCAGCTACAGCCATCTTACTGATTTTTTTTTATTTTTCCTGTTTTCAATGTTTTTATTAACGTTTTCACATTAAGTATATAAAAAACTAAACAAAAAAAACAGCAAGATATTCAAATAATTTATCATTTGTAGGATGTAGTACAGTACAGGATGCTCGTTTGTCGATAAAAAGACAATGTGTAATTTTTATTAGTACATAGATGGTACCCATCGAGCTCCTTAATAAACAAATAAGATGGAAGCGAGCAGAAGAAAGGAGAGAAAAGAGAGGGGGGGAGGAAGACCCCAAGCTCTGGTCCGCGCCACCCGAAGGCCCCTCAGACTGGAGCCGTATGGGGGTCTCCAGTCAACTAGCTGATCCACGGACCCCAGACTTTTTTGAAAACCTTTATTTTGTCATTCAGGACTGCCGAGAGCCTTTCATTGACCATGAGCCAGGAAAGCTTACGCTTAAGTTGGTCAAATGGAATGGGTTTTTTTTCTGAAGTACCCACAGAGTAGAAATCCTTCCCTTGCCAGTAGCAGCAAAATAGAAACCCTTGCTCTCTGTGTGGAAGCAGTGGTCACATTACAGAGCCCCCTGCTGAGGCAGACGTATAGCTTGCAATCAGCAAAGCTCATGCTCCCCACTAATTGGTGGGCTCTGGCTCTGACTCGTCTTGGGCAGTTGCAAAAAAAGGTTACTGCTTCCACACAGGTAGAAATGGTCTCACTCTGTAGCATGATAGCAGGACCCAGAATTATCTAATCAGACTGCGGTGCCTTTTAAAGAAAACAAACAAAGTAATTGTTAAACTTTTGTTTTCGATGCATCTGGATTGTATTTAGCTAATTTTAACTGAAAGTTCAACTGGGCAGTGCCTTTCTTCATGGCTGTAAAATCTGTCCAAAAGCAGAGAAGCTGGAAGAATGCAAAAATGTGAAATGTGTTGTGCTATTTGTAAAAAGGAAGTGGAATGAGAAGGATATTTGTGATGATGGCATGGTGTTTTATTTTGTAATTTTATTAGGTGTGTCCATGTCATTTTCACAGAGCAGCAATCATGTCAATCAGCTCATAAATTACTTATTACTTATTACCTATTACAATTTATCCCTTACAATCACCCTTTTTTGGCATCTATATATAAAGGGTGTTACAATATGTTTTTAGGACAACACCTTTAACCACTTCAGATCCGCGCTATAGCCAAAAGACGGCTGCAGCGCGGACCAGAATTGCCGGGAGGGCGTCCCTGGACGTCCTCCCGTGCTCGAGCGGCCTGCGCGCCCCCTTCAGGGCGCGCGCGGCGCACTCTGTGATCAGCGAGTCAATGAGACTCAGCTGATCACAGATTGGAATAAGGGGTCGATCCCAACCCCTTACCACGTGACCAGCTGTCAGCCAATGACAGCTGATCATGTGATGTAAACAGAGCCGATCACCAGCGGCTGTCAGAGGGACATCGGTCCCGATGAAGGAGAGGTGCCACCTACCTACCAGTGACCACCAGCGCCACCTATCAGTGCCCACAGTGCCACCCATCAGAGCCCACAGTTCTGCCCACAGTGCCACCCATCAGTGCCCACAGTGCCACCCATCAGAGCCCACAGTGCCACCTATCAGTGTCACCTACCAGTGCTCATCAGTGTCACCTACCAGTGCCCATCAGTGCCACCTATTAGTGCCCTCCTCAGTGCCCCCCATCAGTGCCCCATCTGTTCCCATCAGTGCCGCCTTATCTGTCCCCATCAGTGCCGCCTTATCTGTCCCCATCAGTGCCGCCTTATCTGTGCCTATCAGTGCCACCCTTATCTGTGCCTATCAGTGCCCACCAGTGCAGCCTATCAGTGCCCACCAGTGCTTCCTCATCAGCGCATATCAATGAAGGAAAAAATTTACCAGTTTGCAAAATGTTATAACACACTATGAAACATGTTTTTTTGTTTAGCAAAAAATAAAAACCCACGGGTGATTAAATACCACCAAAAGAAAGCTCTATTTGTGTGAAAAAAATGATAAAAATGATAAAAATGTCATTTGGGTACAGTGTTGTATGACCGTGCAATTGTCATTCAAAATGCGTCAGCGCTGAAAGCTGAAAATTGGTCTGGGCAGGAGGGGGGTTTAAGTGCCCAGTAAGGAAGTGGTTAATCATGGCCATCAATCATTGTAACACTGGGCCAAACTTTGAGTGGTGCGCTTTATATTAGTCCACAGGAATCCTACTATTAAAGGTTGGTCGTGTTTGCTCCCAGGCCATATGTTTTTAGTGCTTCTCTGATAGTTAGAAGGATTGAACAAAGATAGATTAAGCCCAGGTTCACATTGATGGCAAATTGCATGCCAAATTGGCGGCTATTGCCGGCAATAGCATCGTCCAAATCGGTGCAATGCCAACTTTGCGGCGCCGCACCGATTCCCAATAGTAGTTTTTGTACTACTTTTGGTGACTTCTGGTGTGATTTCAATAGACATCTGTGCAGGAACCCGCACAAATGTCTCTGAAATTGCCCCTCAATTCAGATTGACACGTAGGTATGAAATTGTGCAAGTTGAACTCACACGATTTCAATCCCGCAGCAGTGTGAACCTAGGCTAAGACCTTGCACATTCTAAGGGGAATTCAAAAGGCAATGGTCAACATTATCTAGTGGTATTGCTTGTTAATATTAGTAGCTAGTAATATTGCAATTAGTTACACATCCAGCCCTTTTTTTAAACAATCTTCCTAACCTACTAGAACCTATTCCTGAGGAAGACTATTTACTACCCAAAAGCTTAATATATCACCTGAATTTTGTGACATTGATTGATCCAACTGGTCTATAAATTAACAGCTTCAATAAAGGTTATTTCAAATTCAATTGCAACCATAAAGTTTGAATAAGGCTGGGTTCACACTAGTGCAAATTGGATGCAGGGTTCACAATAGCAGGAGATTGTGACCGACTCTATATGGAGTCGGTTCACATTCCTCCACAGTAGCTCTGCAATGTGCATCTTTTGGTCTGAATTCAGCCAAAAATTCAGTCTGAAATCGGACCTGAAACAGTAAACGAGGATGCATCGGACTGCTGCTGTGACCTGCTGCATGCTCATATGTGAACCCAGCCTCCTTGCAACTCAATCTCCTTGCAATTGATCAAAACAAAATTTTTTGTTCAGTTGTTTGAGATTTAAGTTCCATCTTAAACTAAAATACTTAAAATTGTAGAAAAGCTGCATATATGGCCAGCTTTACAGGAGAGCACCTTTCCTATATGTGGAGGTTAAATGTATTTTCCTCTTGAGTCTTTAGTGGTGACCTTAAAGCAATCCTTTGCTTTATTTATGCAGGCCTGTTCACACCAGAGTGGTCTGTTATGGTGCATTTTCCGGCCCTAAATGCAATCTTTAAGTCAATTGTCTGAAGGGGCAGTTTTCTATTTAGTTAGAACTAAGGATAAGGGAATGTATTCCCTGCAGCAGACATCCAGACTTCAGCTGACATTTTTCTAGGGTGTGGTATAAAATAAAATAAAACTGTCGTCATATTGGGTTTTATTGGGCTTTATTGCTATGCACAATACTACAACATTTAACTTTTTGTTTTTCATCCTAATTTGTGTATTTATCATTTATATTTATTTCTTCTTCTTTTAGGCCCGGTTCTCACAGGGGCGGCACAACTTCGGGGGCGACTCGGCGGCGCGATCTCAAGACGCCCGCCTGATGCGATTTGCATAATGACTTCTGTATAGAAGTCAATGCAAGTCGCCCTGAGTCGCCCCCAAAAGTAGTACAGGAACCTTTTTCTAAGTCGCTCCTATTAGAACGGTTCCATAGCACAGACCGGGACGCAACTCCTCAGGCGACCGAGTCGCCTGAGGAGTCGCCCCTATGTGAGCCGGGCCTAAAGCATAAGTGCACTTAAAACAAAGTGCACGTATCCTTTTTTGCTCTCTTCTCCTGACCTAGCCTCCAAAGCTGTATACTTGCCTCAATCCAACAGCCATGGTTCTGCTGTTTGTGATAATCCAGCGCAGAAAATCTGCACTGTCCTGGCTGTGCCTGTGCATTACAGCCCTATAGACTTTGAAGGGTTTGCTTCTGATCATCTATGGGGGCACATCTTTATAGAAGTCTTTGATGCACTAATGCACAGTCAAAGCCAGGATAGTTGAACACCACATGATGTAAACAAACAATGGAACTGCACCCATTGGATCAAAGTTAAGCCGGGTACACAAGGGCTGAATGTCGGGGGACATTTGCTAGTTAAAAAACGCAGACATTCGACCCGTGTGTATGTTGGTCTGTCCAAAAGAAGCCGGCCATTGTCAGGCGAGCATGCTAGAAAACCAGCAGCTGACCAACTCCAGATCAGTGCTCTCAGCCGTTGGCAGAGTACGCTGATCGAAGTGTGCTGAATGGGGGCCAATCGCTGTACTAATGTCGGATGGTTAGTACAGCGGCTCAGATCAGAGCTGTCAGTTTTTGGTTGCACAAAAAAAACTCTTATGCCCCGTACACACGATCGGAAATTCCGACAAGAAAACCGTGGATTTTTTCTGACGGAATGTTGGCTCAAACTTGTGTTGCATACACACGGTCACACAAATCTTGTCTGAAATTCCGACCGTCAAGAACGCAGAGACGTGCAAGATGTACGATGAACCGAGATCAATGAAGTTCAATAGACAGTTTGGCTCTTCTGCTTGATTCTTTGCATGCGTGTTTTTTTTTGCGCGTCGGAATTGCATTCGAGCGGAATTTCCGACAACAACTTTTTCCGTCGGAAAAATAGAGAACCTGCTCTCAATCTTTTGCTGGCGGAAATTCTGACAGAAAATGTTGGATGGAGCATACACATGGTCGGAATATCTGTCCAAAAGCTCACATCCAACTTTTTTTGACGGAAAATCCTATCGTGTGTACAGGGCATTAGTGTGTACCAGGCTTAAGTATTTATCTGTGGTGATGAAGGGTGAGTTGTTTTAGGTTCAGTCAGGGAAGGGTGCTTTAGGGATGAATGCACTATGTTTTAAAGTGCAAATGTCCTTTAATACTTATTTTTTTCTCTACTGATCTATTATTTTATCATATATAAATTAGGATGGATTCCCGTGATGAATTTGATGGAGCATCTATGACCATAGAAAAGGCAGTGGAACTTCTATCCTATGACAAATACCAGACTTCTGGAGCAAACTATATACAACATACATGCTATCAAGATGAGAATGCTAAGAATGTGGTATGTACATAAATTAGAGGAGATAACAGATAAAACCTTTTTAAATAAAAATTCGAATTCTTTAGCACTAATTGTTCACTGCACCTATAGTGATAAATCAGTATTCATCTTGCCCTGGTATAGTTTTGACAGAGCTGAATCCTAACTGTTTTCTAAACAGTTACTGCACCTAGGAAGTAGCATTTAGGAATTAGTACTTAAATATTTAAAATAGCAAATTGTTCACTTAGCAAAGCAAACATATTATTTACGGAATATGTGGAAATGTCCCCCATTCCTGTACTGTTATCAGCTGTTTTTCCCTGGCTGTAACAGTCTTTGGACACAAACTGCATGATGGTAGCTTGTCTAGTGCTTTGGCTTAGCTTGATATACATGGGCCCAGGTTCGTCATATGATCCAGGGTTCCTAGGTTTCAATCCTATACCTATATTCTATTCTTTAAGAATAGTTTATATTTATGTTGTCAGCATCCCCAAAATTATAACCAAATACATTTACATAATATTCAGTATCTTTTGATATACCACATATCTTTATTATACCCAAATCTGGGATCAAAAGCCTATGGACCACTAACCACACCAGACCTCCCCCTGGGAGGAGGGCAAACTACCTACTGGATAAACCCCCCCCCAAAAAAAAATAAACACCAATGTAGCGGCCTCCACTCTCTCCTCTCTACTCTTCTTGCTCTGGCTCTCGTCTAGGGGTACTCTGAAGGAGAGAGTGCGGGGTCACCACGCCAAGTCCCCCTGCAGAGTATGTGCAGTGAGAGACAATCCTCTTTTACCTTCGGGTCGGTGTTCTTCATCTGGAGACCTCCTCCTGGTTTTCTCGAACAGTGTCTGCCAGTAAATGAGCCCCACACCACTAAAGTCCAACACTCCTTTATTCTTCCAATGACAGAGTAATGCACAGACAGATGGACTCCCTCAACGAACAGAACAGACAGGGGGGGTGTGGATACGAGTAGGCCCAGACACAATGAACTCTCCACTTTCCTTCCTGAAAGTGGGTTGCGATCTCCGAGCGAAGGGGGATTTCCTTCCAGGCGGTCTCCGATGGTAGGCTCACCTGTCACCGGCAATATGCTGCACCAGGTCTTCAAGCAAGTACCTCCCACCAGTCCATTACGCCCTCCGGATTCGGGTACCCACTCCCAGGGTCCCCTAGGATCTCCTTCCCTCGCGGAACTCAGTGTTGGGCACTGAGCTCCAGACCTCCATCCGAGTACCTCACCCCAGGCTAAAGGTGCCTGGGATGGAACACTACCTCCGAACATCCTCTAGGCCTAGGCCGCCTAGAGGACTGACACGAACCACCGCCCTCAGGCTGAAGGTGCCTGGGACTCGACCCCGTGACAAAGATGGCTGGCCCCTTTATACCCTCTTCCAGCAAGCACGGCGGGTTCCCCGCCCCACCATACTGCTGCCGAGGGAGGACAAAAAGGGAGCACAGCACACAGCAATGGTTCAACCCCAGCCCAAGGCGACAGCGCCACCCGCTGGGCTGCAAGGAACTGCACATCACTGGTGTCTCTGCCAGTTTTAAATACACAGAAAAGTGTATACCCGCTACACCAATATTAGGTTAAAAACAAAAAATAGGGGATGACTTCAAGCTAATACCCACCAGGCCAAAGGGCCAGTCGAATTCCCAAGGGAGGAGAAGACCATAACCAGCCGATCATGCAAGTAGACACAAACTACATGATAATAGCTTGTATAGTGCTCTGACTTAGCTTGATACACATGGGCCCTGGTTTGAGATATGATCCAGAGTCAGGAAGAGTTATAACTTTGTCAGGTTTTAATTGCTGCCTGAGGGATTTCATTGATAAGATTTCCAAGTACAGTACAATTAAAAATAAATACTTTATTTAAACATGCACGAAACCAACTACAGAATATTTCAACTTCATACTGTATACAAATACACTTTTGTTTTCCATTTTCACTTTAAAGGGTTTTTTTTTTCTTGCTGTTCTGTTTTACACCCATATAAGGATATAGACAGAACTAATACATTGTTAGAGATTCTAACCTTTACACTACCTAAACCTAAAAAAATATCTAATCTCCTCAACTCTTTCAAACCTAGTATTTATTTTCTTCTCCAGTAGAGATTCAGCCACACACTTGCTCAGAGTCATGACAGTGGAGAAGGTGATTGGATATAGTCCCCCAGGAACAGGGCCAGGTTGCAACTGCAACTTATGCTACCCCTGCTCATTTGTTACTGCCTAAAGATTTTTTATTGGGTATTAAGTAGTGCAGAGGGGGGAAATTTAGTATTTACTGTAAGTTGTCATCTTTTGCTTGGCATATGTGACCGGAGGATACTTAAAGTGTTACCAAACCCAGGACCCTGCATTCACTATATCTGGTCTCCCACAGTACACAGAACATGTAAATACAATAGTTTTAGTAAAAATAAACTGATAAATACCTTTTCTCCTTAGTAGTATATAGCAGTCTTGTGAAGCTTGTAGGAGGAGTTTTCATATGTAGCACTACCCTCTCCTCTTAGGGGAAAGAAGAGGCACCCATGCCACAAGCCCATGTCCTCTAGTTTAGAGGTCAGGCGGTGTATATGTATTTGGGTCCCGCAGCGAGTTACCTCCTTCCACTGGTTCCCATCTCCAGAATGTAGAGACAGGTCTGTACTTTCCCCTCTTTAATAAAGTCAATGTCCAAACCACTTAAACTCCAACGTTGAGTTTATTTTGTATCTTTGCTTGATAGGTAAGAGAGAGTAGATGAGAGAGATAATAGTTGAACCAAAGCAGATTCAGGCACAGAACTCCCAGATTTATCACCACTCGGTCCCGAGAGGGTACAACTCACCCGGATAGTTCCTCAATGGTCCTAGCAGCCGATGAGGAGCTCGAACAAGCAATTTAAATCCTCCAAGGACAAGTTCAGTATGTCCTCGAAGAGCAGCAGCACTCCGCAGGGTCAGTTCTGCGGAGCATAGGATCCTTCCCTCCGACAGGTCACCAGGCCTTTCCTGAGACAGCAATCTAACTATCACTCATCTCCTGTTATGGGACCAATCCTCCCCTGGCTTCCTCTTGGTCAGAGTGGATACCCTAACTCGGGCATCCCAGGACTCCAAAGTTATGCCTGTAGACCCAGTTGAAGGTACTGGGCCTACCCGGAACGTTGCGGTCTCGGGCCAAAGGTGCCCGAGACTCTTCAGTCGGTGTACGCACCCTCTCCTTAGGGGGCACACTCCTCCGGGTACTTGTCCCCGGGTCTCTCCCTGAATAAATGGCGTCTGCTTCTTTTATATCCTCTCCCGGCATGCACAGCAGGCAGAACCAGCCCACTGCATGGTAGCCGAGAGAGGACATCCAATCGCGCCAATGCAACCTATTGTTCAACCCTGACCCAACATGGCAGCGCCACCTGCAGGCCACAGGGAACTCTACATAGGCACACAGCAACAAAGCAGAGCCCAGCACAATTAGAAGGCCCGAGCCATACTAGTGCTTGGGTCATCCCCCTAAATTTGGACATAAAGGTCCCCTAAATTTGGTGTACCCGCTACACATACTACACTGAGCCATCCTATGAGGCTGCAGGGCTCCTGTCCCTCTGTCTGGACATGTCTAGACAGTGCTGATTGGCCCTGTGCTGATCACATACACTCTCCCAAGGAACAAAAAAACCTCTCTAGCAATACACATCAGACTGAGCATGTGCGGCTGGACTCCAAAGGCTTTGTCTTAAGCCCCATACACACGGTCGGACTTTTGCCCAACAAACTTAGTTTTAAGCAAGTTGGACCAACAATCCGACCGTGTGTACGCTCCATTGGACAAACTTTTTTGAGTTTGGTTTTGTTTTCATCGGACAAAAGTTGAGTCTGCAAACGGACAAACTTTTGGCCAACAAAAGTCCTATGGAGCAAAGTCCGACCGTGTGTACAGAAAAAGATAGGACTTTTGTCCGATGGACAAAACAACCAATGTTAAAATCAAGCAACAATAGCAGAAGTTGACCAAAGGGTGGTGGTAAAGAGCAGAAAAGAGAAGGAAAACCATGTGATGTTGCAAAAAGTTTTGGGAAAGTTTGCAGAAAAGTCCTGTGGTGTGTATGTTATGGGTGTGCCCGGCCAACTCCGTTCGGACAAAAATCCAAGGAAAAGTCTGATGGAAGTCCGACCGTGTGTATGGGGCTTAATCCGGACTTGTCCAGGGGGACAGGGCAGTGAGGGAAGGATCTGTGCATACAAGATCAAGCAGCCTTTTTACACGATGCAGAGGATTAACACCTTAAAGTCTACAGTGCGTATACCAAGCATGCTTTAATGCATGTACACACTGATTTTACTGTTGTGGGTTTAGTAACACTTTAAAATGTATTTTTTTTTTTTTTTTAATAAAATTATAATAAAAGCATAATGGTTTTCTTCTGGCATCTCTTAATTATAAAGTTTTTTGTATCTCTATGAGATGACCATGGGGATGACTGTGCTCATGAGCCTTTATATTTCCAAAATCATGTCTTAATGTTTTCCATGGTATCTGTCCAGGTATACCAGCACAATGGAATCCCGAAGCTAATCGCTCTGTTAGACAACCCCAATCAAAATGTACAGCAAGCAGCAGCTGGTGCACTAAGGAATCTTGTCTTCAAAAATAACCCAAATAAACTTGAAACAAGTCAGAAAGGAGGTGTCCGTGCAGCTGTCAACCTTTTGAGGAAGACTACCAATGAAGAAACTCAGAAACAACTAACAGGCAAGTGTTTGAACTCTGGCTTCGATTTTCACATTTGGGTGAACTGATGTGAAATTCACTTCAACCTTTATTCATGTAAAATGTCCTATTTTTTAATGAGTAGTATCCTCTCCCTTGCTCTAAATAAATAAATACCGGTAATTACATCAAGTGTACAGTATATAATCTGTAGTTTTCACTATTGGGTCTGCCTAGGGCCCAACAGTGAAAACTACAGATTATATACTGTACACTTGATGGGCAGAGTTTGAGGCCTCTGAAGCCCTCATTGCTCCTTTGCAGTCACGTGTATGCACCTGAAGGCGCAATAGAGAATAGTAGCTGTGGCTAGTACATGATTCCATCTAGCGGTGGAGACTGTCATTATTCTCAATGACATCCTCCTGCAGATAAACTGAATTTCTGTAAACTGAGTTATAGAAGTACCAGAGGTCTGAAACCATGTCCAAGCCACAGGCAAGCAAAATAGCTTATGAACTTATAAGGTTGATTAGTATGTTTAGGAATTTTCTGTGTAGGTGGTTGCAGGGGTGAAATCAACGTACACTAATCATTAAATTCCGTGCATAAGCAAATCAGTGTGTGATTGTGTATTTATACAGGGTCACATCTCAGGAACATTGTCTGTGCCATTTTCATGTAGATTATAGAACCCATGTTTCTATAGTCAGTAAATGTTGGTCTTTGGAGTCATTATCAAAATAATTGTATACTCTTATAACAGTTTGGAGAGCACAGTGACTAGATGGTTAGCAGTGTTACTTTACAGTCCTGAGGAACAGTCTATGTGTGCTCTGGTGTCTTTTCAACTCAAGTAGATCATGCTGTTGTAGTGACTCCATATATTTTGTTTCCTTGGAAGTTAGAGTGTCTTCTATGAAGTGTTAGAGTTCATGCATAGAGGCTTAGTTTTCCTGGGTGTTGTGTGTTTGAAACACAGGTCAGCAAATTGCTATTGAATCCAATGGAACAGTACACCTGACAATTCACAGGCTGAGTTTGACTTTCTTTGCGTTTCCCTGAATTTGTTCAAATGCATCATTTCCTACTAAGGTACATTTAAGCTGCAGGCAAAACAAGACAAATGCAGCCTTTTTTTGTTAAATAGTACAATTTCTATTCAAACACATTCAGCTAACTTTGAGTTAAAAAATATATTTTTTTTTACAAGTGTAGAGGTACCCACGTAGGGGCTGCTGAGTGTAGTAGTCCGTCTGTCACCCTGCCCAGTCAGGCACACATTTTTCAAGCATCCAGAGACATGAAAGCAGTCCTTACACTTGTTTTTTTGTATTTTATTGAGGGGAATTTAACTTGGGTAGGTATAGGAAACTTATGAGATGCCCAGAAAATTGACAGTTAAAATTGTGACCAACTATATACATCACGGTATATACAATCTCCTCTTCTCCTCCTGCACTTCCTTGCTTTGCGACTATTAGTCTTCACTCCACCAGCACTTTATCAGGTGTGTACTTACTGAGGCCGAGATGCCGAGAGCGGTTCACCCTTGCGACTTGGTGCACTCTGCCCCCTGGAGGTGAGACAGGGAGCGGATGGCACGAAGAGGCACTGGCTACTAGCAGGTGGAGGAATCTTGCTGGAAGGTCAGGTAGTGCCGGGTTGGCTGAGAGAAGGCTGAGGGTCAAACACAGCAGGTGAACAAGTCCAGACAGGAGCTAGAAGTAGGTAAACAAGTCCAGGCCGGAGCTAGCAGCGGGTGAACAAGTCCAGACAGGGGCCAGCAGCAGATCAGGGCAGGAGGTGCGAGGAGGTCCAAGGTGCAGGCAAAAGGTCAGGGACTGGAGACAGACAGCAGATCCGGGACACAGGCCGAGGGTCAAACACAGGAGAAGGCAGAAGTCCGTTAAGCAAGCCAAAGGGACAAATCCAGGAGAAGTAGTAGAGAAGCCAAGCCGGTCCTGGTCACAACAGGAAGTTCAGATAGTTTTCGGGCAACTTAATACACCAGGAAGCTGACAAACCAGCAACCAGACAGTGTCACTGGGTTTCTTTAAATAGGCCCGCCTGTATTCCGATTGGTGCTCCAGCGCGCATGCGCACGCGCACCCACGAGCGCTGAAGCGTAGACCCGCGCACGCGCCGTAGCGCTGCGCGTGCGCACTGGGCGCAAACTGGTGCCATAGAAAGGGGAATTTCCCTGACACACTGCACTTGCTTGCACTTCCCAAACCAGCTAGCACTGTAGGCCTGACACTGGCTCAGCCAGGCCTAAAGCAGATGCCTTTTGCAGGTAGGGACTGTGGGCCCCTATGGTGTAGCAAAAAATAGAACGTCCCAGTGCTAGCTGTCCCTGTGGCTACTGCTCCCAGTACCACCTCTTGAGGCACTGCTAGCCCTCCTGGCTGCAGCTGCCGCGCCACCACAATCCTCCAGACTGGCTCTCGGTTTCTTTAAATAGGCCCGCTTGTACTCCGATTGGTGCGCCAGCGCGCATGCGCGCGCGCCGTTCGGCTGGTGTGCGCACACGCGAGCGCCGAAGCGCAGAGCCGCGCACGTTCCGTAACGCCGTTCCAACGCGCGTGCGCACTGGGCGCAAACTGGTGCCATAGAAAGGGGAATTTCCCTGACTGTGCCCCCCACGAGGGGCGGACTCCGGACGCCTAGACTGGCCATCAATTCAGGATGTTCCTGGTGAAAGGCTCAAATTAAGCGGGGAGCATGCAGGTTCCTAGATGGCTCCCAAGAATTGTCTTCCGGGGGATACCCCTTCCACTTTATCAAGTACTGCAGCTGTCTGCCTCTTTTCCTGCAGCCCATAATAGACTCCACCTCTTCCCCATCTACCTCAACTGGTGAGGGAGGTGGCTCGTCTCTTCCAGGGAAGGAGCTGGGGAAAACAGGCTTCAACAGCGACGTGTGGAACACAGGGTGAATCCTGTAGGAATCAGGCAATGCCAAATCAAAGGCCACAGGGTTGATTGCCCGTTTGATTTTAAAAGGGCCGATGAACCTTGGCCCTAACTTCCGTGAGGGAATGGGCAACTTGAGATTGGTGGTGGAGAGCCAAACTTCCTCCCCCACTTTGAAAGCTGGATTTTCCTTCCTTCCTCTATCATAGTACTTCTTGTAAGACTCCTGGGCGTTCTGCATCATTTCCCGTAGCTTCTGGAAGTTCAACTGAACAGAGGCTATCCGATTCTGGACCGCGGGGACAGAACTTTCTGGGATGTCCTCAGGGAGAAAGGAAGGGTGGAAGCCAAAGTTGGCCCAAAAGGGGGTCTGACTGGTAGTGGAATGAGTTATTGTATGCAAATTCAGCATAAGTTAGTAGGGACGACCAGTCGTCCTGGGAGGCAGAGCAGAAGCAGCGGAGGTACTGTTCCAAGGTTTGGCTGGTTCTTTCTGTCTGGCCGTTGCTCTGAGGGTGGTATGCTGATGAGAGGCAGATTTTGACTTTCAAGGATTTGCAGAGTTCTTTCCAGAACTTGGATGTGAACTGGACGCCTCTGTCGGAGGTAATGCTTTTCGGTACCCCTTGAAGCCTGGTTATCTTCTTAAAATAGATCTTGGCGGTGTCCGCGGCAGAAGGCGTCCCGATCATAGGCAAAAAGTGTGCCATCTTGGAAAGGCGGTCGATAACGACCAGAATCGTGGTGAATCCTCCAGAGGGAGGTAAATCTACAATGAAATCCATGGACACGTCTGCCCATGGACGTTCAGGGATAGGTAGGGGTTTGAGTAGTCCCCAGCTTTTGGTGTTTGGTCCCTTACTGCATTGGCACTGGGTGCAGGAGGCGACGTAGGTCTTGCAGTCCTGCCTCTAGCCTGGTCACCAGAAAGAGCGGGAGACCAGTTCCGTGGTCTTGCGTGCTCCAAAGTAGCCGGCTAATTTATGATCGTGAAAAGTCCTCAAGACCAGTGGTCTTGCTTCCAAAGGGACGAAGACTTTGTCCCGGGACCAGAACAAATCACGCGCTTCTCCAGAGATGAAGTTACTTGGTCGGAGCAGTGCCTGGAAGCGGCTTCAATAGTGGTTAGCAAGTCAGTCTGAGGGACCAGCAGGAAGTTCTGTGCAGACAGAATGGTACTTGGTTGTGCCATCTGGGACATTTCAGGAAACATCCTGGAAAGTGCATCGGCCTTCCCATTCTTGGAGCCGGGCCTGTAGGAGATGTGGAAGTTGAACCGAGTAAAGAAGAGAGCCCAGCGGGCCTGCCTGGGTCGTTGCCGCTTAGCTGTTCTTAAATACTCAAAATTTATGGTCCATGAAGATCATGATAGGGTGGACTGCCCCTTCTAGGAGGTACCGCCATTCTTCCAGGGCAAATTTAAGGGCCAGTAATTCTCTGTCTCCCACGTCGTAATTCCGTTCCGGAGGAGTTAATTTCCGGGAGGCAAAGGCTACCGGGTGTAGAAGGGCTTTGAGGCCCTGCCTTTGGGAGAGAATGGCCCCTGTGGCTGTCTCAGAAGCATCCATCTCCAAGGTGAATGGTAGTAGAGGATCTGGGTGCTGCAACACCGGTGCTGAGGTGAAAGCATCCTTTAAAATAGTGAAGGCTTCCTGCGACCAGTAAAAACGGTTGCCCTGGCGTGTTAGTTGGGTGATCGGGGCCACAATAGAGGAAAACCCGACGATGAACCTCCTATAAAAGTTGGCAAAGCCTATGAACCATTGCACCCCCTTTTTGTCAGTTGGAGCTGGCCATTCCTGGATTGCCTTAACCTTCTGCGGGTCCATTGTGACCACATTGATGGAAATTATAAATCCGAGAAATTGCACGGTGGTTTTTTCAAAGTCACATTTCTCGGCTTTAAGATAAAGTTTGTGTTCCCTAAGGATGGTGAGGACCTTTGTGACATGAGTCCGGTGTAGCTCAACAGAAGCAGAGAAAATAAGGATATCGTCCAGGTATACCACTAGGAAGTCATCAAGGTGTTTTCGGAAAATGTCGTTGACCAGGTGTTGGAAGGTGGCTGGAGCATTACAAAGCCCGAATGGCATGACTAAGTATTCATAATGCCCGAACCGAGATCTGAAAGCGGTCTTCCATTCGTCTCCAGCCCTGATCAGGATGAGATTATAGGCCCCCCAAAGGTCCAGTTTAGAAAAGATCAGAACCGTTGGAACAACTCCGGGATAAGAGGCAGCGGGTATCTGTTTTTAATAGTTATTTTGTTTAGTTCCCTGTAGTCGATGCAGGGTCTCAGGGAACCGTCTTTTTTTTTTGACAAAGAAGATCCCTGCACCGGCTGGAGAGGAAGAGGGGCGAATTAATTTCTTCTCCAGGTTTTCATCAATATAGGCCTTGAGGGCCTTCAACTCAGTCTCGGACAGAGGGAAAATGCGACCAAACTGAATTTCTGAGCGAGGCAGGAGATCAATGGGACAGTCGTAAGGCCGATGAGGTGGTAAATGGTCGGCCTGCTGTTTATCAAAGACATCCCGGAACTCCAGGTATACAGGAGGGACATGTTGGAGATTGTCCGGTTTGGCGGTTACGGTAGCACAGGTTGTTGAGGCTGAGGTGAGGCAGTGCTGGGAACAGTATGATGATGTGAAGCTGACCTCCTTCTTAGCCCAATTTATGAGGGGCTCATGAGCTTGCAGCCAGGGGAGGCCCAAGATGATGGGGAACATTGGAGAGGGAATGAGGTCTAATCGGAGAAACTCTTGGTGGCCGGAGTCAGTGATGGCAAGGATGGGTTTGGTTTCTTGCGTAATCAGCCCCGAACGGGGCAGGGATCCATCCGCCAGATGTATCTGAAGGCAGTGGTCCTTGGGTTGCAGAGAAAAATTGAGTCTTGAAGCGAGTGAGGAGTCCAGAAAACAGCTGCAGGCTCCCGAATCAATAATTGCCGGGAGACGGGTTGCCTCTTCCGGCAGCTGTAGGGAGACAAAAAGAACAACGTAAGCCTGTGGATGCCAGAAACTTGGTAATTCAGAGTATCTTTGGGAGTAGACTTACTGGCTCTCACTGGGCAGCTGTGCAGGAAGTGGCCGGTACCTCCACAGTAGAGACACAAATTGGCTTGACGCCTGAGCTGTTTTTCTTCGGGAGTAAGGGGAGGCCGGACCAACCCAAGCTGCATGGGTTCAGGTTCAGGGAGAGATGATGCTGCAGGAGCGGGAGCAGATGGATAGTGAGAAGCAGGTCTGGATGGAGTCCAGCTGGGACGGGTAAGCTGGAAGCGCTTTGAGCACCGCTCACGTAAGCGCCTGTCAAGCTGGGTGGCGGATTGAATCAGGCTTTCCAAAGAGGCGGGGGTTTCCATCCTGGCTAGCTCATCCTTGAGAGCTTCTGACAGTCCTTGGCGGTACTGATATGTGAGAGCCGCCTCATTCCAGCCAGTATCGGCAGACCAATCTCTGAACTCCGCCGTGTAATCCTCCACCGACCTTCCTTGGGACAGACTGTGGAGAACAGACTCCGCTGTAGCCGAGCGTTGGGGGTCGTCGTACAGTTGTGCCATGCTCTCAAAGAACGTATCCACAGAGTCCAGTATAGGGCTTCTTTGCTCCATTAAACCATAGGCCCAGGCTTGCGGTTCATCAGTCAGAAGGGAAATGATGAACCCCACCTTTACTGCTTCTGAGGAGAAGGTCCTAGGTTGGAGAGCGAGGTAAAGGGAGCAGGCATTCTTAAAGTCCCGGTATTTTTTGCGGATGCCCGAAAATCGTTCGGGTACAGGGACCCTGGGTTCCGGGGTAGCCATTACCACGGTAGGGCTTGCCGAGGCTTGGGAGGTGGTGGCGGCGGCATTGGCCGAGGTGGCAGCTGAAGGTGTTGGTCCTAGCAGACCAGTGAGTTGCTGAAGGCGGCCGTCCATTTGGGTATAGCCTCCTTGCAGTTTTTGAACTGCGTTGGTTAGTGCAGTGACCTGCTGGCAGAGGGTGTCAAACAGGGAACGCGCTCTGTCGGCCTCAGACATCTGGCTGGTTTGTACTATCAGGTGCGTACTTACCGAGGCCGAGATGCCGAGAGCGGTTCACCCTTGCGGCTTGGTGCACTCTGCCCCCTGGAGGTGAGACAGGGAGCGGATGGCACGAAGAGACACTGGCTACCAGCAGGTGGAGGAATCTTGCTGGAAGGTCAGGTAGTGCCGGGTTGGCTGAGAGAAGGCTGAGGGTCGAACACAGCAGCTGAACAAGTCCAGACAGGAGCTAGCAGTAGGTAAACAAGTCCAGGCCGGAGCTAGCAGCGGGTGAACAAGTCCAGACAGGGGCCAGCAGCAGATCAGGGCAGGAGGTGCGAGGAGGTCCAAGGTGCAGGCAAAAGGTCAGGGACTGGAGACAGACAGCAGATCCGGGACACAGGCCGAGGGTCAAACACAGGAGAAGGCAGAAGTCCGTTAAGCAAGCCAAAGGGACAAATCCAGGAGAAGTAGTAGAGAAGCCAAGCCGGTCCGGGTCACAACAGGAAGGTCAGATAGTTTTCGGGCAACCTAATACACCAGGAAGCTGACAAACCAGCAACCAGACAGTGTCACTGGGTTTCTTTAAATAGGCCCGCCTGTATTCCGATTGATGCGCCAGCGCTTATGCGCGCACGCCGTTCAGCCGGTGCGCGCACTCGCGAGCGCCGAAGCGTAGACCTGCGCACGCGCCATAGCGCTGCGCGTGCGCACTGGGCGCAAACTGGTGCCATAGAAAGGGGAATTTCCCTGACACACTTCACTTGCTTGCACTTCCCAAACCAGCTAGCACTGTAGGCCTGACACTGGCTCACCCAGGCCTAAAGCAGATGCCTTTTGCAGGTAGGGACTTTGGACCCCTATGGTGTAGCAAAAAATAGAACGTCCCAGTGCTAGCTGTCCCTGTGGCTACTGCTCCCAGTACCACCTCTTGAGACACTTCTAGCCCTCCTGGCTGCAGCTGCCTCTTTCCACTGCAGCGCCACCACAATCCTCCAGACTGGCTCTGTACCCATCCCAGGCTGCTGCATCTCAGTCCTCTCAGGCGTGCCTCCCAGTCCTCCCGACTGTGTGAACACTCACCAGCCCTCTTGGCTGCCTCTGTGGAACTCCTGGAGACTTGCCCAGCTGTGTTCTCTCGCTGTCCTCTCTTGCTCCTCCTGTGCCTCCTGGCCAGGACACCCCTGTGGGTTGGAAGAGGGTCCCGTCTGCACCCGAGCCCAGGCCCAAGGTCACCCCCCGACTGGGGAGCTCCCCCCAACAGCCTAACACTCCATCTCTATCTTCCAACTGATCAACTCCTCCCCAGCGGTGCTGACCCTGGGTATATAAGGAGACCTGCCCCCTGCTAATTCAGATTGGGGATTGGTCAGGGCTCCTCAGAACACCCCAGGCAGCTCCACCTTCCCACTCCATCTCTCTCTCCAGAAAACACCAGAACATTCTGGAAAGAAGTGGGAGGTCCTGGTTATGCTACCTGTGAGTCACCCAGCAGTACTCTGAGCCACTCTCAGCCCAGATCAAAACACACCCAGGCTTGGCTGCAAGCCAAGCCTGGAAATGTACCTACTCTCACAACATGTACTATTCTTCTAGCACACTAGAGGGTGCTACACATGTGACCAAAATTATTTAATACTTGGAGAGGCCATTAACTTGTCTAATTTTGTTATAGCAGCCAAACATAATTGCTGCTTTCTGAAATATTTTTTATATGTGTTGTTAAGAATGCTGCATGAGGATTTAGAATGAAGAAGATGTAAATTAAAAACAGCCTAACTTTATATTCCTCATAAGTGACGATTTACGCCTATTTTTCTTTTTGTACTATACAGGTCTTTTGTGGAATTTATCTTCTACAGACCAACTTAAAGAGGAACTTGTTAGGGAAGCTCTTCCTGTCCTGAATGAATGTGTAGTGATTCCATTCTCTGGCTGGACAGAGAATTCAGTGCCTGGTCAGAAAAGTAACATGCACCCTGAAATATTTTTCAATGCCACTGGGTGTTTAAGGTAAGATGTCAAACACAATCATTGGGCTCTTTGTTGCTTATTAGCTCCTGTAATGTGAACAATACTATCAAACTTTTCCTTTTGTTGTTTGTGCTATAATGTAACTTTTGATTATCTTCAGAAATCTTAGTTCAGCAGAGGTTGGTCGTCAAACCATGCGTAACACCCCAGGGTTGGTGGAGTCTCTGATGTATTACATCCAGAAACAAGTGTCAAATAACAACCCAGACGATAAGGTAGTGGTTGAATGAGCTCTGTTAAGTTAATGCTAGACAATATATATTTTCTGTTATCTTTGCAAATACCTCAACGTTGTGCTAATATGTTGCTTCTCTAGTCAGTGGAGAACTGTGCCTGTATTCTGCACAATCTCTCTTACCATTTGGATTCGGAGGTGCCCAATAAGTATTCCCAGCTGAATGAGCAAATGTTGCGCAACCAACAAACAGACAAAACATCCACTGGCTGTTTCAGCAATAAGAGTGAGAAGATACAGGTAAAATATTCACATTAACAGTATTCATATACTTCAAAAGCAGAGATACATTCTACTAATTTTCTACTGAAACAACAACTTCAAACTGTCATCCTTGGTAGTGACATAAAATGGGGAAATTACTGTTTGGCCTTGGTCTTTTATGCCTAGTCTTGCAACAAACTGTTTATGATGCTGTATCGGTTATAGTGGTACGATAACGTAATCAGTTGTCATAAGAGTCCCATCTTTTTTTTTTTTTTTGTTTCAATAGTTTTTTATTTCAATTTTTACAAATTTTCACATTATCAAAATAAACACAAAGTATTACTTAATATAACAGTTTCATTACTATACGTCTGGCTCCTTACATTTGCATTCGATGTCAACTTTTAAAAGCATGGAGCCAGTCTATCGGCTATCTATAACATTGATTGTACCATAGAAAGTAAAGGAAAGACTAAAGAGATGAAATTAAGTCAGATGAAAGGAAGAATAAGTAAAGAAGGAGAAGACTCTTGTAATTCACTCCCTGCCCCCCCCCCCCCGAAACCATTTAAAGCTGCACCCCTCTAGAGCCTTCAGACAGGTATCTTTTAAAAGCATGGAGCCAGTCTATCGGCTATCTATAACATTGATTGTACCATAGAAAGTAAAGGAAAGACTAAAGAGATGAAATTAAGTCAGATGAAAGGAAGAATAAGTAAAGAAGGAGAAGACTCTTGTAATTCACTCCCTGCCCCCCCCCCCGAAACCATTTAAAGCTGCACCCCTCTAGAGCCTTCAGACAGGTATTGAATCCAAGGATTCCATACCTTATCAAATTGTGGCATTCTATCATTAAGTGAGGCCGTCATCCTTTCCCCATCTTTTATTTTATTAATTTATGTAGCACCCACAAATTCCAAACTGTTTTACAAATTACATAACTCGTTTACATTAGTCCCATTCTCTGAAGCCGATTAAGCCTGATGCAACATGGAGTTTAGAAGCTTGTACACACCATTACTGAAAAATGTAGAAATGTAGAAAATGTATGGGCACTTGGTAGTACAGAACAAGAAGCATTTTACCTTTTGACTTGTAAATTGATTTTACAGTATATAACACTTTTTTGGATATAGACATATTATGGGATTGACAGTAGGCAAGGTATAAAAAAGGATGTAGTTTGCAGTAATTGTATTAGGCAAAAGAGAGCAAAGAACATGCGTTGCTCATTTGTCTTCTGAGCTTAACATGATTCTGATTGTATAGCTCTCCTGTTGTTACATTCTGAACCTTAGCACTCCCCCTAGCTGTAGCCTAATAAAATTGTTGGGAGGTCTATTTGTACCTGCTATTATACTTCCCCTTTTGAAATAAATGACTCCTGAGATTTAGTATAATTGAAAATGATTCCTAGCCTGTGCCATGTAAATAACTACCGGCATATGTTCCTGGCAGGAATATGAACATGAGGGAATTTCTAACTGCCCCATTCAATGCCTGGGGTCATAGTGCTGTTCAAACATATTTGAAAAGAGGGATAGCCAATGTCTCATATGTTAGTTTTACCTTAGATTTTTGTGTTTTTTTAGTATAATTGTGTTTAGAGGACAGGCTTCCCTCTCTCATTAGTTTATGGTGGGTTGGTGCAGCTGTTTCATCCTCTAGTTGTAATTCTGCCCCCCTCTGAGACAATTCTGCTACACTTTCTTCCTCAGTTTCTTGGGAAGGCTTCAAAACTACTTATTTAGTCAGTTCATGCCTTTCCAGCTGTTCAGGATACGGATTAGGGTCTAGTATAGACTTCTTCAGCTTCAATTCACATATAGGGCGCTATACATTGTTCACTGTTTTGGAAGATTTCAGGACAATTCACATAGTACTGATCTTCAGAGATATCTAAATTTGTACTCCTGTTGCTTGTTACCACTCTTGTTATAGTCCTAATGGTATTTTATTTTTATTTATTTTTTGTCCTGTCTGGTGTAAATGAATTGCTCTTGCTGGTTTTTCAGGTTTTTCTTTGTAGATATGCTCTTGCACAATCTGCTCCACTACTCTGTACACTTCCTCTTCCCAGTGCGTTCGTTTTCCTAGGCCTCCCCTTTCTGACATATCCCTTACAAGAACATGATCTCCAGATTGTAATGCCACTCTCTAAATGCATTGGTCATAGTACCTTTTACTTATCTAAAAGAATGTCTGGCCTCACTGTTGGCTGGTCTCTGGCGGCTGTTGTTAAGGATCTGCGGGTTTGCTCTCCCGGTTTCATAGATCTAGGATGACACGGTTTGATAGATTTAGGACATGCCTTTTCCTCCCCTTCCTTTTTCTGTTGAAGGCAGATACGCATAGAAAATTCATCTACGATCTGGTGTTGTCACATTATGTTGTTGAGTCAGCTCTGTCTATAGACTGCATGCCCCTTGAGACCTGTGAATCACATATAACGTATTAACTTTTAATCTATACCTTTCTTGGGTAAACAGCTTCCTTTTTTGGTCCTCCCTCAAGCCGAGCCAGTCATAGGGTCCTGAGAAGCAACTTTGAGGTTTTTTCTTTGGTGGTTATCTATACTCCTATTTATTATTATTTTTTGGCATTTGTTATGTTACAGTTCAGTTTGCTTGGCAAATTGACTTAGACACTGTATGAATCTACACCGGGACTCAAGAGGATAGTTTGATAATATCAAAATACCTATAGATGGATTAGTTCTTTTGAAAACCTGAATGTTTTGTGTTTGGCCCAGTCCTAAAGAAGATGTTTTACCGTTAACAAAAATGGGCGGTACTACTATAAATGGATGGTCGATGGATATAATCAAAATTTTTATGTATGTTACATCTCTGAGAAAGGGAGGTTTTATAGTCAATATATGAATAAAAATGTATGTTTATATATAGGTGTTTTGGTCTATTGATGCTTTCCTGTGAGCATTAGGCTCGGTTCACACAGGGGCAACACGACTTCCAGCTCGACTTTGAGAGGCAACTCAGACACAACTTGAGCATGAATCACAGGGTGACCTCAGGGTGACCTCAGCACGACTTGTGGTGATTTACAACACGACTTGAAGTCGCTTCCAGGACAGGAGACATTCCAGTGGCCAATAAAACAAGAATCAGCTATGTGGGAGGGAGGGGGGGAGGGAGGGGTTTGCCTGAAAAATATATGTTCTCTCAGACAGGGAATCCGACTTCTGAGCGACTTCCATTGAAATCAATGTGTACAGGTAGCCTAGCAGTCGCCTAGAAGTTGGATTGAAGTAGTACAGGAACCTTTTTTGAAGTCGGAGCGACTGCAGTCGTGTACATAAAAACAGCTCCATTCACTTCAATTATTTTTAAAAATAGCGCGACTTGGGGCAACTCGGGGCGACCAGAAGTCGCGTCCGGAGTCACCCCTGTGTGAACCGGGCCTTACTCTTTCATATTTTTTTTTTTGTAAAATCTTTTTATTGAAGTTTTATAGACACACAAGGAGGGGCCGTTACCCTGTTTCGGCAACATACCGCCACAGGGCAACAAATAACACATACACTTTAACTTAACTTACACTATAACCCCAAACTTGGGGAGAGGGTCCATTCAAGATAAGTCATGCTCAAAGTGATATCAATAGAGGAGGGTAGCCTGAAAAAAATATTTGGGTTAATAAAGTGATAATCTAATGATACATTACAAGTCTAGGCATTGGTCACTGTATCACTTGCCGTGCTTCTGTCATCTAGCCAACAACTCCACACCTTTTCAAATTTGTGCGGACAACCTCTGGACGAGTAAGTGGCTTTATATAGGGGCAAACTGGCATTAACTAAGCTTTTCCAGAATTTAACAGAGGGGGGAGACGGTTGTTTCCAGTTCATCGTAATGGCTTTGTGCGCATAGTATAGTAGCAGGGATATGAGTGTTTTTCTGGCTCTGATCATTGGCAGTTGGTCAACTAGTCCTAGCAAACAGTATATAGGCTCATATGGGACGCAAGTCCCAGTGGACTTAGTGATCACCCGTAGCACTTCATTCCAATAATGTACGATTGCTGGGCAAGCCCAGAAAATGTGGAAGAAACCCCCTGGTTGGTAGGAGCAACGCCAGCACTCCGGAGAATGCTCCGGCGACATCTGGCGTAGCCTGTGAGGTGTGTAGTGAGCTCTGTGTACAATCTTATATTGGACTAATTTATCCCTCGCTGAGACCAGGGGGGAGAAGGGAAAGTCCCAAACCTCCCTCCAGTCGTCTTCGTCCAGCCCCGGTATGTCCTCCACCCATTTCCTACGGAGGGAAGACAGCTCGGGGATAGCAGCGACCAGCAGGGATCCATAGATCTGAGACGCGGGCTTCTCCAGGTCCTTCACCCGGATGGTAGATTCTAGCTTGGAGTATGCCAGTTCAACTGGCCTGCTCAAAAATTGGCACCTGTAGGCATGTGCAATTTGGAGATATCTAAAATGGTCTCGTTCAGGCACGTTAAATTTGGCGCATAAAGTGTGAAAGGGGGTGAGATCTCCGTTGGTGATGATATGTTTGAGGGTCAGTATTTTGTATTTGGCCCAGGCCTGCGGATCTGGGATAGTGTGGAATTGCGATAGGTTAGGATTCAGCCACAGGGGGGTATGAGGAGACCAAGAGTTCGGCTGGGGTGCCCTCAGCGCCTCACCCGCCTTCCATGCTCGCATAGTGGTACGCATCGAAGGGGTGAGATTGTGGGGCGTTTTAGGCCCCCTGAATAGCAGCCCCTCCAGTGCCTCCAAGGACCCCACTATGGCTGCCTCCAGCACCGTTGCAGAGTTGGTCAGGTCCGGTCGTAGCCACCAATGGGCGGTCACAAGCTGAGTGGCCAAATAATACTTGTAACAATCAGGGAGGGCCAGGCCTCCACTGTCCACAGGCCTGGTCAAGGTGGAATATTTGAATCTAGGTGGCCTGGACCCCCAAATAAAGGAGAGGAAGAGTTGCCTGAGGGAATTAAAGAAAACTTTAGTCAGCCAGTGAGGGGAGTTCCGAAAAATGTATGTAAGTTTGGGGAGGACTTTCATCTTGAGCAAGTTAATACGCCCAATGAGAGAAAGGGGGAGTTTACTCCACGCCTTAAGTTTGGCTTTAATGGCTACCAAGACAGGGTCGAGATTGAGCCGCATAAAATCCCCACTCTCTCTCGAGACAACAATTCCCAAGTAGGTAAACTGCTCAACCCATTGAAGCGGGAGAGAGGAGGGTGAGGAGGACCTGGCCCGCGCATCCACTGGAAACAACTGCGACTTGTGCCAGCTCACTCTCAGCCCCGTGAAGGCGGCGAAGGCATCCATGATACCAAGTGCGCCCCGCAGAGAGTCACCAGCGTCATTCAAGAACAGGAGCATATCGTCCGCGTAGAGAGCCACTCTCTCCTCCAGCCAGCCCACCCTAAGACCACGGACCTCGGCCGAGCTCCTAAGGGCTTCAGCAATAGGCTCCACGGCCAGGGCGAATAGAGCCGGGGAGAGAGGGCATCCCTGTCTGGTGCCCCTCTGCAGGGGGAACGGAGGAGACAGGGAGCCATTCAGCTTAATGCATGCCGTGGGACCAGTGTAAAGTGTGCGTATCCAACCTATGAATTTTAACGGAAACCCCATTCTTCTAAGCACCTCCCACAGATAGACCCATTCCACTGTGTCGAATGCCTTCTCTATATCTAAGGTGGCAATGGTTCTAGTACCTTGGTTAGTATGGGGGGCATGAATATTAGTGAATAATCTGCGTATGTTAATGTCTGTAGATCTACCGGGCATAAAGCCCGTTTGGTCAGAGTCAATCAGGGATTTTATTACTACGTTAAGTCTAGTGGCCAATAACTTGGTCAAGATTTTAAGGTCACAGTTGAGAAGTGCAATTGGCCTGTAGGAGGCGCATAACTTAGGGTCCCTATTAGGCTTTGGAATGAGAACTACGTGGGCTTCTCTCATAGAGGGCGGTAAGGAGTCTTGGTTCAAGCAAGCTTGAAACATCTGAGCTAGTTTGGGGGCGAGCAATTCTGCGTGGGCCCTATAGTACTCAATGGGCAGGCCGTCCGGCCCTGGGGTTTTACCTGCCGGAAAAGACTTAATGGCCAGTGTGACCTCTTCTGGAGTGATCTCTGAGACAAGGAGTTGCCTCTCCGTGTCAGAGAGCCATCCCAGGGCTAGCGTGTCCAGTAGGGAGATCATAGGTGTAGGGTCAAACCCGTCAAGAAGTGAAGAGACATACAAAGAGGTGTAAAATGTGGTGAGCGCAGCCAGAATATCCTCCTGAGAGGTGACTAAAGCGCCATCTGTCGTGAGGATCTCCGGTATAACCGCTGAGGGCCTGTCCTGCTGCATTAGCAGCGCTAGCAGTTTGCTATTTTTGTCTCCATGTTCAAAGTATTCCTGTCTGCTACTTTGTATACCAAGCCTAGTGGTATCTGAAACATGGAGATGTAGTTCTCGCCTAAGCGATGAAAGGTGCTCAAAATTGGAGACCGTTGGCGAGGCTGAATACTGATTCAGTGCCTCGTCCACCCTACGCTGCAGGTCAGATACCCCGTCTCCCAGTTCCGCCTTTACCGCCGCCACAGCCGAGATATACTGACCCCTGCTGTTAGCATTGGAGGCGTCCCAGGTCATCTCCAGAGAAGCCGACCCCGCATTGCGTGCCCAATATTCCCCCAGGGGAGAGAGAACTCTGTCATGGACAGCATCATTGTTGATCCAATGGGGTTGTAACCTCCAAAGGGTATTGTTCCGCGACCTGGTGGTCCTAATGGTCAATTTAAGTGGGTGATGGTCAGAGAGGCCAGAGGGAAGGTAACATGCCTCTTGAATGTTAGCCAGCATGGTGGAATTGGCAAAAGCCAAATCAATGCGGGAGGAGGTTCGAAATGTGGTCAAAAAGCATGAGTACGTTCTATCATGGGGATGAAGCCACCTCCATGCCTCCTGGAACTCCGTGGCCTGAGCCCACGTTCCGAGATCTACTCTTTCATATTTAAGTACTTTTTAAGCATCTTGTTGCATGGGATGTGCTCCCATGAAAAGATAAATCTATATAAACTTCTCCTTGGAACTTTTTTGTATTTTGACCCATATTTCACAATTTTTCTTTTGCCCCTTTTAAATTTTGACTATTCTCAGAATGAGTTATGTAGGAACTACATGAACCTGCCATACATGTGTTCACTATGCAGCAGGGTAGCTGCTCAACATAGAACCCCTACTCCGGTGATTTCCAGCTTCCACAGGTATCTTTCAGAGCATACAGTACATATTTATATTGGTGCAAGCTGGACCAATGTAACTATGCAAACTATGCATGCCTAAACATCAACTCTAAATGATCTTTAAAAAATATTAAAATATCCCTAGAACCTTTGCATAATACTCCTACGGGAAGAAAAATTCAATTTAGAATATAATTACAATTACATTGTCTTTTTTCATAGAATAATAACTTTGACCTGCCACTTCCAGAAGAAGATGTTAATCCTAAAGGATCTGCTCTGCTGTCTCACTCCAGCGCTATAAAGACATACCTGTCTCTTCTGGGGCAGAGTAAGAAGGACTCTATACTGGAAGCAAGTGCTGGAGCTCTTCAGAACCTCACTGCAAGCAAGGGGCCGGTGAGTAACTGAAATACAAAGGAAGTTAAAGCAGTATAAAACCCCAAAACAAACGTTTATTATATTTCAGCTTACCAATTCTTAGATGTGATGGCTGTATTGGTTTTCTTTTTTAGGCTTTCTTTCTTTTATTTTTCACCTGGTGATTTTGCCTGTTAAGCCCTGTACACACGATCGGATTTCCTATAGTTTTTAAACCGATGGTTTTTTCCATCGGAAATTCGATGAAGCTGACTTCCATCAGTCTTGCCTACACACCATCAGTCAAAAAACCGACCGTTCCAAACGCGGTGACGTAAAACACTCCGATGAGCCGAGAAAAATGAAGTTCAATGCTTCTGAGCATGCGTCAACTTGATTCTGAGCATGCGTGGGTTTTTTAACCGATGGACTTGCCCATAGACGAGCGGAATTTGCTATCGGTTTTTTATCCATCGGAAAAATTTAAAACATGTTCTATTTTTTGACACCGATGGAAAAAAGACCGATGGGGCCCATACACGATCGGTTTGTCCGATGAAAAAAATCCATTGGACTGTTTTTATCGGTAAAACCGATCGTTTTTTTCTCAAAATAACAAGTTGTCTTGCAGATATAGCAGTTAGAAGTTTGAGACAAACCATTTACAGCTGACAGGGGTGCTTACAATGATCAACTTTTATTCATTTTTATAAAGCCTTTATCCCAAAAGGAACAAAAAATGTTGCTGTAATTGTGTATAAAGTCTTAGCTGGAGTTTAGCTTCAATTTTTTAGTGTATCTAAATCTGTACATCTAATACTCCCCTCAGCAGCGGCTGGTCCATAAGGGGTGCAGGGGCACCGCCACCCAAATCCCCATGCACCGCCCCCTAAGCTCCATGCAGGTTTCTGGACTAGTAGATGTTTTTTTTGAAGCACATGATTAGAGCCTGTAGCTTCGTACACATGACCAGTTTTCTCGTCAAGAAACGACAAGAAAACTGTTGGGAGAGCTTTCTTGCCGAGAAAACCGTTCATGTGTATGGTTTCTCATCGAGAAAACTTCCGGGAATCTCGACGAGAAAAATAGAGAACCTGCTCTTTATTTTCTCATCAGGATTCTCGTTTTTCTCGTCGGGATTCTCGTCGGCCCGTTTCCCGACGAGAAAAACGGTTGTGTATGCTTTTCCGAGTCTTAAAAAATCGCGCATGCTCAGAATCAAGTATAAGACGGGAGCGCTCCTTCTGGTAAAACTAGCGTTTGTAATGGAGATAGCACATTCGTCACGCTAAAACGAACTGAAAGCACGAAGGCTGAAAAGCGCAAATCGTCTCTCCCCAAACTTTTACTAACACACGGTAACACAAGATCAACAAAAGCAGCCCAAGGGGTGGTGCCATTGGAATCGAACTTCCCCTTTATACTGCCGTCGTACGTGTTGTATGTGACCGCGCTTTACAATGAGGAGATTTGGAATTGACAGTGTGTATGCAAGGAAAGCTTGACAAGAATCTCGTCGAGAAAAATGACGGGTTTTTTTACGACGAGATTCTCGGTCGTGTGTACTAGGCTTGAGGCTTCAAAAAGGTTGGGCTCCAGGCACAGAGCACTGCGCCCTGAACTCACCCATTTGTCTTCTGGCTTCTCCTCCCAGCCAATCAGGACAGGAGGTGGATCTTAATGAAGAAAAAGCCAGGGAAGCCACAACCTGGATGGGGTAAGTGCGGACCTGGCGGGGGGGGTTTGCCACCACCCCAAAAAATGGAGCACCAGCCGCCACTGACTCCCCTCCACCCAATGTTGCTCTCCATGGGTGTTTCTGTTGCTCCTTCATCCAGAGTGTAGACACATTAATACAAGAAGTGTGTTATTAGCCAGATCATCATGTGAAAACACAGAGAATACAGCCTAAAAACAAAACAAAAGGAATGCAGCCGAATACGAATACATTTTTGATTTTGGGTTTAATACCAATTCAAGTACTGTAGTAGTTGAAATTGTATGCCCAAAGCTATCTCCTAAATATAGTGCCAGTGAAATCGCATGATTTCTAAGTCGCATGTCAGTGCGACTTAAGTTACGACTTGGAAGGCATCTGTGCAACTTCATGCACAGATGTCTATGCAAGTCACACCTGAACTTGCAAAAAGTAGTGCAAGAACTACTTTCAAAACCGGTGCAACAGAGTCTTTGAGAGATTTGACCGCTCCTGTTGTGGACAATAGGGTGTGACTTGTCTAGTGCTTTGAAACAATCAAATCACATGACAAGTCACACCGGTGTGACCGGGGTCCAGTTTAGCTTCTTCCTGGCCCTGCATTTCCTCCCCACTTAGACATACACTAACTGATCTTTCAGTGATCACTGGCTTTTGAGGATGTGTCTGATTCAATCTAATTGAGATTGCTGCAGGACAATAATTCATCAGTTTTTTCCCATTAACTTTGTTATTGGTCATGTACACTGTAAATGAAAAAAGGTCTACTCAGAAATGACTCTGTTTACATCTCTGCTGAGAATGCAGTACAGATCTGCCAGTCTAGTTACAACACATATCTGTTTCAATAACTAATGACTCAGTCCTATTCTATCTGTAAGATACATAGGTTGTTTAATATAGCAGCACATGACTTAAAGTATCCAGACAAAATGGCTGTGCATGTTTGTGAAAAAAAATCTTTTCTTTCTTGGACCCCTTTCACACTGGGGCGGTTTTCAGGCGCTCTGCTAAGCGCTTGAAAACCACCTCCTATTCATTCCAGTGTGAATTTTCACACTCGGGCGGTGCGCTTGCAGGACGTTCTGAAAAGTCCTGCAAGCAGCATCTTTGCGGCTGTATTTAGCGCTCCCAAAACGCTCTGCCCATTGGAATACATGGGCAATGCTTTCAAAGCACCTGAAAAGTACCGCATAACTGGAGTTTTTAACCTCTTTTTATGGGGTTAAAAACGTCTCGCTAGCGGGCGAAAAGCGGCACAAAAGCCCTGCTTCAACAGTCCTAAAGCGCCGCTAAAACTGTATATCCAATGATTCGGACATCTCCTGGAAGATATTGTTACAAAACCTTTATTATACACTAACATAAAAGATCCCAAAAACAAAACACACATTTAAAAGACATGCCAAATGCCCTTTTTCTATGATAGATATAACACACAATATGACCTCAATTGGTCTGAGCGACTTAAAGTGGATGTAAACCCGAAAGTTTTTATTTATTTATTTGCTGGCACAATGTAGAGTATAAGATTTCCTATCATTTGTGCCAGGTCTTGCCACAAAGAGTTATCCAGGTCTGAGCAATCCTCTTTTATTGTTCAGTGAAATAAAACGGACAAACAGAGAAAAACCTTTGTCCGTTCCGCCCCCTTGCTTTGAGTGACAGGTTATTTACATATCTCGTGCACTAGCTTTAGACAGGCATTATTTTTTAATTCCCACCCCCACTCCTTTTCTGAAGTCATGTGGTTACTTTTCTAGATTTTGACTGGATGTTAGTGATCATAGCAGAAGGAATACACACTAGAAAATGCATGTTGACAAGGGGAGTGTAGAGGTGGGCGGGGATCAGGACTCCACCCACCGAGCTCCAGACAACAGATCCACCCACAGAATCTGCCGTTTTTCAGTTCTTATAACAGACAGAGGGGAGACATTTGACAGATAAGGATACATGCAGGAGGCATCTATATCCTTATAGATCAGCACTATGGCAGTAGTTTAGAAAGGATGAGAGTTTACATCCAGTTTAATCTTCATATATATCCAGGATGTAAATGAAGCCTGAAATAATCATCAATTGATAATAGTAATTTAATTGGGGAATATCTCCGATATGGGCCTTGTCCTCAAATTAGATTAAAAAAAAAGTGATTTGGTCAATTCCATAAGGTTCCATAATAGCTCAATATATGAACATTTGAAGGAATCACCATGTGCTCAAGATATTCTTGCTGTTCAATTATTGGGTAATTGATGAAACACTGTGTATATAAAGTGTCCCTTTGGTCAAGAGGAGGAGAACCAGCTGTTATCATAAATTCTCCTAGGAATCAAGTCCATTACCATAAGATGGTGATGCAAGTTTCAGCTTTGATCAACCTCCCTAGCACTTAAAACAATATTCAAATCTCAATGAGAAGATATAAAGTCACTGATAAACCTACCAGGAATTCAAACATCACTGTATGGCTATTGTGCCACCTAAATAGAGACATCATGTATATAGACTGTGACTGTGGTCCAGAAGAGGTGATTAAGCTGTTGCTTGTTCCAAAAAAATGTGCCCTTCACTAGCAGTAATATTATAGTTGACAGCCACATTCAACCTCCCTTAGTGAGAATATCTTGAGCACATGGTGAATCCTTTAAATGTTCATATATTAAGCTATTACCGTATATACTCGAGTATAAGCCGAGTTTTTCAGCACATTTTTTGTGCTGAAAATGCCCCCCTCGGCTTATACTCGAGTCACCTTTTCGCGCCTTATCTCCCGAAATTTGAGGACCCGGTATCGGCTGGCCATAGGTCCCCTGGATCCCAAACTTAGCACACATGTAGCCCCACTCTTTCTCTACAAGTGTGCAAAGTTTCTTGTCCAGGGGACCTACGGCCGGGGAGCACCAATTTTTCAAAGCCGGGCACCCCTTCTATAGACTCCCATGTTAAATGGTAATTTCTCTGGTGACTTTGAGGACCCGGTACCGGCCGGCCATAGGTCCCCTGGATCCCAAACATAGCACACATGTAGCCCCACTCTTCCTCTACAAGTGTGCAAAGTCTTGTGTCTGGAGGACCTAAGGTCGGGGAGCACCCAATTTTCAAAGCCAGGCACCCCTTCTATAGACTCCCATGTTAAACGTCAGTCTAGTCATGGGCACAGTGAGGCATGGGCACAGTGAGGCATGCAGATGGACACAGTGAGGCAAAGTGAGGCATGCATATGGACACAGTGAGGCAAAGTGAGGCACAGTGAGGCATGCAGATGGACACAGTGAGGCATGCAGATGGACACCCTAGGCTTATACTCGAGTCAATACGTTTTCACATTTTTTGTGGTAAAATTAGGTGCCTCGGCTTATATTCGGGTCGGCTTATACTCGAGTATATACAGTAATATGAAATTGGCCAAATCACTTCCCCCAATAAAATGACCATTCTCAAATGATGATTCTTTCAGGCTTCATTTACATCCTGGACATAAGTGTGTGCAGCCTATTGCATTACGGTGTGCACCCTAAAGTTTAAACACACATGTGTTTCTACATATACATGGCTCTGGAACATTGATCTGCCTGCCAGCAAAGGGAAAGAGAAGTGCGTAAGCACTTATCTTTTGGCAGAGACGGTAAGATGGAGGCCTTTCCTATCTTCCCCGCGGCACACAGAGTGATAATGCTAATGCGCATGGGGTGATTAGGGTGTGCCCAGGCACACTTGGCACACCCTGTGCGCACGCCTATGATCCTGGATATATATATAAAGATTGAGTCCTTTAGATCACTTAAAAGCAGAAGGTTTTTTATCTTAATGCATTCTATGCATTAAGATAAAAAACCTTCTGTGTGTAGCAGCCTCCCCAGCACCCCTAATTACTTACCTGAGCCCAATCTCTCTCTCTAGAGATGTCTATGTGTGTCTTTGCCACCCGGCACTCTCTTTCTGATTGGCTGAGACACAGCAGCTGCACCATTGGCTTCTGCAGCTCTCAATCAAAGTCAGTTAGCCAATCAGAAGAGAGAGGGGGTGGGGCCGGGTCGAGGCTCCGTGTCTGAATGGACACAGGGAGCTGTGACTCGGCTCGGCTGCCCCCATAACAAGCTGCTTGCTGTGGGGGCATGCCACAGGAGGGAGGGGCCAGGAGCAGCGAAGAGGGACCAGAGAAAAGGAGGACCCAGGCTGCTCTGTGCAAAACGAACTGCACAGAGCAGGTAAATATAACATTGTTTATTTATTTTTAAAACAAGACTTTACAATCACCTTAAGGTAATTTTGTGTGTTATCATATCTATCATAGAACAAGGGCATTTGGCATTATCTTTTAAATGTGTGCTTTGTTTTGGTATCTTTTTTTGTGTATAATAAAGTTTTTGTAACAATATCTGCAATGAGATGTCCAATTCATTGGATATACAGCTTTTAAGTAAACAGTATTTAATTAGATCGTAGGTAGAGCCAGGGGCGTATCATGAAATCGGTGGGCCCGTGTTCGAGATAAAAATTAGGCCCTAGACATTGTTTAAAAAACTGAAATGCAGCGTGCGTAGCATGCCGTGGCGAAATGTAGGCGTGGTACAAATTGCGCTAAATATTGGGCATGGCTTAAAGGGGGTGTGGTTTAATAGAGTCTGAGTTGACTTGCATGTACAGTGCGGAGTAGACAGCAGTGGGTATTATGTGCAGGAGAGGAGTACAGAGTGTACGGCAGTGGGTAGTATGTGCAGGATGGTGTCAGTAGTTCTTTATTTTTTTTACAGTTTTATTTTGTAGTATTTTTTTCATTTTTCAAAATGCTTTTTGGGGGCCAGTGGGTGGTGTCCGTAGGGCAGTGCACAGTGTCAGTAGAGCAGTGGACAGTGTCAGCATTTTTTTTTTTATTATTATTTTTTTATTATTTTTTTCAATTTTTTTTTTATTATTTTGTTCACAATGATTTGGGGTTAGTGTACAGTGTCGGTAGGGCAGTGGACGGTGTCAGTAGAGCAGTGGATGGTGTCAGTAGTTTTTTATTTTATATACCGTATATACTCGAGTATAAGTCGTGTTTTTCAGCACATTTTTTTGTGCTGAAAATGCCCCCTTCGGCTTATACTCGAGTCTGTGTCCATCTTCAACTTTGTGCGCCTGATCCCGACCAGCCGTAGGTCCCCTGGACCCCAAACTTGGCACACATGTAGCTTCCTCTACAAGTGTGCAAAGTTTGTTGGCCGGGGAGCACCGATTTTTCAAAGCCGGGCACCCCTTCCATGGATTCCTATGTTAAACAGTAATTTCTCTGGTGATTTTGGGGACCCGGTACCTGTCGGCCCTAGGTCTCCTGGACCCCAAACATAGCACGCATGTAGCCCCACTCTTCCTCTACAAGTGTGCAAAGTTTGTTGTCCGGGGGACCTACGGCTGGGGAGTACCAATTTTTCAAAGCCAGGCACCTCTTCCATAGACTCCCATGTTAAACGGTAATTTCTCCGGTGATTTTGGGGACCCGGTACTGGCCGGCCCTAGGTCCCCCGAACACCCATTCCATAGACTCCCATGTTAAATGTCAGTCTAGTCACACAGCGCCAGAGATCAGGTAGGGAGATTGGGCACAGTGAGGCATGAGCACAGTGACAGTGAGGCATGGGCACAGTGACAGTGAGGCATGGGCACAGTGAGGCATGGGCACAGTGAGGCACAGTGAGGCATGCAGATAGACACCCTAGGCTTATACTTGAGTCAATAAGTTTTCCCAGTTTTTTGTGGTAAAATTAGGTGCCTTGGCTTATATTCGGGTTGGCTTATACTCGAGCATATATGGTATATCTATTTTTTTTATCACTTTTTTACAGTTTATTGCCATTGTTTTTTCTCAGCCATGTTGGGGGGCTTTGGTGAAATATCAGGGGTCTAAACAGACCCCTGACATCTACCCTTTGAGACAAAGAAAGAGACTGAGGACACCAATTACCCAGTCCCTTTCTCAGCAGCCTGAGCTGCACTTAAGATGAATGAACAGGAGACAGAGGTTCCTGTTCAATCATAAACTGAAGTAGAGTAAACACAGTTTACTATGCTCAGTTATCAAAGGACACAGGAGCAATCAGTAGTGATCGCTCACTGTGTCCAATTGAGATAAAAAAGGGACTGGTAAATGACATGTCCACCAGCCCCTTCCTCAGCTCTCCATCCTGACACATTCCCTGCAGCAGCCGGCAGAAGAGGAGGCAAGCTAGGTGTGGGGGGACAAGGGGGGGGGGGGCGGAAGAAGGTGGACACGGGGGACAGATGGGGACAACCGGTGCAGAGGGGTAGACAGTTGCAAGCTTCAATCTCCCTGTATAGCTTTTCAGCTGGCTGACAGCTGCGGGAGGAAGAGGAGAAGCGGCTGTCAGCTGCTTCATTAAAAGCTAGACAGGGAGTTTAGGGCTTGCAACTGCCCCCCCCCCGCTGCACCGATCATCCCCCATTGTCATTCATGCAGTGTGGGTCACAGAGGCCCCCCCTTTGCTTTGTGGAAAGCTCTCCTCCCTGTAGTGGATCTAAAATTGAATAATTAAAACCTAAAAGCAGTATAGGACCTGGAGGACGCTTATTTGCGTTTTTG
This sequence comes from Rana muscosa, assembly GCA_029206835.1. NCBI lineage: Eukaryota > Metazoa > Chordata > Amphibia > Anura > Ranidae > Rana > Rana muscosa. The sequence goes on along the minus strand of CM055117.1, from coordinate 344,658,445 downwards.
GTTAATCTTCTAATAAAACTTTCTTAATTTTATTTTTATTTCCAGATGTCTAATGGGATGAGTCAGATTATTGGTGTGAAAGAAAATGGACTCTCGCAAATTACACGATTGCTTCAATCTGGAAATTCGGATGTAGTAAAAACAGGAGCATCTCTGCTAAGCAATATGTCTCGCCACCCATCTCTGCACAAAAGCATGGGTAAGTGACACATAAATGTGTTTTCACAAATTCTCTAACGTTCATTGTTTTGTAATGCTCATTTGATTTGCTACTTTACCTCTTACATCAGGTACTCAGGTGCTTCCAGATGTTTCTCGCCTCCTGTCCCAAACCTCTACAAGTGCAACAAACTCAGAAGATATCATGTCATCAGCCTGTTATACCATGAGAAATCTTGTTATGTCCCAGCCTCAATTGGCAAAGCAGAACCTTTCTACCAACCTAGTGGGAAATTTGGTCAACATGTGTAAGAGTGGGTAAGGAATATACATCTAAAGTTTTTGGCGGCTTGTTAGATTTCTAAGCCTTCCTTTTACCTCAATTCCATATTTTGGCATGCCAGATGTTAGACTGTTTCTTTCTATCTATCTATATATAGTGTGAGGGGGTTAGCTCGGCAGCGGGTGTGTGTGACCCCCGGGATGGGCTCCCCACACAAAACAGGCCCAGCAAACGGAGGTTGTGGTTTTCAAAATCAAAAAAGGTGCGGTTTATTTTCTATTTACAGTGACAAAACACAGCAAAGCAAAAGAAACATAACCAAAATAAATCCTGGTCAAGTTGACCTCTGACTAAACATACAGGTTTCCTAACTAACAACTGGGATCAGCCTAGTGCTGTCCTAGTCCCTAAGTCCCTGGTTTAGTTAAAGTCCAAACAAATAGCCACACAGGCTTTGCCTCACCGCACAGGGGTTCACTCTCCCTAGACAGTCCACACAGGTCTGGTTCCAGGCATGAGCTAACATCTAATGAAGCTGGGAGTTTTTATAGAGGCCTAAATGAGCTGACAAGCTTCACCTGGCCTCATCAACTCCCTGTCTGTACGACGCCCCACACTCTCCCTAGAGGTATGAGTCATCCATGAGCCCACTAGCCTTATACAACTCTCCACCTAGTTGTATAAGTCGGCGTAAAGCCTGAATCTGGGCGAAATATATCTACCCCCCTGGATGCAACCAGGTGACTTTACCTTCCTGCTGTCACATACCCCCCCCCTCTTGTTTTAACCTCGGGGTTGGAACACCAGCAATCAGGCATTCATGTACTCGAGACAAAGCATCCACATTCCCCATTTGAACGCCAGGGCGATGCTTTACTGTGAAGTTGAATTCCTGGAGGGCCAGGAACCACCTATTCACACTTCTATTTGTTTCCTTGTTTTGAGCCATCCACTTTAACGGAGCGTGATCCGTAACCATGTCAAAGTGCCTACCTAGCAGGTAGTACCGAAGGGAATCTAGAGCCCACTTCACCGCTAAACACTCCTTTTCAACGGTGGCGTAATTTACCTCATGGGACTTCAACTTCCTGCTGAGGTAAATGACTGGGTGCTCTTCCCCGTTCCAGACCTGGGACAATACTGCTCCTAACCCCACATCTGACGCATCACTTTGTACGACAAAGTCTTTAGAGAAGTCGGGTGAGTACAACACTGGCTGGCTACATAAGGCTTGTTTCAAGAATTGGAATGCTGCCTCAGCCTCGGGGGTCCATTTAATCATGACCGACCCTTTCCCCTTCGTCAGGTTGGTTAGGGGCACAGCCTTAGAAGCAAAGTGGGGAATGAATCGCCGATAATACCCAGCGATTCCCAGAAAGGCTCGTACCTGCTTCTTGCTGTTGGGACGTGGCCAACTCTGGATGGCCTCGACTTTGTTGAGTTGGGGTTTTATTACTCCCCTCCCAATGGTGTACCCAAGATATTTGGCCTCCTCCTGCCCAATGGTACACTTCTTGGGGTTAGCCGTAAACCCCGCTTCCCGAACAGAGTCCAGGACTGCTTGCACTTTTGGCAGATGTGAGGCCCAATCTGTGCTATGGACAATTACGTCATCCAGGTAAGCCGCAGCATACTTCCGATGGGGCCTCAGCATCTGGTCCATTTTCCGCTGGAATGTGGCCGGCGCATTCTGTAACCCGAACGGCATTCTTTTATATTGGAACGCCCCGTCTGGGGTTACAAATGCGGTTTTCTCTTTGGCCGACTTGGCCAGGGGGATTTGCCAATACCCTTTTGTGAGGTCAAGAGTCGTCATGTATCGGGCTGTTCCCAGCCGGTCGATCAACTCATCTATACGTGGCATGGGGTAGGTGTCAAATTTTGTAACTTTGTTCAACTGACGAAAATCGTTACAAAATCGCCAGCTCCCATCCGGTTTAGGCACCAACACGATGGGACTAGACCAATCACTTTGGGACTCCTCTATCACCCCTAAGTTCAGCATTTTCTGTACTTCCTCCCGTATTGCCTCCCGTCGAGCCTCTGGGATCCGATAGGGTTTTAACTTCACCCTTTCACCGGGCGGGGTAATGATGTCATGCTCTACCCCAGATGTTTGTCCCGGCAGCTCAGAGAATACCTCCTTGTTGCGAAGCACAAACTCCTTAACCTCCTGTTGTTGGGGTTGTGACAAGGTGGCTGCTATTCCAACCTCAGGAATCATGCAACCAGTTTGAGCTGGTGACCAAGTGTCTGCGACTAGGGACTCTCTATCCCTCCAGGCTTTCAACAGATTAACGTGATAGATCTGTTCGGGCTTTCGCCTTCCTGGTTGTCTGACCTTGTAATTCACTTCGCTCACTTTTTCCATTATCTCGTAGGGGCCTTGCCATTTGGCAAGGAATTTACTTTCAACCGTAGGGACAAGTACCAATATCCTATCCCCCGGGGAAAAGGTACGGGTCTTGGCTCCACGGTTGTACACTTTCTGCTGTGCCAACTGCGCTTGGGCCAAATGTTCCTTCACGATGGGCATTACCTGTGCAATTCGATCTTGCATCAGGGCGACATGCTCAATCACACTCCTGTGGGGAGAACTCTCACTTTCCCAAGTTTCCTTGGCAATATCCAACAGCCCTCTTGGGTGTCTCCCATACAGTAACTCAAAGGGGGAGAATCCCGTAGAGGATTGGGGCACCTCCCTAATAGCAAACATCAAATAAGGAAGTAAACAGTCCCAATCCTTTCCATCTCTATCCACCACTTTCTTCAACATTTGTTTTAGGGTTTTGTTGAATCTTTCAACCAGCCCATCGGTTTGGGGGTGATACACAGACGTACGCAATTGCGTCACTTTGAACAATTTACACAGCTCTTTCATAACCCGGGACATAAAGGGTGTACCTTGGTCCGTAAGCAGTTCTTTACAAATACCCACCCGGCTAAAAACAAGAGATAGCTCTTTGGCTATGGTTTTGGCCGAGGTATTTCGGAGAGGGATCGCTTCTGGATAACGGGTGGCATAGTCCATTATAACTAATATGTACTGGTGCCCCCTAGCGGACTTGATTATAGGACCTACCAAATCCATGGCGATCCTCTCAAACGGGACCTCAATGATGGGTAGAGGGACCAGCGGGCTACGGAAATGTGGCATCGGGGCCAACCTCTGACACACAGGGCAGGAGGAACAATAATTTTCTACGTCCTTCATCACCCCCGGCCAATAGAATCTCTGTAATACCCTCTCTCGGGTTTTCTCTGTCCCCAGATGACCTCCAAGAATGTGCCCATGGGCCAACTCCAACACCAACTTCCTGTAAGGTTTGGGCACCACAAGCTGCTCAACGGTTTCTTCTGCCCTTTTTGCCACCCGATACAGTAGGTCCTTCTCTACGCTGAAGTATGGGTAAGTGCAGGTATTATCTGGGTTCACTAACTCGCCATCTATTTTCACTACGTTTTCCCGTGCCTTTATTAGGGCGGGGTCTTTCAACTGTTCTGTGGCAAAGTTTTCCCTGTGAACCTCAAGATCAGAAAACTCCACAGACGGTAGGTTTTCGTCTGAGGAGGTGGGCTCCTCTCCAGTTTCTTGAGTCTCCCCTGCCAATACTGATAAGGGAAATTCCGGAGAGTCCTCACCACTCTCAGGGGAGTTCTGGCTATCACATTCCTGGTACATAGGGGCACCAGTGAGGGGCTCAGGATCATCCCACAGTTCCCAGAACTTCGGAAAATCCCTTCCCACAATGGCGTCATGCGGTAACTGAGATACTAAGCCCACTGGATGAGAGAGGGTACCTTTGGGGGTCTCGAAACACACTGTAGTCACTGGATACTCTCGGGTGTCCCCATGCACACAAATAACAGCTACCTTGCTATTCCCAGAGACCTCTGTTTTAACTAACTCAGCCTTTATCAGGGTCACAAGGCTACCTGAATCCAGCAATACCACAACATTTCTACCATTAACACACATTTTGCATAAATGTTTCTCAGTTCCTCGAATGGCAGTGCATGCGACTGTCGCACACAGCGACTGACGTCTGCCCGTCAGAAAGTCACACTGCATGGGTTCCTCCACAACCGGGCAATTGGCTGCAATATGTCCCGCTTGCCGGCAGCGGTAGCAAACGATCCTTCTTGCCGCCTCTTGAGCCGCTGATTTCCCAGGCTGTTCTCGCCAAACTTGGGGTAGAGCTCCCACCCTCTCACTCTCTCCACCCTCACCCCTTGGAATCCTCTTATCCGCCCCTGGGGATGGTCTGGTCTTAGGGTGGAAAGTCCGAGTGTCTCTGGAAGAGGCCGTCAGGTTCTCTGTAGCCAAGTATTTCTCCACACGATCCACAAGACCATCGGCCGTCTCTGGGTCTCCATGGCTTACCCACTTTTGGATGGCAGTAGGAAGAGCTCTCAAAAACCGATCCATTACAACACGTTCCACAATCTTTGGTGCGGACAAAGTCTCTGGCTGTAGCCACTTTCTGCTCAGGTGAATGAGATCATACATTTGAGACCTGGGGGGTTTTCCAAGCTGGAAAGTCCAGTTATGCACACGCTGAGCCCGGACAGCCTGGGTGACACCCAGCCTTGCCAATATTTCAGCTTTTAGCATCACATAGTCTTTTGCTTGGTTAGGCTCTAGGTCATAGTAAGCTTTCTGCGATTCACCAGTTAACAGAGGAGCCACCAGTCCAGCCCACTGCTCCTCAGGCCACTTTTCTCTTTCAGCGGTCCTTTCAAATGTGGTCAAAAATACCTCTGGATCATCCTCTCCAGTCATTTTTGTCAATAAACGACTCACCCCAAAGGACGCGGTATTAGTGGGACGGCTTTCCTCACTGGTCTGCGGACGTTGCTGCATTACTGCTTCCATCTGTTGTTGTAGTCTCTGCTCTTGCTTCTGCAACAGGTCTATGAAGCGGGCCTCAGATTGCTGCTGGGCTCGTTGCTGAGCCTCCAGACTCTGTTGCAAAGTTGCGTTTGTCTGCTGCTGGGCTGCAAGGCTCCTTTGCAAACCTGCATTTGTCTGCTGTTGATTGGCATTTGCTAGAGCCAGCTGCTTCAGTATCTCCTCCATGCTGGCTTAAAAAAACTGCCACTGGTTCTCCACCAACTGTGAGGGGGTTAGCTCGGCAGCGGGTGTGTGTGACCCCCGGGATGGGCTCCCCACACAAAACAGGCCCAGCAAACGGAGGTTGTGGTTTTCAAAATCAAAAAAGGTGCGGTTTATTTTCTATTTACAGTGACAAAACACAGCAAAGCAAAAGAAACATAACCAAAATAAATCCTGGTCAAGTTGACCTCTGACTAAACATACAGGTTTCCTAACTAACAACTGGGATCAGCCTAGTGCTGTCCTAGTCCCTAAGTCCCTGGTTTAGTTAAAGTCCAAACAAATAGCCACACAGGCTTTGCCTCACCGCACAGGGGTTCACTCTCCCTAGACAGTCCACACAGGTCTGGTTCCAGGCATGAGCTAACATCTAATGAAGCTGGGAGTTTTTATAGAGGCCTAAATGAGCTGACAAGCTTCACCTGGCCTCATCAACTCCCTGTCTGTACGACGCCCCACACTCTCCCTAGAGGTATGAGTCATCCATGAGCCCACTAGCCTTATACAACTCTCCACCTAGTTGTATAAGTCGGCGTAAAGCCTGAATCTGGGCGAAATATATCTACCCCCCTGGATGCAACCAGGTGACTTTACCTTCCTGCTGTCACAATAGATATATAAATATATAGATATATCTATATATACACTGTTTATATATATACGGTATATATATATATATATATATATATATATATATATATATATATATACGGTATATATATATATATATATATATATATAATCAACAGCTGTGAAACAATTAATTAATATCTGTAGACTGTAAATGGCTGTAAGGCTATCCATAAAGTTACCAGTAGGCCATCTGGGGTCACAGATGAATGAATATAAATACCAAAAAAACAGAGCCATTCACAGGACTTGCCATGTCTTATGTGGGTCTCAATAAATTACTTGAGTCCCATTTGCCTGTTCTTTTGGAGCTACACAAAGGCCTATTGCTTTACGCAAAAGCATGATTTTTTTTTCTCTTTTAGCCTGTCCATACCAGTTACTAATAAACTAGCTAATCTCCCAGGATGCTCAGTGTTTTGAAGAGTAAACTAATTATAAACGAATCAACCCCACTGGTTTCTGAGCTAGATCCTATATCGAAAAAAGGTCAGGGAGACTTGCTAGAAACATTTTGACACTGTGGTGCAGTCCAAGAAAGGATTTTGAGACAGATTCATAGAGTGTATTGTCCCAACTGTAAATATTATTTACACATTTTGGTTGAGAAGAGAGACTATTGGTGGTTGGGCTGTGTTCACTTTGAATACCCAGTCACATGCAAGAGAAATAACATACCGTATATAATCGAGTATAAACCGACACGAATATAAGCCGAGGCACCTAATTTTACCACAAAAAACTGGGAAAACATATTGACTCGAGTATAAGCCTAGGGTGTCCATCTGCATGCCTCACTGTGCCTCACTTTGCCTCACTGTGTCCATGTGCATGCCTCACTGTGACTCACTGTGTCCATGCCTCACTGTGCCCATGCCTCACTGTGCCCATGCCTCACTGTGCCCAATCTCCCTACCTGATCTCCAGCGCTGTGTGACTAGACTGACGTTTAACATGGGAGTCTATGGAAGGGGTGCCCGGCTTTGAAAAATCAGGGCTTCCCGGCCGTAGGTCCCCTGGACAACAAACTTTGCACACTTGTAGATGAAGCGTGGGGCTACAAGTGTGCCAAGTTTTGGGTCCAGAGGACCTACGGATGGCCGGGAATAGGCTCACAAAGTTGAAGATGGACACAGACTCGAGTATAAGCTGAAGGGGGCATTTTCAGCACAAAAAAATGTGCTGAAAAATTTGGCTTATACTCAAGTATATATGGTAACCTTAAAGTGTTACAAAACCCACAACAGTGAAATCAGTCTGTATATGCAGTAAAGCATGCTTCTTATACTCACTGTGGAACCTAAGACCCCTTTCACACTGAGGCGGTTTTCAGGCGCTTTAGCGATAGAAATAGCCTCTAAATAACGCCTGAAAGCCGCCTCCCATTCATTTCAGTGTGTTTTTTCACACTGGGGTGGTGCTCTTGCAGGACGTTAGGAAAAGTCCTGCAAGCAGCATCTTTTGGGTGGTTTGGGAGCGTTGTATACTGTGCTCCCAAAATGCCTTGCTCATTGAAATGAATGGGCAGCGCTTTCAAATCGCCTAAAAATCGATTCGGAAGCATCAGAGCACGGGCATTTTTAACCCCTTCTTTGAGGTTAAAAGCGCCTCGCTAGTGGCCGAAAAGCGCCTCGCTAGTGGCCGAAAAACGCTCTAGCAATACACACCAAACTGAGCATGTACAGAGTGCCCCCAAGGCTCTGTACTATCAGCAGATGTATTGGGGACAGGTTCAAATAGCGTTTTTACACAATGCAGAGGATTAATCCCATAGACCCCTTTCACACTGAGCCGAAGCCGCTTTAGCGCTAAAGCACCGCTCGTTTTAGCAGCGCTTTAGCACTGTTTAAGAAACAGTGCTAAAGCGCTGCTAAAACGAGCGGTGCTTTAGCGCTAAAGCGGCTTCGGCTCAGTGTGAAAGGGGTCTATGGGATTAATCCTCTGCATTGTGTAAAAACGCTATTTGAACCTGTCCCCAATACATCTGCTGATAGTACAGAGCCTTGGGGGCACTCTGTACATGCTCAGTTTGGTGTGTATTGCTAGAGCGTTTTTTTGGGTGGGGAGGCTGCATGTGATCAGCACAGGGCCAATCGGCACTGTCCAGACAGAGGGTCAAGGCTCATAGGACAGTCAGAAGAGAATGAGAACTCCTCCTACAAGTCATACGACTTCCATAACTGCTGATGAGAAAAGGTATTAAGAAGTTTATATTTACTAAGATAATTGCATTTCCATTTTCTGTGTACTGTGGGAGATCAGATATAGTGAATGCATGGTCCTGGGTTTAGTAACACTTTAAAAAATGAAAATTAGATGCCTATGTATGTCAGTCATAGATGGTAAATGTTTTTACAGAAAATTATGTTAGACTAAAGTATATGCTTGTCTTCAAAAAACTCACATAATGCAGGACCCATTACTTCAGTTTCTGTAATTGAAATGATTGTTAATCAATCACAAAAAAATGAAAACATACTAAAAAATGTATTTCTGTTTAATAACCTCAAGTGACTTCAAATGCTCAGTACCAAACCTCTGGACAGTATTTGCAAGTGATGCTGGAACTGGAATCTCCTTCTATGGTTAGGTCATGTACGGCCAGCCTATTTTTAGTTTGGACCATATGTCCTGAACAGTCCATAAGTATTCCAAAGGTATAAAGATTGTTTCATAGCCAGATCACTTTTTAGTTGGAGACTATAATACATATGGATCAATGTTAATTAAATTTTTTTAAGTTTATGATTTTAAACTATTTTATATTTTTTTACAGTTTATATAAACTTAATTTTAAAAATGAATATTTAATACTGAGTTTGTCAATGCCATTGTGGTTACTGAGCATTATGGGTTATCTAAAAGCGAGTTGTTTGCTTTCAGACCCTACATCTTCAACTGAATTTCTGTTTTATAGCAGAGAGAAAGGGTGAGAGGGGGCATAAGTCACTCCTGTGGCTTATTTAGTCATGTGTTATATGAACTTTAGCTATTGAGCTCCGTAGACAACACGTGTTTTTAGGCAAAACAATTCATTTTAGCCTGCTACACATAAGAAAAAAGGCTTATTACATTTCTGCATGTTTTACAGAGCTTCACCCAAAGCTGCAGAAGCTGCTCGTCTTTTCCTGACAGATATGTGGTCCCAAAGAGAGCTGCAAGGAATACTTAAACAGGTGAAGAAATTATTACTGTCCCATGTGCACCCATAGATAAAACAAAGATGATTCAGTAATTTGCCTGTTCTTCAGTTACAGTAGTTGGCAAAAAAAAACACAAACAGCAGGCTATCCAGAAGTTTATACGTGTTTTATTTGCATGCTTTAATATCCAATTATTTTAATGTGTTTAAGGTATTATGTACCCAAAGAGATATACTGTTTGGCTTATTTTAGAAGATAATGAGCAGTTTGCAACAATTATCTCTGGTCTTGCTTGGTAAATGGCTTAAAGTGTTTGTGAACCCATTTGTATAAGTCTATGCCAGACCCTCTAGCCTGGCATAGCACACTATGTATGTCATTTTAAAAAACGAGCAGTACAAATACCGGTTTTCAGCTGTCTTCAGGCCAGTCACATGACTTGTGGCCGCTATTCAGCTCCGATGGATTGCTTCTGCAGGAGGAGCCGTGAGCTCCCTATGACGTCAGCCAGGGAGATCAAGTGGCCGCTCGGCTCCTCCCCCAAAAGCTCTGTCTCGTAGTTGTAAAGCAGCCGCGAGTCACGTGACCGGCTTGAAGACAGCTCAAAATCAGTATTTACACTGCTCATTTTTTTTAAATGATTTACACAGTGTGGTATGCCAGCCTCTAATAGAGGAGCGGGCAGTGACAATTGTAGTTTTTTTTTTTCAATAATAGCGGCTGGGGGCGGGGCTGAGCAGTGACAGACAGAGAGAGGGAGATGACAGGCAGGAAGGAGGGGAAAGAGAGGAGAGCTGAGAGCAGGGCAGCGTATGACGGAGGGACGCACTCTGACCACAGTGGTCATGGCTCAGCAGCCATGATTTTCGTGGTCAGTATAGAGAGGGCATACACGAAGTAGCAGGTTCAGGGAGGTTTTTTAACAGTTTACAGAGGGGCAGATTACACAGCACAAGCACTATGATTTTTAATCTGCTTTAAGGGACCAGGATAAGAATTTCTTTTTTTGGGGGGTTAACAAACACTTTAAACCTTTTTTAGAATCAGGACTCACTTTACCATTGGCTTATTAAAGAACTCTGCTTCTGCTATATTTTACACCTCCATGTTACCATAAACTAACAAACTTTTTTTCCCACCACAGCAAGGACTGGATAAGAGTTTCATGGGATCACTAGCAAGTTCTGCTCTTCGAAACACAGTTTCACGGGTTTTTTAATTCACATTTAAAGGACATCCTATCTGTGAGGTAAAGGAACAGATTTTTAAAATTGCCATACCCTGTAAGGACAGTTTGTTGACTAACATCCTCCAGTAATCTCTTACCTTTTATATTACTGCGTCTGTGCATATCTGAGTATTGTCCAATAAAGTCACTGTGACAAAGCACAATAGTGTGTTTAAAGAAGCCTGTACCAAGAGAAAACTACAGAGGTTGCCATTGCGGACCTAAAATATTAGTTGCCTGCCTGTCCTGCTGATCCAATATCTTTGCACTAAGTCTCTGACTTAGTGTAACAAGTATACATATAAGGCCCCATGCACACAGGACGCTTTTAAACTCGCGTTCAGAGGCAGTTGGACACTTTTTTCAACTGCCCCTGAACTCATTCAATGTTATCCTATGTGACCATGTACACAGTCTCATTTATTGCCGTTTATATGCAGTTGCGTTTAACCTAGTTTTTCTGAAAGCAAAAAAATGGGTTCAGACGCAAAAATGTTCACGTTTCAGACGCAAAACGCGGCTAAATGCGGTATCGGCATTTTGTCGCGATTTCGTTTATAAGCGTTTTTAAGGGTGACCTATTTTTTTACATTAGAAATCTCAAAAATGATGGCAAATGATGAAAAACCATTAAAAAAATATAAAAAAAAACTGTAATTGCTTGTATTGCATTGTGGACAATACACAACTTGTGGCAGGTGACATGGCAAGTGGACAATCAACAACTTGTGGCAAGTGGATGATGCACAACTTGTGGCAGGTGACGTGGCAAGTGGACAATCCACAACTTGTGGCAGGTGACATGGCCAGGTGACATGGCAAGTAGACAATCCACAACTTGTGGCAGGTGACGTGGCCAGGTGACATGGCAAGTGGACAATCCACAACTTGTGGCAGGTGACGTGGCCAGGTGACGTGGCCAGTGGACAATCCACAATTTGTGGCAGGTGATGTGGCCAGGTGACGTGGCAGGTGACGTGGCCAGTGGACAATCCACAACTTGTGGCCAGGTGACGTGGCCTGGTGACGTGGCCAGGTGACATGGCAAGTGGACAATCCACAACTTGTGGCAGGTGACGTGGCCAGGTGACGTGGCCAGGTGATGTGGCAAGTGGACAATCCACAACTTGTGGCAGGTGACGTGGCCAGGTGACGTGGCAGGTGACGTGGCCAGGTGACATGGCAAGTGGACAATCCACAACTTGTGGCAGGTGACGTGGCCAGGTGACGTGGCCAGGTGATGTGGCAAGTGGACAATCCACAACTTGTGGCAGGTGACGTGGCCAGGTGACGTGGCAGGTGACGTGGCCAGTGGACAATCCACAACTTGTGGCAGGTGACGTGGCCAGGTGATGTGGCAGGTGACGTTGCAAGTGGACAATCCACAACTTGTGGCAGGCGACGTGGCAAGTGGACAATTCACAACTTGTGGCAGGTGACATGGCCAGGTGGACAATCCACAACTTGTGGCAGGTGACGTGGCAAGTGGACAATCCACAGCTTGTGGCAGGTGATGTGGCAAGTGACATAGTATACAAGTACAATGCAGCTCTCTCAGCTGCTGCTACTCACTCTGGTCTCACAAAATGGCTGAAGTGGTTAAATAATACAGTTTTTTGAGCTTAGGTCTTATGATGTTTCTTAACTAAACGCTTATAGACGCAAACGCGGTAAAACGCGTCTGAAATCACGGCAAAACGGGCGTTTCTAAACGCCGATTTCAGCCTTTAAAAACATGCGTTCAGCAGAGTTTGCACCGGCGTCTTGTGTGCATGGGGCCTAAGCAGTTACCAGAGGTAGCAAGGCAAGCAGCATTTTAAAGCCTCTTCCTCAGTACGTCAGAGCCTTCTGGCATGTTAAGAATCTAGTGTACTTTGCTGTGCAGTCTGTGTGTCTCCTCCCATTCCATCCCGTAGCCTCGGAGTCCCTAGGGATTAGTTCCCAGTTTGGCTTGAACACAGGTTTTAACCAAACTCTGCTTGTTTACGTATCTATCCAAAAGCCAGACTTTTAGTCCAATCAGCTGGAGCAGAACATCATGTATAGTAATGTGTACAGTAATGTGCAAGAGTCTACATAGGTAGGTGTGAAAAAAATGCTGTAAATTAAGAATGTTTTCAGAAATAGATGTGGTAATAGTTTATATTTATCATTTAACAAAATGGAAAGTAAATGGACAGAAGAGAAATCCAAATCAATATTTGGTGTGACCACCCCTTGCCTTCAAAACAGCATAAATTCTTCAATTCTTCTAGCTACACTGGCAGTTTTAGAAGAAACTTGGCAGGTAAGGTTGTTCCAAACATCTTGGAGAACTAACCAGTTCTCAGTTCCTATGTTTTTATGCATTGTTGAGTCACTTAGCCTTGTTTCCATCTCCTATGGATGAAAACATAGGAACATGGGTGCAAAAAAGGTTGAGTCACTTAGCCTTGTTTCCATATCCTATGGATGAAAACATAGAAACATGGGTGCAAAAAAATGGCAGCAGATGATCTGGGCTGATGAGTCAAAATTTGAAATTTTTGGCTGTAGCAATGGGTAGTGTGTTTGCATAGGGCTAGAGAGCAATACAATAATGAGTATCTGCAGGTAGCAGTGAAGCAAGGTAGAGGTTTCTTGCAAGTTTTGGGCTGCATTTCTGCAAATAGAGCTGGAGATTTGGTCAGAGTCAATGGTGTCCTCAATGCTGAGTAATACATTCGGATACTTTTCCATCATGCCATATCATCAGGGAGCCGTGTGATTGACCCCAAAAGTATTCTGTAGCAGGACAATGACCCCAAACATACAGCCAATGTCTTTAACCACTTAACGACCGCCCACTGTAAATATACGTCAGCAGAATGGCACCGACAGGCAGAATCACGTATATGTACGTGATTGCCTTTGTATAGTTGGGGGGTCCGATCGGACCCCCCTTCTTTACAGTGAGCGGTCGTTTTACCTTCGGGAGCGATCCGGCATGAGGGGACGGCCGTTCGATTCCGGCCACCCCCTCTCGATCGCTCCCGGCGAATGAGAGAGCTTCCCCTGCCTGCCAGGAAGGAGGAAGTGATGTCATCTCTCCTGGGGCGCTCACATATACCGAGCGCCGTACAGGAGAAGATGCCAGGTTAGTACACACAACACTACACTGACACCAGGACACATAGGCACATAAATCGCCCCCCAGGCCCCCCCAGACACCCCCAGATCACCCCCCAGCCCCCCCCCCAGCCCCCAGTCACAGTGTCACTGATTGCAGTGACCATTTATTTAGTGATCACTGCAATCAGTGACATTTGTGACTGTAAAAGTGTCACTACATTTAGTTTTAGGTCCAGTGTAGCCCCCTAACCCCCCCTAATAAAGGTTTAACCCCCTGATCACCCCCCAGATAACCCTTTCACCCCCTATCACCACTGTCACTAAGCAATCATTTTTCTGATCGATGTCTTAGCGTCGGTGATGCTGATCGGTAGCCAGTAATGTTTTTTAGGTTCGCCGCAGGTTTTTATAGCGTCGGGTACCCCTATATATTACCTAATGAAGGTTTAACCCCCTTGATCGCCCCCCAGGTAACCCTTTCACCCCCTATCACCACTGTCACTAAGTTGTAATTTTTCTGATCGATGTCTTAGCGTCGGCGATGCTGATCGGTAGCCAGTAATTTTTTTTAGGTTCGCCGCAGGTTTTTATAGCGTCGGGTACCCCCATATATTACCTAATAAAGGTTTAACCCCCTTGATCACCCCCCAGGTAACCCTTTCACCCCCTAGCACCGCCGTGGCTATGCGATCATTTTTCTGATCGATGTCTTAGCGTCGGTGATGCTGATCGGTAGCCAGTAATTTTTTTTAGGTTCGCCGCAGGTTTTTATAGCGTCGGGTACCCCCATAAATTATCTAATAAAGGTTTAACCCCTTGATCGCCCCCCCAGGTAACCCTTTCACCCCCTATCACCACTGTCACTAAGCGATAATTTTTCTGATCGATGTCTTAGCGTCGGCGATGCTGATCGGTAGCCAGTAATTTTTTTTAGGTTCGCCGCAGG